>JBBGZY010000944.1:0-330000 GCA_037952925.1 Lithobates clamitans
GAAAGATCTAAAGAGAAAGAGAGATGGAAAGAGAGAATGAAAGAAAGGGAGATTGAGAGAGAGATTGAAGAACAGAGGGATAGAAAGAGAGAATGAAAGAGGGAGAGAGAGATCAAAAGAGAGAGATAGAAAGAGACAGAGAGAGGTCGGAGAGTGATCAAAGGAGGAATCGAAAGAGAGCGAGAGATCGAGACATCAAAAACAGAAAATATCATCCACACTCCAATTAGCTCTTCTTGCAGGGTTTTTATTAATCAGTGAATTGACTGCATACAGTGATGACTCCAACCCAAAACCATCCTTCCTTGATGCATTTTACCACACCCGGCTTGCTCACAAGGATAGGGGAAGACTTTCCCTATCCTTGTGAGCAAGCCAGGAGTAGTGAAATGCATCAAGGAAGGATGGTTTTGGGTTGGAGTCATCACTGTATGCAGTCAATTCACTGATTAATAAAAAAAATTAATAAAAAAAATACTGTAAGAGCTAATTGGAGTGTGGCTGATACTTTATCCTATTTTCCATTAAAGTGATTGTAAAGTCTCATTTTTTTTTTTTTAAATAACAAACATGTTATACTTACCTGCCCTGTGCAGTGGATTTGCACAGAGCAGCCTGGATCCTCCTCTTCTCAGGGGCTCTGTTAGCTGCTCCTGGCCCCTCCCTCCTGTCACGTGTCCCCACAGCAAGCAGCTTGCTATGGGGGCACCCAAGCCAAGCTGCAGCTCCGTGTGTCAATTCAGACACAGAGCTGCGGTTCGGCCCCGCCCCCCCTCTCCTGACTGGCTAACTGACTTTAATTGACAGTAGCAGGAGCCAATGGTGCTACTGCTGTGTCTCAGCCAATCAGGAGGGAGAGTCCTATACAGCCAAGGGACTCATGGACATCGCTGGATAGAGATAGGGCTCGGGTAATTATTAGGGGGGCTTCTGCACACAGAAGGCTTTTTATCTTAAACTGGTTGTAAACCCTCGTCTGTTTGATTTATAAATAACAAACATATCATACTTACCTCCACTGTGCAGTTCATTTTGCACAGAGTGGCCCCGATCCTCGACTTCTGGGGTCCCCCCAACGGCGCTCGTGGCTCCTCCCTGAATCGGTAAATGGAGAAGCTCTCTCCTTGGGGGTTACCGTGCGGGCGCGCTCCTGAGTCCAGCATTTGCGTCCATAGACACAGAATGCTGGCCCTGCCCCCCCACGTCATTATATTTGATTCACAGCAGCGGGGGCCAATGGCTGCACTGCTATCAATCTATCCAATCCAGAGCCGAGAACCCCGGGCAAAGAGGTAGCGAGCATCTCTGTCGTGGGTACGAAAGAGCTCAGGTGAGTAAAACGTGGGGGGGGGGGCTGCTCAGTGACAAAAGGTTTTTCACCTTAATGCAAAGGATGCATTAAGGTGAAAAAACACGAGGGTTTACAACCCCTTCAATGCCCAGAATGCATTAAGATAAAAAAAAACTTCTGCCTTTAAAACCCCTTTAAGAGTGGAGATGGACTGTGATGGCTAGCAACCAGGTTGTTCATGTACAAGAGAGGCCGGTTTTGAGTGGAGCTATGGATCTGTGTGTGTTTCTATCGAAAGAGAAAGACTGGAAGAAAGAGATCGAGAGAAAATTGTCTGCCGGACAGTGACTGCATTCTATCAGATGTAGTCACTGTTCAGGTATTCAATCAGCTGTGGGTGTTGTGGAAGCTTCAGCCATCAGTGAAGATTCCTCCTTCCACTGTTTAGCATCAATGGAGGAATCTACTGCTTTTCTCTCCTTCAGCCTGCTCAGTGATTGAAAAAAATCTAGCCACCCGAGACTAGCTATATAAGCTGATCATACATTCGAATAATTCAGTTAGAAAGTTTTTCAGGAACGTTTTTTCGATCCTGGAATCAATAGTGGGGTCATTCATTCATTTTTGACCAAAAAGACGAAAAATTCAAAAGGAGCGAGATGAAAATTTCTGTTGAACGACTAAATTTCTAACAGTGAATTTGGTTTTTGTTTGTGAAAAAAAAATCAAAAACGTTAAAAACAAATGAAATTTTGAAGTATGTTTCAAAGACATTTGTCAAGTCATCAAAAGGTACTTATGAAATGAAGATTTTCATACAAATGTTCGATGACTAGTCCAACATTCTAGTCCATGGCCAGTTTTACTATGGAAAAGGAAATAGTACAAGATGTACTATCGGTCACTATAGCTACTGCATTTGCTCTTTAAGGCTGGATTCACACATATGCAGTTTTAGTGCTTTTTGCATTTTGCAGATTTGCACTACAGTCCATTTAACATGGTTTCCTATGGAACACGTTCTGTAGAGCAAATCTGCAAAATGCAAAAAGCACTAAAAATGCATAGGTGTGAATCCAGCCTAAACTATTTTATTGAATGGGCCTACTGTTATTTGTGTTCATTAAAGGATCACTAAAGTTATTTTTTTTTTTTTAAATAACAAACATGTTATACTTACCTCCACTGTGCAGCTCGTTTTGCACAGAGTGGCCCCGAACCTGGTCTTCTGGGGTCCCTCGGTGACTGTCTCGGCTCCCCCCCGCAAGCACTTAACACTTTCATGCAAGCTTTCTCGCATGGTGTTGAGTGCTTGCGGGCGCACTCCCGTGATACAGCCAGTGGCCATAGCCGCTCACTGTATCACTCGGCCCCGCCCCCCAGCGCGCTGCGTCATTGGATGTGATGGATGGAGCGAGCGCGGGACTTTCGAGGGGTCAGGTAAGTAAAACCTGATGCATATAATAAGAGACTTACGTATTTATTTGCTTACCATCAGTTCCCAATCTGCATCATTAACCAGAACCAGAATCCCCGGTCTCCTAAAAGAACAGAAACACACCCATCACATTTCAAAATGGAGAGAGGACACGGCTTGGTTTGGACTTTTATCACAGAGGATACTAAACATCAGATTATCAAAATACAAAGGATCCTATACAAAGTCCCCCTGACATGGAGATATTTGTGTGGCAAATACTTGTGTTCTGTTTTGTTTTCAGGAATAATTACAGCCTTTTATGGTACTGATAGTATAATTCATGTAATAAATAGCACATTTTGTTAATGCAGTGATTGATTTACCAGTCCCCGCTGGTATCAGATACCAGTACACTAGTGTTGGTACAGCCTTACACTCATTGAAAGACATCCTCACACCCAGAAAGCTCACTCTATAATAATACACAATACTTACACTGTATCTCCTTGAATAAACAGCTCAGGACGTTCCTTCAGCAAATTATCTTTGATCCACACCAGCAAATGTTTGATGTCCCCTGACAAAAGCAAAAAAATGATGGTTATGTGACAGTCATTTAGGTTCATGAAGACCATGTAAGGGGTACTATGGGAAAAGGGATAATCTGCTGAGCTATGGATAAGATGGGTCCTTTACAGCCCCCCGTATAATTAAAGCTAAACTCCGGAATTATCTAATCTTGTCTAAATACATTCATCATGTGTAACTACAAAAACAAGAAGACAGGAAGGCACAAGCACCTAGTTCATTACCACAAAAACATTTATTTGTGCAAATAAAATGGATAAAAATGGGATACCTACAAAAGTGCAACTGGTAAAAAACACATAGACCACAAGATGCCATATAGTGTAAGGTATGTGTGCTCCAATTGTATCCCGCTCTATAGCCAAGGGGACGCATTTTGGGGGCACAACCCCTTCCTCAGCACTGAGTAAAGGGGGTGCGCCCCCAAAACTGTCAGGGCTGGCTCAGCCCTTCCTTCTCTGAGCTGGCCGCTCAGCTGTCGACTAATTGCCAGCTCTCATCTCTCTCCACAGTTAACCAGCTGTTGTGGATCTGCTCGTCAGTCCCGCCTACTTAAAGATTTCCAGCTCACTTCATTCCTGCCTTCGCCTTCACATCACAAGAAACCATCTCCTGCATTCCTGTTTAAAGATTGGCTTTGCTGACATCCCTTCTGGCTCTTTTTCCTGCTTGCTGTTCCTCTAATTGGATCCTTGACTTCTGGCCTGGCTGATTACCCGATCCGGTTACTGAACTCTGGCTTGGCTGACTACCCAATCCGGTTACTGGACTCTGGCTTGGCTGACTACCCAATCCGGTTACTGGACTCTGGCTTGGCTGACTACCCAATCCGGTTACTGGACTCTGGCTTGGCTGACTACCCAATCCGGTTACTGGACTCTGGCTTGGCTGACTACCCAATCCGGTTACTGGACTCTGGCTTGGCTGACTACCCAATCCGGTTACTGGACTCTGGCTTGGCTGACTACCCAATCCGGTTACTGGACTCTGGCTTGGCTGACTACCCAATCCGGTTACTGGACTCTGGCTTGGCTGACTACCCAATCCGGTTACTGGACTCTGGCTTGGCTGACTACCCAATCCGGTTACTGGACTCTGGCTTGGCTGACTACCCAATCCGGTTACTGGACTCTGGCTTGGCTGACTACCCAATCCGGTTACTGGACTCTGGCTTGGCTGACTACCCAATCCGGTTACTGGACTCTGGCTTGGCTGACTACCCAATCCGGTTACTGGACTCTGGCTTGGCTGACTACCCAATCCGGTTACTGGACTCTGGCTTGGCTGACTACCCAATCCGGTTACTGGACTCTGGCTTGGCTGACTACCCAATCCGGTTACTGGACTCTGGCTTGGCTGACTAACCAATCCGGTTACTGGACTCTGGCTTGGCTGACTAACCAATCCGGTTACTGGACTCTGGCTTGGCTGACTAACCAATCCGGTTACTGGACTCTGGCTTGGCTGACTAACCAATCCGGTTACTGGACTCTGGCTTGGCTGACTAACCAATCCGGTTACTGGACTCTGGCTTGGCTGACTAACCAATCCGGTTACTGGACTCTGGCTTGGCTGACTACCCAATCCGGTTACTGGACTCTGGCTTGGCTGACTACCCAATCCGGTTACTGGACTCTGGCTTGGCTGACTACCCAATCCGGTTACTGGACTCTGGCTTGGCTGACTACCCAATCCGGTTACTGGACTCTGGCTTGGCTGACTACCCAATCTTGTTACTGGATTCTGGCTTGGCTGACTACCCAATCCGGTTACTGGACTCTGGCTTGGCTGACTACCCAATCCGGTTACTGGACTCTGGCTTGGCTGACTACCCAATCCGGTTACTGGACTCTGGCTTGGCTGACTACCAAATCCGGTTACTGGACTCTGGCTTGGCTGACTACCCAATCCGGTTACTGGACTCTGGCTTGGCTGACTACCCAATCCGGTTACTGGACTCTGGCTTGGCTGACTACCCAATCCGGTTACTGGACTCTGGCTTGGCTGACTACCCAATCCGGTTACTGGACTCTGGCTTGGCTGACTACCCAATCCGGTTACTGGACTCTGGCTTGGCTGACTACCCAATCCGGTTACTGGACTCTGGCTTGGCTGACTACCCAATCCGGTTACTGGACTCTGGCTTGGCTGACTACCCAATCCGGTTACTGGACTCTGGCTTGGCTGACTACCCAATCCGGTTACTGGACTCTGGCTTGGCTGACTACCCAATCCGGTTACTGGACTCTGGCTTGGCTGACTACCCAATCCGGTTACTGGACTCCGGCTTGGCTGACTACCCAATCCGGTTACTGGACTCTGGCTTGGCTGACTACCCAATCCGGTTACTGGACTCTGGTTATGCTTTGACTATGCTTACTCTATTTACCTTTTTATTTTTATTAATAAACAAGTGTGATTTTACTGTACTCAGTCTGGTTCATGGTTTCTGACAGAAACCCACATTAGTCTTCTCGATCCTCTTCAGTCTGGATTTCACCCTCAACACTGCATAGAAACTGCTCGTTTAAGGGTAAGTAAGGGTGCACCCCCTTACTCAGAGCTGAGGAAGGGGTTGTGCCCCCGAAATGCGTTTAAAACTCACAAATGACCTACTAACAGCAAAATCCAATGGACACTATTCTGTACTCATACTCTTGGACCTCTTTGATACAGCTGACCACCCCTTCCTTCTCAAAATACTCCACTCCTTTGGTCTCCATGACTGTGCTCTTCAATGGCTCTCATTCCACCTATCCCACCACACCTTTTAGTCGCTTACAATTCTACATCCTCCTCTCCTCTTCCTTTCTCTGTCAGGGTCCCCTAAGGTTCTGTTCTTGGACCTCTCCTATTCGCAATCTACACCTCCTCCCTGATTCAACTGATAGCCCCCAATGGATTTCAATATAATTTCTATACTGATGACACCCAAATCTATCTCTCTAACCCTCAGCTCTACTTCTCCTAAGCCTCTCCCATCCTTTGGAATTCCCTACCCCAATCTGCCTGACTATCTCCTACTCTGTCCACTTATAGGCAATCCCTGAAAATATTTCTCTTCCTAGAAGCCTACCCTGCCTCCATCTAACATCCCCCACAGCTATTACCTTTTGTATCACTTGACCCTCCCTTTTAAACTGTAAGCTCTAACGAGCAGGGCCCTCTGATTCCTCCTGTATTGAATCGTATTGCAACTGTACTGTTTGCCCTAACGTTGTGAAGCGGTGCATAAACTGTTGGCGCTATAGAAAACCTGTACAATAATATTAACATGAATAACTAGCAGGGGAGCTTACAATGAACAGTTTTAAAAAGAAAAAACAGTTTACTGTAACTGATTATAAAGTGTTAGCTGGAGTTTGGCTTCTATTTGTTAGTGTATTTAAATCTGTTAGTAAATTTAACACTCCCCTCTCCCAGACTGACAAAGCTGCTGTCTGCTGTGCCCCCTATGCTCCTTCATCCAGAGTGGGGGTACTCTAATACAGGATAAGGAAAGGGATAGTCAGCACTCAGGATGAACACCTGTTTTCCCTACTCTAATACAGGAGGTGTGTTACAGGCCAGATCAACAAGTGAAAACAGAGGGATAAAACCCTAAAAAAAAAAAGAAAACGAATGCAGTCACCAAATCTAATGATCGGTAAGCTGCAATAAATTACTTTTTTGGTTTTGGGTTTAATACCACTTTAATTACCTGCTGCCATCAGCAAGACCAGCAATAACATCCACACTCCATTGTGGCGCCTGGTTCTTGCCTGGTTCTACTAGATAAGCAGCTGGATCAAAACATAGATCTACAATCTAGATCATAGACTATCCCCCCTTCAGTCCATACTGAATGCCGCTGCAAGACTCATCCACCTTACCAACCATTCAGTGTCCTCCACCCCTCTCTGCCAATCCCTCCATTGGCTTCCACTCACCCAACGAATAAAATTCAAAGTACTAACAATAATTTACAAAGCCATCCATAACTCTGCCCCCAGCTACATCACTAACCTAGTCCCAAAATACCAACCAAGCCGCTCTCTTCGGTCATCCCAAGACCTCTTTGCTCTCTAGCTCCCTTGTCACCTCCTCCCATGCTCGAACTCCCTACCCCAATCTGTCCGACTGTCCCCTAATTAGCGTATTTTCAAAAAGTAGGGCATGCATTACTTTTTGTGCGATTCAGTGCACCGCAGGGGAACACACAGGAACTTTACAAACTGGGGTCTGTCGGTATGGACCATAGGGTGAGTACCTGGATTGAACCGGCTACAGGGGCAAGTCCAAAGGGTGGTGATAAATAGTGAGTACTCGGAATAGTCCGGTGTAGTAAGTGGGGTCCCCCGAGGACCTGTCCTGGGCCCCATTCTGTTTAATTTATTCATAAACAATATAGAGGATGGGATAGTTAGCGAAATCTCAGTATTTGCTGATGATACAAAGTTAAGCAGGGCAATAACTTCTGCGAGGGATGTGGAAATCTTGCAAGAAGACCAAAATAAAATAATGAGGTGGGCAACTACATGGCAAATGAGGTTTAATGTTGAAAAATGTAAAGTAATGCATTTGGGTGCTAAAAATAAGAACACAAATTACTCGCTAGGGGGAGAACTTCCGAGAGGAATCTAACATTGAAAAGGACCTGGAGGTCCTAGCAGATGACAGGCTCAGCAATGGCATGCAATGCCAAGCTGCTGCAAGCAAAGCCTGCAGAATATTGACATGCATTAAAAAGGGGATTCACTGCAGAGATAAAATGATAATTCTCCCGCTCTACAAGACTCTGGTCTGGCCGCACCTGGAGTATGCTGTCCAGTTCTGGGCACCGTTTCTCAGAAGGGATGTACTGGAACTGGAGAGAGTCCAGAGAAGGGCAACAAAGCTAATAAAGGGACTGGAGGATCTCAGCTACAGGAATAGATGGGAAATATTCCAAAGGGGGCACTTTTTCCACTGACAAATGTCCAATAGGTGATTTTCCTCACCTGGCAAAGATATCCCCTTATTTCTTGTTGAGTCTACAAGACAGGGAGTGAAGGGAAATCTCTGTAATGAGACACAGATGGCAACAATGACTGTTTTAATCCTTCTCTAGTCTATTAAAAAAAAAAGCATTTGCTTTTAGATGTACTTTGAATCATTTTTTTTTGTGCTAAATTTCAAATATTTGACAATAGTCATGTTTGATATCTTTCATAAACAGTCACTCACACCCTTCCGGGCTCCACTAGTGACGAGTTTTACGCTCTTACTATAGCCTACTAGAGAGTACTTAGCGATTACGCTCCGTTTAGAGTGAAAAGCGCCATAGGGAGAAGTCTGGCGGGATGAGAGCGGCCGTTTATTTTAATAAAGTTATTGATCTGTCAAGAAAATGGTGTACCACTTCCATCTGCAGCACGGATATTTGATTTGTGGAAACTACAAGTTCAGAGTTTGCATGCACCCCGCCTGGAGTAGATAAGTGAGGGGCACCTGTAGGGTGGTCACCTCATCCCTTTAAAACCAAATACATATTAATTACACAGGTTCTGTGGCTGATTAAGGTGACACTAATGCCCCGTAGACACGAGCGTATTTTCCGTCGGAAAAAACTTGGATGGTTTTTCTGACGGAATTCCGCTCAAGCTTGGCTTGCATACACACGGTCACACAAAAGTTCTCTGAACTTTCGACCGTCAAGAACGCGGTGACGTACAACACTACGACGAGCCGAGAAAATGAAGTTCAATGCTTCAGAGCATGCGTCAAATTGTTTCCGAGCATGTGTAGGAATTTTGCACGTCGGAATTAGTACAGACGATGGGAGTTTCAGATCGGAACTTTTTCCGACCGAAAAATAGAGAACCTGCTCTCAATCTTTTGCTGGCGGGAATTCCGCCAGCAAAAGTCCGATGGAGCATACACACGGTCGGAATTTCTGACCAAAAGCTCACATCAGACTTTTGCTGGTGGAATTTCCGATCGTGTGTACGGGGCATTGAACTCACTTGGTGCCTTATCTGCATTAAATCAGCCTCACAACCTGTGTAATTAATATGCGCTCTGTTATAAAGGGATGAGTTGGTAACCCTAGGCACCTGCAGTTATGAGAGTGAGAAAATTAGCCATGTCTGACTAAAGAATTGTGTAGGTTTCTACTGCTAGCCTATCCTTTTGAAAATGTTAGCTAGCTGTCATGCTAATCCAATTACATCAATAACTTGTCACTGTCCCGGAACAAGCATGCAAATCAGGAGTTCTAACTTCACTTGGTGCATGACGATACTAAGCTAAGCAGGGCAATAACTTCTCCGCAGGATGTGGAAACCTTGCAAAAAGATCTGAACAAATTAATGGGGTGGCAACTACATGGCAAATGAGGTTCAATGTAGAAAAATGTTAAATAATGCATTTGGGTGGCAAAAATATGAATGCAATCTATACACTGGAGGGAGAACCTCTGGGGGAATCTAGGATGGAAAAGGACCTGGGGGTCCTAGTAGATGATAGGCTCAGCAATGGCATGCAATGCCAAGCTGCTGCTAACAAAGCAAACAGAATATTGGCATGCATTAAAAAGGGGATCAACTCCAGAGATAAAACGATACTTCTCCCGCTCTACAAGACTCTGGTCCGGCCGCACCTAGAGTATGCTGTCCAGTTCTGGGCACCAGTCCTCAGGAAGGATGTACTGGAAATGGAGCGAGTACAAAGAAGGGCAACAAAGCTAATAAAGGGTCTGGAGGATATTAGTTATGAGGAAAGGTTGTGAGCACTGAACTTATTCTCTCTGGAGAAGAGACGCTTGAGAGGGGATATGATTTCAATATGCAAATACCGTACTGGTGACCCCACAATAGGGATAAAACTCTTTAGCAGAAGGGAGTTTAACAAGACTCGTGGTCACTCATTAAAATTAGAAGAAAAGAGGTTTAACTTTAAACTACGTAGAGGGTTCTTTACCGTAATGCCGTGTACACACGGTCGGAATTTCCGTCAACAAATGTTCGATGTGAGCCTGTTGTCGGAAATTCCGACCGTGTGTAGGCTCCATCGGACATTTTCTGTCGGAATTTCCGACAACAAAAATTTGAGAGCTCCATCTCAAATTTTCAGACAACAAAATCCGTTGTTGGAAAGCCCGAAGCCCAAAATTCCACGCATGCTCGGAATCAAGCAGAAGAGCCACACTGGCTATTGAACTTCATTTTTCTCGGCTTGTACGCGTTGTACATCACCTTGCTCTTGACGTTCGGAATTTCCGACAACATTTGTGTGACCGTGTGTATGCAAGACAAGTTTGAGCCAACATCCATCGGAAAAAAATCCAGGATTTTGTTGTCGGAATGTCCGATCGTATGTACGCCGCATAAGAGCGGAAAAAATGTAGAATTCCCTTCCACAGGCGGTGGTCTCAGCGGGGAGCATCAATAGTTTCAAAAACTATTAGACAAGCACCTGAGCAACCGCAACATACAGAGATATACAATGTAATACTGACATATAATCACACACATAGGTTGGACTTGATGGTGTCTTTTTTCAACCTCACCTACTATGTATCTATGTAACTATGCTTATTCCTGGGACAGCCAAGTAACTAGCAATTTCAGAAGGAGATCACCAGTCTCCATATTTTTTTTTTTTTAAAACTGGGTTCTTGTCATGGGTTAAGGAAAATAAAAGTAACACTGCGCTAACCCAATCACCAAAGAAAAGCAGCTACATAAATATGACCAATATTATACACGAAAATAGAAATGAAATGTAGCGCTAATGAAAGTAACCAATAGTAAATATTGTTTTTACCTTTTTTACGTGATCACGCTTTTTATATTGTTTGTTGATTATTGGTGATACCCAATAAACATACGTCATTTGATCTACACTATTGGCGTTTTTTTACATCTTTTTGGGAACCACCCATACTCTGGAGACTCTCCCGTGGCCGTGACCCTTCCTCAGTCCTTGGAATTGGCAGCCACGACAGTGATTACAGAGGAAAGATCCCCCTGGAGATCCTGGGTTCCTGGGAACAACCATCGTCCATCAAGGATCTCTGAGCCTGTTTGATTCGGTGTCACCGGCATCCGAATCCACTTCCTCTGGTAAGAGTATTTCATCTATTCCCATTATATGATCGTATTATCTATGAGACACAGAGGAGAAGATTCCTGCACCAGTGCAACATTCTGTATACAGTTTATTCTTGGACTTTTCATTGTCTGACCCATGGCCACACATTGGGACATTATTATATCTTAGTCACTATTCACCTTATACCACGTCAAGCCATGGGCCTTTACTAATGGCTACCATTATTGATGTGTTTTTTATTATTGGCTACTTTCATTAGCGCTACATTTCATTTCTATTTTCTTGTCATAGGTTATCGCAGTATATTTGGCAGCTTCACTGGAGTTCAAAGCATGCGGTGTCTTATACCATGGGATGTGGTTTCTGAAAACCATCTGCAGGTGGCAATAAAAAGAAACAGAGATTATTCAGTACTGTACAGCAAGCTGCCAGAATGATGAAGGCTGCTACTGTAAATCAGATATCGTGGCTCTGCCATTGAGAATCCTACCATTTCTTTGTTAGGGATGGACTGCATGGGCCTGTACACTTGTAGCAGGTTTTAATAGCCCTCTGGTTACTCATTAGACAGAAGGAAAGGCCCCTTCCCAGACTGGGAACAATGGGGATAGCGAGCTGATGCTGGGCTCTCCATGGTAACTCCCCTATACAATAGCTTCCCTGGATAGAGAATGTGGGCGGGTGGGAAGCAGGCACAACTATCTGACCTTCCTGAGTCAGGCTGATAAACGAGCCTTCGCATCCCTGCACCTGACCCTGCAATGACCAGCGTCGCTCTCCATTACATGTAGCAGCCATGGCTCTCTGCCCTTCCTACACAGTGGGCGTCATCCCCCCGTTCACCATATTGTCGGGGCACAGCAGCATCTACAGCGATCTCTGGCGTGTGAACCAAATGTAAAGATTGCTGCTGTACTAGATGCTGGATTTGCCAATGTAATTTCAACGCTCTCTAAAATTACATTATTTTTTTTTATCTGAAGGGAATGCATTTTTTATTAAGCCCTACTGAAGAACAATTGCAGCCAAGAAATAAAAATTAACCAACAATATGCTAATTTATCCAGCTAACCCCGCAAGTGTGCTAAAGGCAGAAAGTGTACTCAGTTTAAAGCCCAGCTCCATATTTACTGTGCATTGTTGGGGCCTATTCCCTTCACTGACAGGTGCGCTTGCTGGGAGTGCTACATAAACTGTACATTGCGTCAGTGTATCATATAGCGCTGTGTTCCTGCAGCATGATGGAGGCTTCCCATCCCTCTCCAGGTACAAAATCGAGTTGAGCTGAGCGCTGCTCTGCCATTCACAGGGAGCTTTGTATTTTAGGAATATAAAGCTTCTTCCGATTGGCTGAGGCAGAGTTTGTAATACCATCTGCCCTCCTCTCTGCCAATTAGGGGAATCTTTACATTCATTCATAGAAAACAAAGCTACCTGTGCATTACTGAACAGCGTTCACCCCGACTCGATTTTGTTCTGGTACCAAGACTGGGAAGTCTTCGCCCCACTGCTGGAACACAACGCTGTATATTGTACATAGATGAGGTTACATATACTTTATACAGAGCGCACAGCCGCCAGATCTAAGTGAAGGAAATAGTTTGTGGCCTAAATGAACTATTTAAAGACACAGTAAACATGGAGTTACGCTTTACCGAAATTTGCATTGTATTAGCAGAGTTCTTCACATGTCCAGCGGATGTATCTGCTACCAGAAACCTACTTTTATTCTGCTTCATGTATAACTAACTAGACTCAGGCAGCCAAGGTAAGTTTTAATTATGATTAGTGGTTACAATAAGGTTACATTGTGGATAAGGCTAAAAACACAGACACCAAGTCCATCCCTTTAAATCTGGATCAACCTGATGTTCATAATTTCAGTGGGGGAGAGACAGCGAGGAGGCTACAGTGGACCCATCTGGAATTCCTATACTAAAATATACACAGGTAAGCAAAAAGGGCTCCCAGATTACCAAAAGAGGGAAGCAGTACACCAGTTCACTAGATTTTATCCCAGTTCCGGATACAGTGGGAAAGTGTCAGATCCTCTGCCAGATTGTTACTGCTCTGCCCCTGTTGGAAGAAATCAACCCTAACTACTACTCTTATCCCTGAAATGGAAAGGAACTTCAATGGAACTTTTACAGTTGTCAATAGAACAGGGGGAGAAGAGATTTCCCCCAGCAGTGAAAAATGTAAAGGGCGGGGGTTTCCCAGACTTTAGGAGACGTTCATTTAATTGATTTCATGAGCTGGACCAGTTTGGCAATACCCAGATTAGTTGATGTCCTCCGACAGACTTTGAGAACAGACTGCTGTTTGTGCCTAACCTGCTTTAAGATCAGTAAAACAATGCAGTGGTGTACCTCCAATATATTCTAGATTTGGCGATGAGCTGTAATCAAATTAGTGTAAATGGGCATTTGGGAAACAGTTTGTGGAGCATTTCTCATAAAAGTGTGAATGCAGTGTTTGAATTTGAACCTGGATCTTATGGAACAGTGGTTACTCTAACTAACTCTAAAATTACCTTAAATGACTGCTTACACTAATGCCCCGTACACACGGTCGGATTTTCCGACGGAAAATGTGTGATAGGACCTTGTTGTCGGAAATTCAGACCGTGTGTAGGCTCCATCACACATTTTCCATCGGAATTTCCGACACACAAAGTTTGAGAGCAGGTTATAAAATTTTCCGACAACAAAATCCGTTGTCGGAAATTCCGATCGTGTGTACACAAATCTGACGCACAAAGTGCCACGCATGCTCAAAATAAATTAAGAGAGGAAAGCTATTGGCTACTGCCTCGTTTATAGTCCTGACGTATGTGTTTTACGTCACCGCGTTCAGAACGATCGGATTTTCCGACATTTGTGTGACCGTGTGTATGCAAGACAAGTTTGAGCCAACATCCGTCGGAAAAAATCCATGGATTTTGTTGTCGGAATGTCCGATCAATGTCCGACCGTGTGTACAGGGCATAACTGCTAAAAGAGGACTAAGGTCAGCCATAGACGGTTCGAATCCCGGCCGGTTCAGCAGAAACCGGACGAGACTCAAACCGTGTATGGGCAGGTTGAATGTGCCCATGTTGATCGATAAATTTGGGTACAACTAGCCCGCCAAATTTTACAAGCAATTATCACTAGTGGCTGGTATAGCCGCTAGCAACAATCGCTGAGTTCTCCCAGCAGGGACAGCTTCACTCACACCCCCCGCTGGAGAATACAATGGCTCGGCGGGAGGCATTCCCCTGTCAACACTGTCTGTGGAACCCATGGTTGCAGGAAAGAAATTCACTCCGTGTATGGCCTGCTTTATACTTACCAGTAGTTGACCGCGTTTGGGACCGCAGCATGCAGCAAGGGGCCAGGCATCTAAAACATCCAGAAGTGTACCAGACCTTGGAGATTCTTTGTGTGGCTTAGCTCCTCAAGAAAGCAAAGGTCAGAGGCACAGGTATTAGTCCTCTTCTTTTTCAGGGAGCTCTTTTAACTTTATTATATGACAACGGAGATACTCTCAACTCAAATTCAAAGGTTTATAGAAACGTTATCACTATTAAAAAAATGAATAAAACAGCCTCTGCTATAATGGCTGGTGACCACTTTGGTTTGAAGCCCCTAGTTGGCAGTCTGACCAAGACATGTGAAGGACCTGAGCTGCTCTGAGTCAAAAAAAAAAAGTCCTCAGTTTCCATTCAGTAGACTCAAATAAAGGAAGAAACATGGCGATATCCAGGACTAACCCCACAGTGATGGTGGGAATGGTCAATGGGAGATTACCACTATCCAACGCTACAGTGAGCCCTATTGTTTTTTTTAAGATTGATGGGATTTGAGTTTTCTTGTGTTAGTTGTAGGCATACTTTTTTTATTTTACCTTTCAACATAAAGTACAACATTTACAAGACTTAGCTCTGTAGTAGGCCTGGCCACAGGTAGCCAGCATATCTGATAAGTGAAGAGTCTGGGACTCTGGGTGGGATTGAGAGGGATCAATATCAAGATAATAGGGGAGCAGGAAAACTTCACAGATGTGTTGACTCTCTGTTTAATTAAGCAGAAAGTGGTCCTTTTGAAAAGCAATTTCGCGCAGGGGGCTCAGCGCTGAGCAAACAGTGGCGGTCAGTTAGCAGGAGGGGGGCAGAGGGAGTGGGAGGAGGGCACTGGAACAGCTGGCATCATCCTCTGTGTGAGCTGCATCCTAATCAGTTTAAAGAGTTCCCAGCATAGCCCACCCCCCACCTTATGCAGTATCCTGACAATAAATTCCACAGAGACAGAGGCTGCTCCTAGACTGTCCTCCATGTAACACTCTTAATCACTCATCCCCAAAAAAATGTAACTGTAGAGAGAGGCCATATTCGCTACTGCCTATCTTGAGTAATGAATAAACTTAAAGCAGTATTAAACCCAAAAGCAAACATGTATTAATTTGCAGCTTACCAATTCTTACATATGATGGCTGTATTAGTTTCTTTTTTTTAGACTTTATTTCTTTTATTTTGGTTATCCAGCCAGCAAGTCTGCTGTTTTTCAAAAGCCGAAGCTCTCCAGCAGAATGTATCAGTTTACATGGATAAGAAAAAACACAACACTGCCAGGGGTGATTAAAATGATCAGCTTTCATTTATTCATGTAAAACCTTTGTCCCAAAAGAAAAAAAAAAATGTTTGCTGTAACTGCTTATTAAGTGTGAGCTGGAGTTTGTCTTCAATTTGTTAGTGTGTTTACATCTGCTAATACATTTAACACTCCCCCAAAAGAGCCAAAGAAAAGAAAACTGATTCAGCCACCACATCTAAGGATTGGTAAGCTGGAATATATAACATTTTTGGTTTTGGGCTTAAAACCACTTTAACATGTACTTTAAGCTAAAGAAATACAAACAGCATGGCACAATTTAGATAATTGATATAGCAGTGGCTAAGTGGTTACAACTTCTGCTTTGCAGCACTAGTGTCATCAGTTCAAATCCCAACCATGACACCACCTGCATGGAGTATGCATATTCTCCCTGTGCTCTCTAAACTGGACCTGAACTCACTCATACCCTGGTTTCCCCGAAAATAAGACCGGTGATGGCTTTGTAGGTCTTATTTTCAGGGTAGGGCTTATTTTCGGGGGAAACAGGGTAGGGCTTATTTGGGGGGTAGGGCTTATATTGCAGCCATCACTGACAATCACGCTAGGTCTTATTTTCAGGGGGAAACAGGGTAGCAACACCTAGAAATTGTAATTGTGTGTATGCTGTAAACATGAAAGATTTAGCTATTTTCTTGAATTTGCATTAAAAAAATTGCAGTAGCCTTCCTGACATGTGACTCTGCCTAGCCACTCTTGTTCTTAAACTGGCCGTACATGGGCTAACTTTTTTCACTCAACCAGTTGGTTGAATGAAAAAAAATGAACCGGATTCCCCTATCCACACATCCTCTGCTGTGTCGTATTCTGACAGTACAGAGACTCCTCTGCCATCAGAATACACAAATCAGTGCTGCAGTCTATAACCTGCGGTGCTGATCGAGTGACAAAATACCAACAGGGTGGCTGAACAAAAATCAATTGGCAGATCGACTTCTGTTTAACCACAGTGGCCATATATGGATTGAACTTCGTCCAGACCCTGCTGAACCGGCCAAATGTCGATCTATGTATGGGCAACTTTAGCCTCACAGCAGTATATATGCAGTGTGAGATCATCTTAGGCATTACTGCCTCTGAATGCTAGTCTTAGGATGTTTGGAGTGAGATTTGGTGATGTCATCACTGTACTGCTCCCTGTTCTCCTTGTTTGCTGAACCTGAGGACCTGCAACACAAGGATCTCCATCTGCTGTATTAATTCTGCTGATCAGTGCTTCCTCTACACCTTCTTGAGTATTCCTCCACCAGTTATCGGGGAGGAAGCAAAGCTCGCTTCTCTACCAAGATGGCTGCCTCCACACAGAGACGCAGTTCAGAACGAGGCATGGTAAGTTAAGATGGCCATGGATGGATCAAAATTTATCCGGTTCATCAAGAGCCGGCCTAATTTCAATCAGTGTGTAGTCATCCCTGTACGACCATGCAAAGGTGTACACTTAAAGTGGAGTTCCACCCACTTTTACAACTCTTCAGAATCCCTCACTAAACTGTGCACCGTAAACAAATTGGATGTTTTTAAATTTTTTTTCTCAGCACCTACTGTATATCTGCTGTATTCATTTTTCACTTCCTCCTCCCTGGCCGAGGCCCATCGCATCATTTCCTGTTTGCAATGCCTTCTGGGAAGGGGAGGCAACTTCCTCTGAAACTGCTGTTGCTATGGAAACTTGACCTGAAACCTATTACACTGCTTGTGCTGCACTGAGCATGTGGAAGATCTGCAAGGATGAGATCCAGGAAGAAATACAGTCTGGCTTCAGATGCCCACACTTAAGATGGCCACGGCCTGCTGTAATTTTATAAAATAACAAACTACTGCTATAAACTAACAAAACAGACCTTAGTTGACAGACTAACTTTACTAGAATACATTAAGCTTGTGTATTATAGGAGTATTTTTATTTAAAAATATAATTTTGGCCGGAACACCACTTTAAGTACGCCCACATGAATAAGACCTAAGAGATTAATAGCAAAATAAGCTTTTCCCTACATCCGCACAATGCAGTGGTCAGACTAAAGACCTATGAAAGAAAGGTATGTATACAAAAAAAGGGAGGGGGGGGGGTTGTCAGGAAACCTAGAGCTTTCAGGTACCAGTTTTACTGAGAATCCCTAACATAAGTAAGAAACCAGTGGGTGACCAAACCTACCTATAACTGAAATACTGGTAAGGGGGCAGATATAGATATGAGTGCACCTCTGTAATTGTTCATACATCAGTACATGAATTCTGCAAATGAGAGCAGTGTAGGTACCTGAATTTGACTTGATATGAGCAGCACAGTGGCTAGCACTTCTGCCTAGCAGTACGGAGTCATTTGTTCAAGTCCCAACCACGGCATTACCTGCACAAAGTTTGCATGTTCTCCCTGTGCCTGCGTAGGTTTTCTCCCACACTTTAAAGACAAGCTGGTAGGTTAATAGGCTCCTGTCTAAATTGGCCTTAGTGTGTATGAATGTTAGGGACCTTACATTGTAAGCTCCTTGAGGGCAGGGACTGATGTGAATTCACAATATATATGTAAAGTCCTGCGTACATTGACAGCGCTATACAAGTACCTAAAATAAATACCGTATATAACACGCACAGGCATATAACACGCACCTTCAATTTTAGAGGAAGGTTTCAGGAAAAAAACATTTTTTTTCAAAATAAACCAATTTGAAGCAAAATAATGGTCAGTGCCCATCAATGCAGCCTGATTTGTGCCCATCTGCCGCCTCAATGCAGCCTGATCTGTGCCCATCTGCCGCCTCAATGCAGCCTGATCTGTTCCCATCTGTAGCCTCAATGCAGCCTGATCTGTGCCCATCTGCCGCCTCAATGCAGCCTGATCTGTTCCCATCTGTAGCCTCAATGCAGCCTGATCTGTGCCCATCTGCAGTCTCAATGCAGCCTGATCTGTGCTTGTCCACAGCCTCAATGCAACCTGATCTGTGCCATCAGCAGCCTCAATGCAGCCTGATCTGTGCCATCTGCAGCCTCAATGCAGCCTGATCTGTGCCATCTGCAGCCTCAATGCAGCTTGATCTGTGCCCATCTGCAGCCTCAATACAGCCTGATCTGTGCCCATCTACAGGCTCAATGCAGCCTGATCTGTGCCCAACTACAGGCTCAATGCAGCCTGATCTGTGCCCATCTACAGGCTCAATGCAGCCTGATCTGTGCCCATCTACAGGCTCAATGCAGCCTGATCTGTGCCCATCTGTAGCCTCAATGCAGCCTGATCTGTGCCCATCTGTAGCCTCAATGCAGCCTGATATGTGCCCATCTGCAGCCTCAATGCAGCCCGATATCTGTGCCCATCTGCAGTCTCAATGCAGCTTGATCTGTGCCCATCTGCAGCCTTAATGCAGCCTGATATGTGCCCATCTGCAGCCTGATTTGCGCCCATCTCCCATTAATACAGCCTGATGCCCATCTGCAGCCTCACCATCTCTTATGCAGGAAATCACCGAGCCGTCATCTCCTGTTTACTCGGCTCTCAGTCGGTAGACACATACACAGTCCCGCCTCCGCCTTCGGCATTGGACCAGCTCCTGTGATTGACAGAACACTGGTCCAATGCCGGTGGCGGAGACAGGACTTTGTGTGTGACGTCAGAGCCGAGTGAGAGACGATTATACAGGAGATGACGGCTTGGTGAATTCAGGCGGAGCTCGGCGGCGCTTGTCCCCTCCTTTATCGGCGTATAACACGCACCCGTGATTTGCCCCCTATTTTCAGGGGGGAAAAAGTGCGTGTCATATGCTGATAAATATTACCCTTTTGCAGTCTTCTGTACAGCGGAGCTTAAAATGGAGGAGGAAGGTGCAGCACAAGGCGCAAATCAGGTATGCTATAGTGCAAGGAGCATGCTGATTGGGAGAGAGAGCAGGTTGACAGAGATAAGCTCATCAGTGTGCCGCTTCACCTTTTGCTGTCCTGTCACATGGAAGGGGTGGGGAGGAGATCTGTAAGTGAATTTAGTTGTTTGCCTGGAGTTTAGCTTTAAAGGTGGAGTGCCCCTAAAAAAAAAAAAAATAGGTGTACTTTGCTTTATACACACAGATACAATTAGGAAAAAATAATGAATTAAAGGAGCCTACCACCCCTGAAAAACATCACAATTATAGGTATGCAGATGTTTCACATACTCTCGTTTGATTATCGCCAGCTAACCCATGAAACACGTGCCGAGCAGGTGTATAAATGACCTGCACTTACCTCCAATCTCATCATAAAGGGGTAACCCTAAAGCATCACTATGAAGGATACTCACAAGGATCTGACCGGCTAGGCAAGGTCACCTGGTGTTTCTTGATCCCGTCAAATAGCAGCTCTGCGCCACCTCTGAAAAGAGATAATAAATACATGAGATATGCTGACATCCCCGGCACAGAGGAGGGGGTTTAACACACACACACAGCAAAGTGCCACAACAGAGCCAGCAGCAGACAAAGGTTTCCCCGCAGGCTCCTGCAGGACACGGGCTACTCATTAGCATCTCTATATCAGGCTCTCTTGGGTACCAACGGAGCGCTGGACAAGCTCAGTCCACAAAGATGACAGAAAACGACAGGAAGGTTTTATTTACTCCCATAGATGGGGGATGAACAGAGCATTTCCTACAGCTGAATTATTAAAACCAAATACAGGAGGTCAAAAGACATAAAACCGGCGGGGGCACATGACCAACCCGCTTCATTAAAGGGAGTCTACGGTCTAGTCTGTCCATTATTTTCTCAGTATATATCTGTGAGATCAACCTGATGTAAATAAAATGATCAATATGTCTATTGTTTTTTTTAAAAGATAATGTAGTCATGTATTACATATGCAGCTTTGGCTTACTACTTTGCCGTGCAACACAATGGCTGTGCTTTACTGCTCCTTTCACAATAAAAGTCCAGGGTTAGCCATACAAGTTAAGATTTTTCTCATTCCGATTCCCCATCAACCCTTAACAGCATAGATGAAGGAATATACCCAGCCAGCCACTGCATACTGATAGCCGACATCTGCAGCTGTCAGAATACCCAAACAGTGGCTGCATGTGATTGGTTGCAGTCATTACAAAGCTGACAAATCCCCATCGGGCTCAGTGGATTTTCAGATGGAAGTTTGATGAGCTGGATGGTGCCAACAGGGCCACCCGCAGCTTGAATTTGAGCTGTAAATGGCCATCATAAGAGTTATCTGACTCATTGAACAAATGCTCTCCCTGTGTGGCTGATATTTTATCTCAACAGTTGTTAACCTGTGTATTGTAGTGCATAGTCTACAAATCTATACATTTAAATCTGAACTCCAGGAATTTTAAAAATATGCTGGCCTGCACGGGGTTACACAGTTGGTAAGGTTGAATAAAGACACCAGTCCATCCTTTTCAACCTGTGTTGTGTGTGTGTGCATGTGTCTTTATGTCAATAACAAATCCTGTATCCCTGTATGCTGCGATAGTTAAGGTGCCCATCTAATCATTTTTTAAACCCTCGACACTTCCTGTTGATACCACTGCTTGTGGAAGGGAGTTTCACATCCTCACTGCTCTGACAGTAAATAACCCTCTACACAGTTTAAAGTGATTGTAAGGGTTTTTTTTTTAAATAACAAACATATCATACTTACCTCCACTGTGCAGCTCGTTTGGCCCCAAACCTCGTCTTCTGGGGTCCCCCATCAGCTCTTGCGGTTCCTCCCCACATCTGGTAACCCCCTCGGAGAAGCGCTTCCTCGAGGGGGTTACCTTGCGGGCACGCTCCCGAGTCCATGCTCCTGAGTCCTCGGCCCTGCCTCCCGGCGCCCGCGTCATTGGATTTGATTGACAGCAGAGGGAGCCAATGGCTGCGCTGCTATCAATCTATCCCATCAAGAGCCGGGAGCCCGTGGAGAGAGAGACAGTGCATCCCCGATGACTGAATGAAGGGGTTCAGGTAAGTAAAATGGGGGGGGGGCTAGGTGTTTTTTCACCTTAATGCATAGGATGCATTAAGGTGAAAAAACACGAACCTTTGCAACCCCTTTACGGTTAAACTGCTTCTCTTCCAGTTTGTTTATTTCATTTTTTATTTATTTCAGGTACTTATATAGTGCCGTCAATTTACACAGCGCTTTACATATACATTGTACATTCACATCAGTCCCTGCTCTCAAGGAGCTTACAATCTACGTTCCCTAACTCACATCCATACATACAGTACACATACTAGGGCCAATTTAGATAGGTTCCAATTATCCCACCAGCATATCTTTGGAGTGTGGGAGGAAAGCGGAGTACCTGGAGGAAACCCACGCAGGCACAGGGAGAACATACAAACTCCAGGCAGCTAGGGCCATGACTGGGATTCAAATGAATGGCCAAGTGTCTTTTTAAACTCCCTCCCACTGAAAAGTTTCTACCCTATGCTAGAGTCACCAGTACAGTATTTGTATATTGCTATCATATCTCCTTTCAAGCATCTCTTTTCCAGAGAGAATAGGTTTAATGTTTGTAGTCGTTCCTCATAACTGAGGTCCTCCAGTCCCTTTATTAGCTTTGTTGCCCTTCTCTGGACTCTCTCCAGTTCCAGCACATCCTTCCTAAGTTAAGTCTAATAAGGTGTATGCCACCTCATGGACCTTTTTTTTTTTACTATGTACATAGTTAGTTTCCATAAACGTTTAATGTACAAAGTAAGGTCCGTTGGCATGGACCATAGGGCGAGTACATGGACTGAAAACTGGCTACAAGGGTGAGTTCAGAGGGTGGTGATAGATGGGGAGTACTCGGAATGGTCCAGGTGGAAAGTGGGGTCCCACAGGATTCTGTGCTGGGACCAATCCTATTTTAATTTATTTAAATTTATTCATAAACAACCTGGAGGATGGGGTAAACAGCTCAATCTCTGTATTTGCAGACGATACTAAGCTAAGCAGGGCAATAACTTCTCTGCAGGATGTGAAAACTTTGTAAGAAGATCTGAACAAATTAATGGGGTGGGCAACTACATGGCAAATGAGGTTTAATGTAGAAAAATGTAAAATAATGCATTTGGGTGGCAAAAAAAATGGATGTAATCTATACACTGGGGGGAGAACCTCTGGGGGAATCTAGGATGGAAAAGGACCTGGGGGTAGTAGATGATAGGCTCAGAAATGGCATGCTGCTGCAAGCAAAGCAAACAGAATATTGGCATGCATTAAAAAGGGGATCAACTCCAGAGATAAAGCGATAATTCTCCCGCTCTACAAGACTCTGGTCCGGCCTCACCTGGAGTATGCTGTCCAGTTCCAGTCCTCAGGAAGGATGTACTGGAACTGGAGAGAGTCCAGAGAAGGGCAACAAAGCTAATAAAGGGTCTGGAGGATATTAGTTATGAAGAAAGGTTGCAAGCACTGAACTTATTCTCTCTGGAGAAGAGACGCTTGAGAGGGGATATGATTTCAATTTACAAATACCATACTGGTGACCCCACAATAGGGATAAAGCTTTTCCGCTAAAGGGAATTAAATAAGACACGCGGCCATTCACTAAAACTAGAAGAAGAGCAGTTTAACCTTAAGCTGCGTAGAGGGTTCTTTAGTGCAAAAGCGATAAGGATGTGGAATTCTCTTCCACAGGCGGTGGTCTCAGCGGGGAGCATCGATAATTAAAAAAAACTATTATAAAAGCACCTGAACGACCGCAACATACAAGGATATACAATGTAATACTGACATATAATCACACACATAGGTTGGACTTGATGGTCTTTTTTCAACCTCACCTACTATGTAACTAGATTTTTAATAAGGGCCAGGAGTACAGCTACTACTATGTCAGGAAAGTTGTGCTACACAGTAACTGCTCTGTCAGCCCCTCTCTTTTTCTGCCTATTCACAGACTACTTTGAATAATACAAAACCTTGCATGATTGGACAAGAGGAGAGGAGAGATGGACAAAGAAACCTGCTATATCAGAGGCTGGAAGGTCCAGCGTCAGAGCCCTAGGAAGTATACTGTAGTGAGAGCTGACTCCTGGAGGCAGGGACATAAGATTATGGGATTTGTAGTTTTACATTTTCACCATGTACAGTGGCTTGCCTGAATATCCTGTGGAATCTTCCACATTGTACAGGGTTACAACTTGCAGATAAAATGGATTTCATTGCGATTTTCGGCCACCAATTTCTATAAAACTGTCCTAAATGTCAACGAGGCCAGTAGGGGGGTCCTCATTGGACAGGGGGATAGCAGTTGGCAGGACTTAGCCATAAAGTCAGAGAAAATTGTGGTAACATTTAAAAAATCTATATGACCATTGTAAGCAACCATGGCAGTGTTACAATCTGTCCCATTTACTGTCACTGGGCAGCTTGTTTTGTGCACAAAGAGAGTGAATGGTGCGGGAACTACTGGAAGTCATCCCCTGTATGGGTCTCTCTGCAGTAGCTCAAAGCTGGCAGGAGGGAGAGGAGAAAAAGCCGACTTTCAGCTGCTTCAGAGAGCCAAACAGGAGATCGGTTCCAGTAATTGCCCCCCCCCCCCGATTCACAGATAACCCTTCCTGCCCACATCTGATTCCCTCTGCTGCCCAGGCCCCATACAGGAGGACCAATGGTTCTCAAACTAAAAAAAAAAAAAAAATTTTTATTTTTAGTTTAAACTTTAAGCTCGAAAAAACCCTTGCGGTGGCCCCCTGCTTGCGCTGGAAGGATTAAATGCTGGTTACATCTACGGGTTAATGGGACTCTTTTTTTTTTTTTTTTTTGTACCTTCCCCCTCCAGCATTCTCCTCCTCTCCCTCCGGGCGGTGCTTCAGTGCCATTATGTACATTGCAGGGTTTTTAACCCTGCATTGTATGCTGAGGACTTGGAAAATAATTCTGGATGGGTAGCACTTATGGTATAGTGCATCCTTATGGTAATCCTAATGTTATAAGGGGTATAGAGGTATTTAACTGAGATGTCTGGATTGTCGGGACCAGCAGCTGCTCCATGCCAAGGGGCCTCCACTGTCTCCTTTGTGAGAAAATCTGAGATTGAAGTACCACACCAAGAACTCAATTACCACAATTCCAATGCATTTCAGCAGCCAGGGGTTTCCCCCTTCATCGGGGCTTGAAATGAGAGGTATTGGATACTGGAGTCTGTCCGCAGCTGGTTCAGGCAGCATGAACAAGTCCTGATGAACGGGGTTATTCCATGGCCTCTGAAACGCGTCACTTTTTTTGTTAACGTCTTTGATCCTATCCTGGAATAAATCTATAAATCGGACAATTAAATTTTGGTGATGCTTCAATCTCAGATCTGTACGTGGAGGAGACAGGTGTGCGACCACGGCCCCATGCCCACTGAGCGTTTGGCCCTGGTGTATGAAGCTTCAATAGATCGACTTGGATACAACCAGCCTGCTCATAGATTGAATCTTGGCTGGTCCATGCTGAACCAGCTGAGATTCGATCCATCTATGGCTGGTTTTAAGCACAAGCTCATGACTGCAGTAACAGTCATAAGCGTGTGCTTAAATTCTTCAACGGGTTCCTAGCTGTAAAGTTAAAGTGATCTGTATAGCCAACTGATCGCTGTTACTGTGCGGGTGGGGAGGTCCTCCTCCCCCCATGGCTCCTGGGATCTCTCTGGGCTTTGACCACATCAAGTGGATCAGTGGTTCTCAACTCCAGTCCTCAGGGCCCACTAACAGGCCAGATTTTAAGTATTACTTTGGGGAGATGCAGACTAGAATACTGCAATCACTGAGCAGCAAGTGATATCACCTGTGATGTATGTCACTTATCCTGCAAACCCATGTGTCTCCCAGAAGGAGGATTAAGCAGTAGGGGTCGGACATTGCGTAGTTCGCCGCACAGATTGAGGCGATCTATGCCCGGAAGTGAGAGCAGATACCTGGATTTGACAAGTATCCACTCCCCCCTCCCCCTGAAAGGTGCCAAATGTGGCACCGGAAGGGGGGGGGATCAGATCCTTGGAAGTTCTGGGTGGAACTCCACTATAAGAAACAGTAAATGGGCAGCTCATTGGATTTATGGCAGGATCAACAAGTATTTTTCAGTATTTGCTGCAAGTTTAAAGAGAAAAAAACATGAGAAATGTTTACATATTGCACATATGTACTATTTTTAGTTTTATAAATATGTGTGATATTGTATGTCCATACATTGGTGACAGGTAGCTGGGCATTGTATGTTCCCTTATTGATGCCACCCCTCCCCCCACGGTGTACTATGGAAGGCTTTTGTGGGCCACAGATGCTGTAATATCAGACCTTTTCTATCGTGTATACTGTGCACGTGTGTTTCCTGTACACCACCCTGTCCGATGTCCATAATAATGAGTTACAGAGCCCCCAGCTTCTCTGGATACCCCCCTCCTCACACACAGCACACTCTATACATCGCTATCATTCCCCCAAAACTAAACTCCCTGCTCACCCAAACTCCAGGTGCAGATCTATGGGCGCCGCCATCTTGCTACTCTCACCGGAAGTGCCCCGCAGCAGAGTCGGAAGTGCGGGCTGTCATCGGTTGTTATGGTGACGAAGCCCAGGAGAAAGTCCCAGACGGTTTCTGTACAGAATAAATGTGCTGGTGTCACATAACAGCTCAGAATGTCAGCAGAAAAGCTATACAGTGAGAGAACAGCTGCAGATAGCAGTCTGCACACTGAGGGCTGTCATGTGGCTTGTTCAGTTCTTGGATTTATAAATAAAGATCGTTGTCAGGAGTGTGCAACCATATGAGCTTGTAATCTTATGCAGGGTCCCTCAGCCAAAGATCAGTGAGTCCTGGGAGGGCACATTAAAGCTGAACTCGTATGCCATGGAGAGACGCAGATGTTATGTTGGGAGCAGCAGCCTTGTCCCAATTGATAACAATGGGATTGCCTGTATGGGAATGCATGGAATACCTATGTAAAAAATTCACTTTTTCGAATAAAAAAATAAGACATCAGTAAAGTTAGCACACTTTTTTTTTATATTGTGAAAGATAATGTTACGCCGAGTAAATTGATACCCAACATGTCATGCTTCAAAATTTCGCCTGCTCGTGGAATGGCGTCAAACTTTTACACTCAAAATCTCCATAGGCGACATTTAAACAATTCTACAGGTTGCATGTTTGCGTTACAGAGGAGGTCTAGGGCTAGAATTATTGCTCTCGCTCTAACGATTGCGGCGATACCTCACATGTGTGGTTTGACCACCGTTTTCATATGCGGGCGCTACTCACGTATACGTTTGCTTCTGCGTGCAAGCTCGTCGGGACGGGGCGTTTTTAAAAAAAAAATTAATATTTTTCTTATTTATTTTACTTGATTTTATTTATTTTTACACTGTTTAAAAAAAAAAATTGTGTCACTTTTATTCCTATTACAAGAAATGTAAACATCCCTTGTAATAGAAAAAAAAGCATGACAGGTCCTCTTAAATATGAGATCTGGTCAAAAAGACCTCAGATCTCATATTTGGACTTAAATGCAATAAAAAAATAAATAAATAAAATAAAAAAGTAATTTGAAAAAATGACATTGAAAAAATGTGGCTTTATGATATATGGGCGGAAGTGACGTTTTGACGTCACTTCCGCCCTGCAGTGTCATGGAGACGGATGGGGGCCATCTTCCCCTCACTCATCTCCATGCACAGCTAGGGAAAGGACACGATCGCCTCCGCCGCTGCGGACGGCTTCGGTAAGCGGCAGAAGGCACCGGATCGCGGCGGGAGGGGGGGCCCTCTGCCGCCACCGATAAAAGTGATAAAAGAGGACACCTTTATCTTGTAGCCGACCGCCGGCCGAACACGGGGATACCGGGGTTATGGCAGCTAGCTGCTGCCATAACAACGATATCCGCCCCCAAAGTAAGGACGTATATGTACATGCGGCAGTCGACAAGTGGTAGTTGCAGGCTTTTTTTAGTTTATTAAAAGTCAGCAGCTACAAAAGTATAGCGGCTGACTTTTAATAAACAGACACTCACCTGTCCAGCGATGCGGCACACGGAGCCTCGATCCTCAATCTCTGCGGCGCCGTCATTGGAACTGTGGGCACCCAGCCATGACAGCTTGTGGCTTCATGGCCAGGCGCGCACTGCGCATTTGCGAGTTGTGCTCTCGGAGTGGACAGGCAATCTTCTGGGACCTGTCACGTGTCCCAGAAGATTGCCTAGAGGGAGGGGCCATCTAGGGGGTGAGGAGGAGCCGCCTAGGTGGCCTGAAGACTGAACAAGGAAGTGGAACAGGAAGTCCCTCTCTAAAGTAGGTACCCACCCCCCCAAAAAAAAAAAAATTACATGCTAAATGTGGCATGTAAGGGGGCGAGGAGTACTTAAAGCAGAAGTTCCACTTTTGATTTTTGCAGCAAGGAGCATTGGAGGGCAACATATATTAGAAAAAGGCCAAGGAAAATTCCAAGCTCACTTACCGACCAGCCTGCGGACAACCAAATTAACCCGTCTAACAGTATGCGTTAAAAACAGGGGTTTAGTCTGCACACATTTGCAAATACATGCCAAAGCTACAGAGCCCTGCCAAGGCTAGAGTTCGACCGATATGGGTTTTTCTCTGGCCGATGCCGATATATAGAAATCGGGATGACCGATATATGATGCCTATTTTAGGCAGATTTTTCTTTTTTTTCCCTTCATCTCATAAAATCTAACAGTTAAGTTAAATAATAAAGAAGGGATACAGAAAATTGCTGTGGAGGGGGGGTGCACTATAGAGAGGTGGCTGTAAAGTGTCATCTGTAAAGTGTCTATATATAGTTGAATTTTTTATTATAAATAAACAGTTTATTATATACCTCTTTAAAGAGGGAATCCACCTGAAAAAAAAAATTAAAAAAAGCCAGCAGCTACAAATACTGCAGCTGCTGACTTTTAATAAACGGACACTTACCTGTCCTGGTGTCCAGCGATGTCGGCAGCCGAAGCCGTCCTAAGTGGTCACATCGGGGGGGGGTGCGGGAGGGGGCGTGACTCCCGCGGGAGTCTATTCCCAGAAGTGGGTGCAGATACCTGTCTAATAGAGGTAACTGCACCCCCCCCCCCCCCGAAAGGTGCCAATTGTGGCACCGGAGGGGGGGAGGAGGGGGGGATGAGCGGAAGTTACACTTTTGGGTGGAACTCCGCTTTAAGACAAGCGCTGCACGTGACTCGCTGGCCGCTGCCTTTCTCTTCTCCTCATCCAACAAGTGGAGGGGGCGGGGCTGAGAATTACGTCAGTTGGGAGGAGGGGAGGAGGAGAGAGGCTGCAAGTGATGAGTCTCCTGAGCGCCGAGTGGCACTCTTATGAGGTCAGAGCTGTATTATTGATTTTTTTCATTATAAAACACAGAGGACAGTAAGGAGTCTCAGGACACTTATCCGCACTTATCTCCACGGGCCGGAACGATCGCGCGCCGGGTATAGTGTAGCCGCCGCGCTGCTCTGTTAATCAGCCTAATTTGCATAATAAATCGGTCAATGCCAATTTCTTAAAAAAGGCCAAATATCGGCCGATATATCAGTCGACCTCTAAGGCACCCTGGTATCTGTAGTCCTACCACTAACCTATAAGTAGCTCCACAGTGGTAGCACATGAACTCTGATGGATAGCTGGAGGGCAGATGGACTGAAGGGAGCCCACCCCTTCTTAAAGGTACAGGGGCTCACTGAACACCCAGCACAATGGCTGCAAAGGTGTCAGTGCATTGCTTGACCAGTATATCAACCATGGGCGGCCCATCCATTAGGGGCGCCCGGACACCACCCCCTCTATCCACGGCCGGCACCCCCTATTCATGCGTCCGGCCGCTTTCAGGATGCCGGGCGCATGAATTACAGGGGCGGGGTTTTTTTTTCTTAAGCATATGATTAGAGCCAGAGGCTCTAATAGGCTTCAAAATAGGGTGTGCTCCAGGCACAGAGCATTGAGCTACGAGCCCATCCAGGTGTTACAATAGCAAATGAATATTCGTTATTGAAACATTGATCCTCAATTCGGCCAATCGCAAAACGGGCCCCAGAAAAAAGAAAAAAAGAAGAGTCCCGATTGGCCGCTGAGGAGGAGGGAGGAGGGAGGAAACGGAAGCTGCCGCGATGCCTGTGGAGAGCAGGGAAAGCCGCCGGTGAAGCCTGGGAGAAGCCCTGCCCACCATAAATGGGGCAAGTGCTCCAGACCCGATCGATGGGTGGTGGTACTGTTTGCCGCTCCCCCCCTCAAAAAAAATTACCTCCATCTGCCACTGATATCAACAGTACAAAAAGGTAAGCCACTACCCCCACCTATAACTGGCCTTTGCAGCAAGGAGCATTGGAGGGCAACATGTGTTAAAAAAGGCCAAGGAAGGCAGAGCCCCCCCCACTCCAAAGCACCCCTTCCCCTATGTTGAGGGCATGCGGCCTGGTATGGTTTAGGAGGGGGGGGTCGCTTGCTAATCCCCTCCCTTTCCTGACCTGCCAGGTTGCATGCTCAGATAAGGCTCTGGTCTGGATTTTGGGGGGGGACCCCACGCCATTTTTCTTATCCTTTTGCATGCCATTTTTTGTCTGGATTATTTAATAGCTGGGTGCTGGCAATTGTAACCACTACACATCTCAGCGTTCTTAGCACAATGGCTTGGTGGTGTGCACTAATGTCTACAAAGCATTCAGGTTATGAGTTCAAATCCCAGCCAACTTACCACCCACCTAAGGTAGCTGTGTTGAGTTTTCCTGTGCACAAGTAAATTAAAAGTACACTAACACCCTGCACGTTAACTAGTGTGTGATTTTTGGCATATGCTGCTGAGTATAATTCAAGTTTTCAGCAGGTGATACTATCAGTGAGATTCAAACCCATGGCTTGAACCTTTGAAGGTAGCAGGGCACACCACTACACTACTAAGCTGACCACAATCATGCATCAGTAATACACATACTAATGTTTAATTCTTTTAATTCTATACAATAATGTTTTGCATTTGAGGCATTAATATTACGGTAACAACCATGCTCATGTGGCATTGGCTTTTAGGCATTCACCTATTGTCAAGACATGCTGCTGATTAAGATGTAAGCTTTGTGTTTTTTATTTTCACAGTATATAGCTGGTTGCTAAGCAAGGGGCAGGGAAGCCGTCCGCTGCGCCCTTAACAGCCGATGAGTCATCAGCTGTCAGCGGGATTCCACTCTGACAGCTAAATGTAAAAAAAAATTGGCAGCAAAAAAAAAAATAAAAACAGCTTGGGGTCCCACCCCAGGTTCATACTAGGCTCTTCAGGTCCAGTATGGATTTGGAGGGGACCCCCCCCCCCCCCACGTCAAAATTTGTCTAATAAAATGGGTATCGGGTACATCATTCTCCTACACATTCACCCCAAAAAGTAGTGAAATGTAAAAAAAAAACAAGAGCCAGTTTTTGACAAGTTCTTTATTGTAAAATAGCTCTGAGCTGTCTTCTCCCCGAGCTTTCTTTTCCTGCAGCCATCTTCTCCTGCCGATGCCGTCTCTCCCGCCACCGTCTTCTCCCACTGCTGTGTTCTTCCTCACCGCCAGTTACCTGCGAAATAAAAAAAAAAAAGCTGTTCTTCTTCTGTGGCTGTCTTCCTCCATTGTGTTGTCTAACAAATATTATTTCAAAAGAGCTTATAATCTACAAGGGTAGGACACTAAAAATTAGACACGTTAAACAAATCACATTAGAAAAGTAGGGATACAAATCAAGCTAATAAAAACCATGACAAACCTTTGTGGTGATCGTAAGTCCTCGCCCCAAACCCCTAAAAAGTTACATGGCAGGATTATCATAAGCAAAAACAGACAAAATTAATACAAAAGACAAAAAGGCAGTGCACAAACTACATTGACACACACACATACACAGCAGGAATGAATTAGCAGGAACCTTCCTTTTCATTTAAACCATTACATAGCAGTTGTAAGTCTAACATGTGAGATTTTAGAAGCAATCATCAAACAACAGCCTTAGTGGGGTGTGGGTCAGGAATTATGCACACACACACACACCCCCCAAAAAAAAAAAAAAAACTGCAAAGAAAGATTCAGGCCTGTTCTTAGGCAAAGCACCAAATGCAGGCCTTTAAATAACCTAGCTAGGATTGCTCACCCACCCAGTAAAGGACACACCCACTGGTGTAATTGATTGTGTCTCTTCATGTAGGCCTCAAGTGCTCACACCTGTTCATTAGGAATACACACATTTTACAAATAAAAAAAATGCATCGCATAGATATCTGTGCAGGGTAAACCTCAAAATAACAAATGTCCAAGGCTGCCCGTGATCAGTGATCCCAAACATCTCCAAATCAAACTTGTACGTTGTTGGGCATGTGGGGGTCCAAAACAGAAAACGACTCTGTAAGGGCTGCTTCACACAAAATTGGTGACAAAGCACATTTGTCATTCATCATAAGCATACAACATTAAAATATGTGTGTAGGATCACACCAGACTTATACATCCATATCTGGGCCAAACACCCCAGTTCTAGATTTGGTGCAAACTCACACTTGCTTGATCTATAATGTGATTTCTTTCTAGGTAAACCCATCAAAAATGTCATCACTGGTGAAAAAGAAACTTTCACAGCACAACAGAAGAAGAACATAGAAACCTCTAGCCAGGTAGCAGGATTGGGATTTGAACCAAGAACCTCAGTATTACCAGGCAGAAGTGGTAACCTGTTAGCTACTGTGCTGCTACTTGTTTGTAGACTGCATCTCTGTGGTGTCAAACTGTCCTAAGTCCCAGGGGTGAAAGAAGTTAATCAATGCAGGTGTACTGTGGAAGGCCAGAGAGACACTGAAAAAACCTGTTTCTGGCATATGCCATCTGTTGTGAGGGCTGGTTATGGCTGATTAGAGTCAGCGTGCTGAGAGATAAACAGCTATCATTTTGTGGGTTTTAGCTTGGAAAGAGACTGCACTTAGTGCTGGTGGGGAAATGTTAAGGTTGATTATAGTCCTTGCCCATGGAAAACAAATGGCACGATTCGCAATGGTGGTGGAACCCTCCTACACAAAAATTCTACTTTTAGACATAATTTATGTAAGGATCTGAGCCAGGAGTTATGGTTAACAACATAGGGAAAACAGACAACTTATCTACATGAAGTGGCATGTTTGGGATTTATACCAGCAACCCCAGCACTGCAGATGTGCTAACCTGTTAGCCACTGTGCTGCCACCTGTGGAACCCTCCTACACATAATTACTGCATTTCTTTGGACATATAGGTGGTGGAATTACATTAGTCAGGAGTTATTCTAACTTGAGTTATTCTGTGATATTTGGTGGTTCTTGGTGTGTGAGTGTAGAATAGTGATGTTACCCTCTGATTTTTGGTAATGACGTTTTCATTTCTGATGTTGGTGCACGTGTCAAATCTTTTGGGCTCAAATTAGGATCATTTGGAAATAATAAAAAACACACACAATTGTGACGCATTTTAAATTTGCATCAGCAATGGTATCATTTGTGGTTTGTAAAGACACCTGTGTGAGTTTGGGTAAAGATTTCTGTAAGATGGACAGCAACAAGTAAGAGATACAGAGAAAAATATATTTTACCAAAAAAAACATGTTTTTAGCATTCCTAGAAACAAAATAGATGAAGAATAAGCAACAACACAAATATTTTTTTTTTCTTTTTAACTTTTTTGAAAGGTCACTATATATTTCTATGCACCTCTGCTGAGCTACAGCATGAAGACAGGCCAGGATATCAGGTAAGATCTGGTGCGGAAAAAATCATACATGCTGCATGTGTTTTCGCACCTCTCCACTCCATTGTGATGTGGACTGGCCACAATAGTTTTCTAGGAGCCTTTGCGAAGAATTGCGTTGAAATAAAAATCTAAGAACAGGCAGGCGCATGTGCAGCTCAGTTTACATTCCGTCACAATGACTGTGCATGCATCATCCCACACTAGCCAATCAAGAAGGCCAAAGACCAGCACCCAGAAGAACCCAGGGTGAAGGTGGCGGTGCTGGCAAGGGTCCTCGCAGCTGTCAGACAGTCAGAACTAAGGTAAGTACTTTTGCCTTTAGTTCTGCTTAGCCACAGAAAGGAACATACAAAAAAGGAAATGGACTTTGAAGGCACTAGAACTACAACTTGATTAGAATCGACTGTCTTTATTCGAAATATTAATTATAAAATGCTTATAAGAACAAATCAACTTCACACATACAGTAAATCACTAGTTATAAAATGATCTGCCCCAGATAGGGTTCTCTGTGCCCCCCCGACATGACTGGTAAATGATGTTTGGAAAATACGTTTCTATTTTATAAGTGTATGAGAAGTACCCTATGTATGTATATGGTATATGTGGTTGGATATCATAAAGCTGTATATTGCCTTACCGTTTTATCTATCTGGACATTGTTATAATCTCCTGAAGAAGTACATAATCGGGAAACATGTCGTGCTGAATCTAGATACCCAAGGTTGCGGCAACTCCCCTACTAAGTGATACTTTCAAGTTTTCTATACATTATTTACCAGTCATTTCGGGGGCCCAGACAACCTTATTTGGGGCAAATCATTTTATTACACTCACCGGACACTTTATTAGTTACACCTTGTTAGTAGCGGGTTTGACCCCCTTTTGTCTTCAGAACTGCCTTCATTCATCCTGGCATAGATTCAACAAGGCGTTGGAAATATTCCTCAGAGATTGTGGTCCATATTGACATGATAACATCACGCAGTTGCTGCAGATTTGTCGGCTGCACATCCATGATGTGAATCTCCCATTCCACCACATCCCACTGGTGCTCTATTAGAATGAGATCTGGTGACTGTGGAGGCCATTGGAGTACAGTGACCTCATTGCCATGCTCAATAAACAAGTGGTAAGATGATTTGAGCTTTGTAACATAGTGCATTATCCTGCTGGAAGTAGCCATCAGAAGATGATGGGATGGACATGGTCAGCAACAATACTCAAGTAGGCCGTGACATTTAAACAATGCTCATTTGGTACTAAGGGGCCCAAAGTGTGCCAAGAAAATATCCCCGACACCATTACACCACCATCAGGCTGAACCATTGATACAAGGCAGGATGGATCCATGCTTTCATGCTGTTTACGCCAAATTCTGACCCTACAATCAGTCGCAGCTGAAATTGGGACTCATCAGACCAGGCAATGTTTCCCCTATCTTATATTATCCAATTTTGGTGAGCCTGTGCCAATTGCAGCCTCAGTTTCCTGTTCTTAGCTGACAGGAGTGGCACCCGGTGTGGTCTGTTGCTGCTGTAGGCCATCTGCTTCAAGGTTCCATGTGTTCAGATGTGTCTTCAGAGATGGTATTCTGCATACCTTGGTTGTAACGAGAGGTTATTTGGGTTACTGTTGCCTTTCTATCATCTCAAACCAGTCTGCCCAATTTCCTCTGACATCAACAAGGCATTTTCTTCCACACAACTGCCACTCACTGGATATTTTCTCTTTTTCGCAAAATTCCCTGTAAACCCTAGAGATGGTTGTGCGTGAAAATCCCAGTAGATCAGTAGTTTTTGAAATACTCAGACCAGCCCGCCTGGCACCAACAACCCATGCCACGTTCAAAGTCACTTAAATCCCCTTTCCTTCACATTTTGATGCTCAGTTTGAACTTCAGCAAGTCGTCTTCACCACGTCTAGATACCTGAATGCATTGAGTTGCTGCCATGTGATTGGCTGATTAACAATTTGTGTTACCAGGCAATTGAACAGGTGTACCTAATAAAGTGGCCGGAGAGTGTATACGTGATATACTGTACATGTGAAGTTGATTTGTTCTTATGCGCATTTTAAAATTAATTTTTCAAATAAAGAAAGTCGATTTTAATCAAGTTGTAGCTCTGGTGCCTTCAAAGTCCATTTCCTTTTTTTTATGTTCCTTTTTGTGGCTGATCTCTAGGACGTGACACAGCTTTACAAATATATGTCCACAGTTTTCACCCAGCGGTGACATATTTTTCTAATGTAAGTTTCGTTCTGATTAATTACGAAGAAATAGAAGCATCTGAAACAAAAAGGAGTTCACATCTTGAATATTACCATTGCAGGTATTAACCCCATACAGTTATCGGAATACAATATTCTTCATAACAGCGATCCGTACGTTTGTCTCAGGTCAGTGTTGGATCTTGATAAAATAAAAGTAATTATATTGGTCTCATTGTAGAAGTAACAATCTTAAAAGGAGAAGTGAAAGGAAGGGGTTTTATTTGAACAATGAGATTCCTGATATTCCCCAAATCATTTACATAGATTGTTTCTGCACAGAGAATAGGATGCTGCTGATGCAGAGGAAAGTTCTGACAAAAGCCAGGCTGAGTCAAAGAGAAGATAAAAAGATAATGCTTTCTTATTTAACACTTACACAAAGCAAGAAATAATTGGCAATGGGGTGATTAGAGCCAAGAATGTAAAGAATGCCTTGGAATGACTTGTGTTTTGCCTTAGAATAGACTTTGTGATCCCCGCTTTGAAACAATGACATTATTAGTGCACAAATAGATGTCATGCAGTGTGGATGAATGACCCCCCTTCTCTGAGCTGGGACCATTGGCACCTGTTGTTGAGTTAAAGAGAAAGTTTCTTGGTTTCCGACACTCTTTGTTTTACAGTTTCAACCTTTGAAACTGAATTAAAAACATGTATAAATCATTTGTACAAAATTGTATTTTCTGAAATAATCGATTTGAGTGGCAATCAATATCTGTTCATTGGAGGGGACCCAGTAACACTCAGTTTATTGAGGCCCTGACTAGGAATGACGCTCTGCTGGACCTGGTAATCTCCAACCATGCAGGGCTTATTACTAATGTTCATATAAAAGAACATATGGGTAGCAATGACCATAACATGATGATTTCATTTAATGTGAGCTATAAGCAACAAACACATACGAGTAAAATAAAAACAAGAGAGCAAAATTTTCCAAGGATGAGGGCTGCTCTTCAGGACTTAGACTGGGAGGGAATATTGGCATCAATGGACACAGAACAGAAATGGGAAGTCTTCAAAGTGACTGTATGTAAACTCACTGCAAAGTATATTCCCATGGACAATAAGTTTAAAGGGCTTAAAATGTAACTTATGTGGTTCACAGCCAAAGTTAAAATGTCTATAAATAATAAAAAAGAGCTTTTAAAAAATATAAAAATGAAGGAACACTATCATTGTTTAAAACCGATTGTCGACTGCCGCATGTACATATATGTCCCTTTTTTGGGGACTGATATAGTTGTTATGGCAGTTATGGTAACCCCGGTATCTCCGTGTTCGGCCGGCTACAAGATAAAAGTGGTCTCTGCGGCGGATTCACCGCAAGATCGCTTTTATCGGTGGCGGGAGAGGGCCCCCCTCCCGCCACGATCCAGTGCCCTTCGCCGCTTACCGGAGCCGTTGGCAGTGGCGGAGGCGATCGCGTCTGACCCCTGGACGGGAAGATGGCCCCCACCTGTCTCCATGACACTGCAGGGAGGAAGCAACTTTAAAACGTCACTTCCACCCATACCTCTTAAAGGCACATTTTTTCAATGTCATTTTTCCAAATGACAACATTTTTTTATTTATTTTTTATTGCATTTAAGTCAAAATATGAAATCCGAGGACTTTTTGACCCCAGATCTCATATTCAAGGGGACCTGTCATGCTTTTTTCTATTACAAGGGATGTTTACATTCCTTGTAATAGGAATAAAAGTGAACCAAATAAAAAAAAAAAAAAAAATAATGTAAAAATAAAAAAATCAAGTAAAATAAATAAGAAAACATTTTTTTTTTTAAACGCCCCGTCCCGAGGAGCTCGCGCGCAGAAGCAAACGCATACGTGAGTAGTGCCCGCATATGAAAATGATGGTCAAACCACGCATGTATTGCTGCGATCGGTAGAGCGAGAGCAATAATTCTAGACCTTGACCTCCTCTGTAACGCAAAACATGCAACCTGTAGAATTTCTTAAACGTCGCCTATGGATATTTTTGAGGGTAAAAGTTTGGCGCCATTCCACGAGCGGGCCCAATTTTGAAGCGTGACATGTTAGGTATTAATTTACTCGGCGTAACATTATGTTTCACAATATAAAAAAAAATTGGGCTAACTTTACTGTTGTCTTATTTTTTTATTAAAAAAAGTAATTTTTTTCCAAAAAAAGTGCGCTTGTAAGATTGCTGTGCAAATATGGTGTGAAAAAAAGTATTGCAATGACCACCATTTTTTCTCTAGGGTGTTAGAAAAAAAACAATATATAATGTTTGGGGGTTCTAAGTAATTTTCTAGCAAAAAAAAAACTCTTTTAAACATGTAAACACCAAAATCTCAAAAAGAGGCTGGTCTTTAAGTGGTTAAATGTTAACCTGCTTGGATTCACCTGTTCTTCTGCATTGCCATGACCCTTTAATCATTCCAACCCACCTGACACTCCGGGTTCAGACATCTTCCACAACACCCTTAAATGACACGTCACACAAGTCAAAAATGTTTCTAGTATATACAGTGCCTTGCAAAAGTATTCACCCCCCTTGGCATTTTTCGTGTTTTGTTGCCTCACAAACTGGAATTAACATGGATTGTTTGAGGATTTGCATCATTTAATTTACAGAACTTGCCCACAACTTTGAAGATGTTTTTTTCTTTTTTATTGTGAGGCAAACAACAAACAGGACAAAATAACAAAAATAGTCAATGTGCATAACTATTCACCCCCCTAAAGTCAATACTTTGTAGAGCCACCTTTTGCAGCTATCACAGCTCCAAGTCGCTTTGGATAAGTCTCTATGAGCTTGCCACATCTTACCACTGGGATTTTTGCCCATTTCTCCTTGCAAAACTGCTCCAGCTCCTTCAAGTTGGATGGTTTGCGCTTGTGAACAGCAATCTTTAAGTATGACCACAGATTTTCTATTGGATCCCTGTATTTAGCACCATCCATCTTTCCCTCAACACTGACCAGTTTCCCAGTCCCCGCTGCTGAAAAACATCTCCACAGCATGATGCTGCCACCACCATGTTTCACTGTGGGGATAGTGTTCTTTGGGTGATGTGATGTGTTGGGTTTGACATGAGACATAGCATTTTCTTTGATGGCCAAATAGTTCAATTTTAGTCTCATCAGACCAGAGAACCTTCCTCCATACATTTTAGGAGTCTCCCATGGAGCGTACGGCTTATTGTCCTCCTGTACAGATACTCCAGTCTCTGCTGTGGAACTCTGCAGCTCCTCCAGGGTTACCTTAGGTCTCTGTGCTGCCTCTCTGATTAATGCCCTCCTTGCCCGGTCTATATTAAATCTAGTGAGGCAAAGCAAGTCAGCAGTACCTCGTTGTTTATTGAAGTTTTCTAAAGTTTAAAGTTGCACCCCTTGGCAAGCAGAGCAAGATCCTTTGTGGTCCAGTTGGTCCGTCCACATCTAAGGTCCAGCTCCGGCGTGGAGGTGGTCCCTAAAACCTTTCCGAGTCATGTCTGGAGGCCCTGGGTTTCTTGGAGTTCTGTCGATCTGCCGACCCCAGCATCCATGCCTTTATGATTCGCTGTCGCTGACATTCGAGTCCACCTGTTCCGGTAAGAGTAGATATACCTCCCCTTTTTGGTTGAGGATGTACCATCCCTAATGCTTATCATACCGGACATTGCCAGCGTATTCCATCTCTGATTAGTCATCTTTTGGTGGTTGACGCATATGGCCCTTCTTAGGACCTTCACACTTGTTGGACTTTTTCACATTTCCATTTGTGTTATTTCTGTATAATTGTTTTTTTTTTATTATTCACTCACATATTGATATATGAGTTCACTCCCTAGCGCTACATTATTTACCATTTCATGCTATTATTAAGCTTATGATCTACCAGACCACCCAGATCTTTCTCCATCATTAATTCCCCCCAGTTGTACTCCCCCTAGTATGTATGATGCATGCATATTCTTAGCCCCCAAGTGCACAACTTTACATTAAACCTCATCTGCCACATAGTTGCCCAATTAAACAGTGCAGTGAGGTTGGTTTGTAAATTGGAGACATCCTCTAAGGACGTCATTACACTGCATAGCTTGGTGTCATCTGCAAACACTAAAATAGCACTTTTAATCCCAGACCCTATATCATTAATATATATATATATAGACTATATATATATATATATACATATATATATACACATACATACATATATATATATATATATATATATATATATATATATATATATATATATATATATACACCGTATTTATCGGCATATAACACGGTGGGTGCGTGTTATAGCTTTGTGTTGTTATATGTTGTTATAGCGTGTTGCAGCTTTGCCCCAGTCCAGCCATGGACTGGGGCAAAGCAAAGCTGCAACCCAACACTTTTGGGTGCGTGTTATAGGCCGATTTTGTGCCATCGGAGCGATCGCGGCAATTGCCACGGTCGCCGCCGACATACACAGCCGTGGGTAGATTCAAATATGGCGCCGAGACTGCAGGGATTCGTCGGAGCCGAGATACACATACCCGAGTGTTCTCGGCTTTTTTCGGCGCCGCCGTCTGCCCAGTCCCGCCCCTTGGACCTGTGTTATGTCCATCATAGGGCGGGACTGGGCGTGACTGTGAGCGGCGCCGAAAAAAGCCAAGAACACTCGGGTATGTGTATCTCGGCTCCGACAAATCCCTGCAGTCTCGGCGCCATATTTGAATCTACCCACGGCTGTGTATGTCGGCGGCGAGTGCACAAAGCTGCACTGACATGGCTGGACTGGGGCAAAGCTGCACTGACAAAGCTGCACTAACAAAGCTGCACTGGGGCAAAGCTGCACTGACAAGGCTGCAATGACAAGGCTGCTCTGACCAAGCTGCACTGACAAGGCTGCACTGACAAGGCTGCACTGACAAGGCTGCACTGACAGTGAAAAGGCTGCAGATGGACAGATAAGGCTGCATTGAGGGGCATTTAGTTTTTTTTCCTTAAACTTCCCTCCTAAAAGTTTTTTTTCCCTAAAATTCCCTCCTAAACTTGGGGTGCGTGTTATACGCCGATAAATACGGTATATATTTTTTTTGCATTATGAATTGCATCCATAGTGTTGGAGCTTGCCAGCCCTCAGAGATTTTGGCTGTATACATTTTCTTTTTCACACGTTTTTTTTCCCTGTTTTTTAACCTGGTAATCCTGCGATTAACTCACTTTCTGTTCTAGGGTGACAACTGTACTGAGCTGCATTGCCATTCTAGGACATGGCATGTGAAAGGACCACATAATTAGAGGGTAGTGATAAATGGGGAGTACTCGGAATGGTCCGGGCTGGAAAGTGCGGTCCCCAGGGTTCTGTCCTGGGACCAATCCTATTTAATTTATTCATAAACGACCTGGAGGATGGGGTAAATAGTTCAATCTCTGTATTTGTGGACGATACTAAGCTAAGCAGGGCAAAAACTTCTCCGCAGGAGGTGGGAACCTTGCAAGAAGATCTGAACAAATTAATGGGGTGGGCAACTACATGGCAAATGAGGTTCAATGTAGAAAAATGTAAAATAATGCATTTGGGTGGCAAAAATATGAATGCAATCTACTCACTAGGGGGAGAAATTCTGATGGAATCTAGGATGTAAAAGGACCTGGGGGTCCTAGAAGATGACAGGCTCAGCAATGGCATGCAATGCCAAGCTGCTGCAAGCAAAGCAAACAGAATATTGGCATGCATTAAAAAGGGAATAACTCCAGAGATAAAATGATAATTCTCCCGCTCTACAAGACTCTGGTCTGGCTGCACCTGGAGTATGCTGTCCAATTCTGGGCACCAGTCCTCAGGAAGGATGTTCTGGAACTGGAGAGAGTGCAGAGAAGGGCAACAAAACTAATAAAGGGACTGAAGGATATTAGTTATGAAGAAAGGTTGCGAGCACTGAACTTCTTCTCTCTGGAGAGGAGAAGCATGAGAGGAGATATGATTTCAATTTACAAATACTGTACTGGTGACCCCACAATAGGGGTAAAACTTTTCCGTGAAAGGGAATTTAATAAGACACTTGGCCATTCACTAAAATTAGAAGAAAAGTGGTTTAACCTTAGACTGCATAGAGGGTACTGTAAGAGCAGTTAGGATGTGGAATTCTCTTCCACAGGCAGTGGTTTCAGCGGGGAGCATCGATAATTTCCTATTCGATAGGCACCTGAACGACCACAACATACAGGGATACAGGGGTATACAATGTATTACTGTAATACATAAAATTACACACATAGGTTGGACTTGATGGTCTTTTTTCAACCTCGCTACTATGTAACTGTGTAACTATAATTCAGGACTGGAACTACATAACACCTCCCTTTCTTCTCCATAACAGTGAAAGGTGCTTGTAGTCCACAGAGATAGCAGGGAACAGTGCTAACTGACATTAATTGAGAGGCATGGAGCATAAGGAGTTATCATCTCACAATATTTCTGGCTGGATGGAACAGCAATTTTTTTATTTATTTTTTTGTACTTGTCGAACAGATATAATAAAATCCTTTCACAATATAATTAAAAGACCAAATGGCAGAAAATAGGAAAAACTGATTGTTGGAATTTACATACACTTTAAGGACCACTAAGCACTGGAGAAGAGGTAGAGGATCCTATGGCATCATGTGACCGGTCTGAAGACTTGTAAAAAAGTTCATGCATAGCCAAAACTTTTTTTTATTTTGGTTGTGGATAGAGTAGAAAAGGGTTAAAGCTCATTTTATTTTTGGAGACATAAAAGCAAGCGAGAGAAATCTCCTCAAATAAAGGAGAATTTCCATTTTAGACAGTTGCCCCTAATTCAAGATTACCCCTTATCTCAAGACAACTCTAAAATGTAGGATTTCCCCTCGCTTTATGCTTCGGTGACAATGGTCACAGGACAAATAGAGGGATTGATCTTCCCAGAGGGTAGAGATAGCAACAAAATATTGGCAGAAGGTCTAACCATTCCCTTCTCTATCCAAAACTACAAAAAAAGTTCTGCCTTAATATACTATATAAGTAATATACTTTTTTTTTTAAAAGACACCCGTGGGGGGATTGGGGGAACTAGGTAGGGGCAGGATTGGAAAGAGGAGAGTTGAGTTTTAACATGTTGGTTGCTTGGCTGTGATTCTGATCCACTGTCTTCAATAATTTCTGAGTCACTTATCCAAAACAAGTATGAAGATCTGGACATCCAATCATATTGCCCCCTGAGGAAGATAAGGAAATCCCTTGTATCGACACGCGTTGGGAAGGGACAGGACGGCATGCTAGGCAGGTGATCTGCCAGGAAGGAACCTCATACCATCCCGACACCGGTCCGGTATTTCCACACGTTTTTGCCTGCTGCAGAGTGGCACACTGACGCGCCTGATTTATGTGAGTATCCCGTGTGGGGTTTTTGTTGTGATTAAATAAACTGTTTATGCAATATTACACTATCAAGTCCTTTTCTTTCATTAATATACCGAGGCATAGTGCTGACCGGTCCAGGATTCCGGTGAAACTGCAGAACCCAGAGGTGGCTCAAAAGCGTGCATTGACTAAGCTTAAGGGCAAAGTCACACGCTCTGAGGTGAGCGCTTACTACCTGGGGGGATCACCTGAGTGAGAACACTGCAGCTTGCATTTGGATCACCCACACAGCAGTAGTTGAATCGCATGGACTTTGAGCACTCTTGTACTGACATAATTGGATATTGCACAAACACACATGAGCACCTTTATTTGATTTTCCACCTATTAGTGGATCATTTATTATATATGATCCTGTGTACATTTTTCTTAAATTATATTATCATTTATCACATGGATGCACGCTATCACTTTATATAAACGTATTCATTTATTCCTGATTTTTATGTTGATCTATTTATCACAAGGAATATATATATATTTTTATGTATTTTTTATATTTCCTATATATTATATTTTTTTTGTGTTGCACTATTGTCACTTTTCACAGTGGGTAGATACTGAGCACACCACTGTATGTTTTTCAGTATATTTATGCACTTTGTTCAGCATTTGCATTTTGCATATAGTTTATTATTTATTCATTTTTTGGAAGTGTAGCGTATATATCTGATTTACTTATTTCTGCATGCTTTATGAGATGTGTTTAACGCTTGCAGCTGTACCACGGTGTTATCTAGGGAGTTTATTTAGTAAGTGGAGGCTCATAGGACATTTTATACATTAGCATTTTCAGGAGGACAGCAATGACTGCTCCTATATTTGTTTAATAATAGATTCAACCTGCCCTTAATTTATCCACTGCTATACTGTATATGCTCCAACTTAGGAGATTCTCAAAAATTTGTTAGGACTGCAGTACACAGAGGAGCCTTGACGTAGGCACTGCGGCTTACATACTATATGTATTTTCAAATTATATGTGCAATTAAGACTTATGTTTTTACCTGAAATTGTTATGCCCCGTACACACGGTCGGATTTTCCGATGGAAAATGTCTGATCGGAGCTTGTTGTCGGAAATTCCGACCGTGTGTGGGCTCCATCGGACATTTTCCATCGGATTTTCCGACACACAAAGTTGGAGAGCAGGAGATAAAATTTTCCGACAACAAAATCTGTTGTCGGAAATTCCGATCGTGTGTACACAAATCCGACGGACAAAATGCCCGTGCCATGCTCAGAATAAATAAAGAGATGAAAGCTATTGGCCACTGACCTGTTTATAGTCCCGACGTACGTGTTTTACGTCACCGCGTTCAGAACGATCGGATTTTCCGACAACTTTGTGTGACAGTGTGTATGCAAGACAAGTTTGAGCCAACATCCGTCTGAAAAAATCCATGGATTTTGTTGTCGGAATGTCCGAACAAAGTCCGACCGTGTGTACGCCCTATTAGACAGGGCGAACTGTTTTTTTGCAGGCTAGCTGGTAAGGGTGCTGGGAAGTTTTTGTCTGTTTGTGTTGTGGATTGCCCTTCCAAAGGCTAGTTTTAAATTGGCGTGATTAATAGATGTGCGGTTCGTTTCGTTACAAATTAATATTCAGAGAAATTTTTCGTTATTCTGAGATTCAGATATATCTGAATACCCAAATTACAATATAAACTAATTTTACCGAATGCTCTGAACAACGTAACAAAATTCGTCCAAATTTCAGAAATTCAGACTGAAATTCGAATCTAATTTTACATTGAACTCCAGTCGAATTCTAACTACACATAATGCTGAAATCAAAGACTGTGTGTGTTATTGGAGTACCATTTCGAAATAACGCTGTTTTTGTTAAGCCAAAAGAGTCATTGTAATCATTTAATGAAGATTTTCCTTTTGTTTGTTCACTTTGCTGCATTCAAATCGAAAACAATATAACATTTTCGTTTCAACTGATTTGAGAATTTATCGATTTGAACATTTCGAATCGAAAAAATCAGTAAATTTGAAGAAAAATTTGAAAATTCCGAATACGAATTGAACGAATCAATCGAATTGAACTAAATTAAATAATTAGATTAACGAATCAAAACGAAACAAAACTAATTTTTTCGTCATGCACATATATAATGATTACCGTCTTTTCATATAGATTAATTTTAGGGGTGCAACGGATCGTTGCCGATCGGTGATCCGTACGGATCACCCTCCGCGGATCGGCACACCCGCGATCCGCGGAGCACTTTTCGGCCTCAGCCATAGGAAAGGCCGTGGCTTCGGCCTAGCTCCGGAGCCGGCGGCCATCTTAGTACACCCGGAAGCGGCCGCTGTCTCGACAGGAAGTGACGTTTCGTCGCCGCCATCTTGCTACACCCCACACTCCTGCACAGTACAATACTGATAGAGTGAGAAGGGGGCAAGCGGACATCTTGTTACACCCACTGGAGTTTTAGATTTAAAAGCCATTTTCAACACAAAACTGAGCTTATATGCACAAATACTGTATTTATGCATATAAGCTCGGTTTTGTGTTGAAAATAGCTTTTAAATCTAAAACTCCGGTGGGTGTAACAAGATCTGTGTGTTTTTTTTTTTTTTGCTAATCCGAAAATGATCCGTGACTCTGATCCGAGGATCGATCCGATCCGTGAGATTTTTGATCCATTGCACCCCTAATTAATTTGTACCTGAGGTGCCCAGATCTCTTTAAGGCTTCATTCACATGGGTCATATGAATCTGTACCCTGTGTGATGGCCATGTTTACCTGCACAGGGATGTTCTATGCATCCCCATGCAGGCAGTCCCATTCATGTTAATTGGAAGCAGCGGCTATGCCCCAATTGACATTAATGGGTTTGCCTGCACAGGATGCACAGAGCACCCGTGCATCTCCTGCTGGTAAACATGGCCCTCACACTGGGTATGGATTCATATGCCCACTATGAACGAGGCCTAAAGATACAGCATAGCACATGGACATTCACACACCTTGATTCACACATACTGCTATATAGACTTCTTTGACCTAGATCAGGCAACCTCATGCTACATATGATGTGAGGGAAGTCAGTTATCACTGATATAATATTAGCACTTACAATGGCATTTCAAAGCTAAAGTTGCATTATCTACCAATTGCTTTGTCACAATAAAGTGCACAAATGAATCTGGTGGCCAGTCAAGCTTTCATTTTTAACCACTTCAGCTTTCATTTCTTATGAAACAAATTACAATATATACACTATATTGTCAAAAGTATTGGGACACCTGCCTTTACATGCACATGAACTTTAATGGTCTCCCAGCAGGGACGGAGGGCAACAATCCGGCTACCTTTTTGGAAGAGCTGCTGATCACCACATATGGGCGAGAGGTCTTTTCGCAATCGTTCATTGTGGAACGTGCACATTGGATGCCTGCAAAGAAACCACCCCAGGGCGCACCTCCGCGAGTCTTTATCGCCAAATTCCTTAAGTATAAGGATCGTGACGCCATCCTCCGCCTGTCATACCCCTGCATAACCATAAGATTCGGGCCTTCCCTGATTTTTCCACAGAAGTACAGCGACAGCACAGCCAATTCACTGACATCAATCGGCGCCTGCGAGTCCACCAACTTAAGTATGCTATGCTGTATCCCGCTTGCCTCCGGGTCGTCGGAGAAGACAGGGTCCACTTCTTTGAGGAACCAAGGGCTGCCAGTGACTGGCTAGACCAGCTTAATCCTACATAAGCCGTGAGTACCACGTGGAAGTTTTCCCCATTGACTTGTCACCTCATACTAATTATTGCCTGGGCCCTTGACACTCTCTAGGGGGTATCGCACTCATGTTTAGACTGTTCCTCTTTGATTGAGATTCGTTCTTGTACCTCTGCTAGTGCGCCCCCCCCCTCACAACATTGAATATATAATGGCCCAGGTATGAACACCACTTCTATACATTATGGGACTTTATTTTGCCTTATTATCGCCGGCAGGCTCGGAGATGTCCCGCGGTTGTTTTCCAGCTTTCCTGCCGTGCACGACCGGTGAGTCACCGGCAGGGCAGGACTTAGGGTGGTCGGGGCCCCTGGGCTTGAGTCCCTTTCGGGCCCTACCCTTCTATACATATGCACAGCTCTATAAAACAGAAATAGAAAAGGACGAGGTGCGCCAGACTCAGTGCAGTATTAAAGAACTTCTGTTTAATTGGACAAGACAAAACAGCCAAATGGCTATTCACAAAAGTAGATAATATATAAGCGTATAAGTAGAGGATACTGTACTGGTATTCGTCCTGGGTCCACGATTAGTAAAAGCATAATAAATGGATAAAATGATAATTACTGTATTTATAGGCGTATAACACGCGCCGGTGTATAACACGCACCTGAAGTTTAGGAGGGAATTTTAAGGAAAAAAACTTTTAGGAGGGAAGTTTAAGGAAAAAAAACTTATATTTAAATGTCCATCAATACAGCAATATCAGTGTCCATCTGCAGCCTTGTCAGTGTCATTGCAGCCTTGTCAGTGTAGCCTTGCTCCAGTGTCATTGCTGCCTTTCAGTTTAAAAATGGCGCTGCCGAGATACAGAGCCGGGTTTTGGCCACTCTCGGCAGCTTTCGGACGCTTTCGGCTGCTTTCGTTCGCTTTTGGCCGCTCTCGGCGGCTTTTGGAACAGGCGGGGCCCCCTATTGGCCTGGGGCCCATGGGCTTGAGCCCCGTCAAGCCCATTGGAAAGTCCGCCCTGGTCGCCAGGGTCTCACTGCAGGCAGCAAGTTCCAGAGGATTTTCGCCCCCCTTGCTCCTGGAGGAGTATCGGAGGAAGTACCCCCTCAAATGACTATAGTACCCATGTATTTAAGTCGACTGCCCCAGCTGGTGTCCCCATCTGGGAGGTCACTAAACTGGTGTTAGATACGATACTCCTACAAGTTGGGCACTTTGTTTGGGATATATGCTCGCACAAATTGGGGTGTGTGCAGAGCTGGGAGGGTTAGGGTTTCGTTACTACTAATTTCCAAGTTTTTGGTGTTTATAGTATGTATTTGCTGCACAAATATGACCATCGATATGCCAAGGTTAAATGCTCTATCGCTTTATAGCTGTATTCACACAGGCGTACCACAATGCCAATGCATACTTGAAATGTGTGAGCCTATCTGGCTCAACCCTCATTCCATGTTATACTTATGGCAAGACTAAAGTTCCTGACATGGAATGTCCGTGGTTTGGGTGATAAACTAAAATGCACTGCTTTGTTTTCCTTCCTCAAAAATCAGAGGGTTGATGTAGTTGTGCTGGTGGAGACCCATGTGCAAGGCCACCTGCAGCGGGCGCTGCGGCGCCCCTGGATCGGTTGGGCATACCATTCTACCCATACCTCATATTCCAGGGGCATTTCAGTGCTGGTGGCCAAGTCAGTACCCTTTGAGGTTCAATCTGTGGTTTTAAACCCTCAGGGTAGATACGTCTTATTGCATGCTAAAATAGCGGGTAACCCCATATTAATACTTGCCTGGTACATTCCACCCCCCCCCCTTCAACTCCACTATTCTCAGTGAGGGATTCTCGTTCATGGCCAGATACCCGGGTGTATCAGCAATATGGTTAGGAGATTTTAATATGGTAACCAAGCCCTCCCTTGATCGACTGAGTCAGGCCTCACAAACACCCATGCCGGATCATGACACTAGGTTCAGCAGACTGATGACAAGTTTTGACTTGGTGGATACTTGGCACCATCTCTACCCAAAACGCCAAGCTTACTCCTGTTTCTCTAGGTCTCACTCCACTATGTCCCATATAGATCAAGCATTGATATCCGGTACTTTAATCCCCAGGTTACATGGTGCTGGATTTGGCCCCAGACTGCTCTCTGACCACTCCTCTAATTGGGTTGAACTGTCGTCTTATGACAATCCCCCTCTCCTAAATTGGAGGCTGAACCCTTTTTGGCTAACCGTACTTCCTGACACAGACAGGCTAATCCTAGAATGGGGTTTCTTTTTTCAAAACAACACCGACACATCCACCCCGCTGAATGTATGGGAAGCATTCAAAAAACATGCTAGAATGCTCCTCACCGAATGTTTATCGAGGTTTAGGAGGAATTCCAGGCTCACCTATACCCAAGCTATAGTGCAACTAGCTGAAATAGAAAATGATTATGTGACATCTCCTACACCAGCCGCACTGGCACAGCTGAAGCTACACACCAGGGCGGTTGATCAGATGTGCCAGAAGCGGGCCAGATATAAGATGTTCTTTAGTAAACAAAAGGCCTTTGAACACGGGGAATGCCCGGGTAAGCTCTTAGCTTACCTAGCGCACCTCGACTCCAGACCCCCGGTGGTCATTACCCTACGATCCGCCATGACAGGAGTCATTACAGACCCCGCCTTGATAGTCAAGGAATTTGAAAGATTCTTTAAGGATGTATATACATCCAAGGTTAAGTATCCCACACAAGACTTAGTAAATTTATTTGATACCCTTACACTCCCTAAACTTAATTCAGAACAAGTTGAGATGCTCGAAGCCCCACTGTCCACAGATGATATTAAACTTGCTATTTCTCACTTTGCCAAAGCTAAAGCCCCGGGCTCTGACGGGTTACCCATTGAATTTTACGCTCATTTTTCAGAAACCCTTATCCCCAGACTTCTCACTTTATACCAAGCAATATTCAAAGCTAATGCCCTCCCTGAATCCATGCGTGAAGCCAATATAGTTTTAATCCCTAAACCAGGCAAGGACCCTCACCTACCCGAATCATATAGGCCTATCTCACTCCTACAAACTGACATCAAAATTCTAGCAAAAATAATAGCCCTACGTCTAAATAAGGTTATTCTCTCCCTTATACACCCAGACCAGACTGGCTTTATGCCAGCCAAAAACACGGCCCTTAATACTAGACACCTCTTCATGAATGCTCAAGCCTCCCATCAGCAAATAGGATCTAGAGTAGTCGTCTCCCTGGATGCAGCCAAAGCATTCGACTCAGTCGAATGGCAATACCTGTGGCATTGCCTACGTAGCTTTCGGCTTGGTCCTACTTTATTCAGTGGCTCACTATTCTATACAATGCTCCTCAGGCTAGAGTTGTGACTAACGAATGGACATCTGCTGCCTTCCCACTCTCTCGGGGGACGCAGCAGGGATGCCCCATCTCACCACTGCTGTATGCGCTGGTGGTGGAGCCCTTGGCAGTGGCACTCAGAGAACATCCAGACATTCACGGTCTAGCCTCAGGCACAGTGGAGGAAAGGGTGAGGCTTTACGCCGATGATATGATACTATATCTTTCAGACTCAGGTCCTTCCCTCTAGACGCCCTACAGATTATCGAGAACTTTGGCAGGTTCTCAGGGCTCAAAATGAACTGGGACAAGTCCCAAATTCTTCCCATTGATATATTCCCCCCATTGAAAGAACAGGCGGATCTACCCCTAGTGAGAGTGAGTACTCTTAAACATCTCGGTATTCATGTCTCCAGGTCATCGACAGACTTTATCCCCCTAAATGTGGAACCCCTAATCCCATTCATTAAGTCTAAAAACCAAACATGGGCAAGATTACCGGTGGGGGTAATGGGTCGTATAGGCCTATTTAACATGATACTTTTACCGAAAATCCTATATATAATATGGCACTCCCCAATACATATCCCCTTTAAATACTTTAAAATTATGTGTTCAAAAGGGAATACGTTTTGGAGACAACTTGGGGTAAAGGATCAGTCCCAGAACAATACTCTTCAAAGGTCGTCAGTTGACGAGAAAAGCTCTGGGGGTTTGGAATAGAGTGCAGGAAATGGTGCAATTGCACCGCATTCCAGAATGAAAATTGGTAGGGTCCCGCAGTGTTGGCTAACTTTGGGATGGAGGGCCACTGCCCCGCAGTAACTAACTTAGAGGCATGGTCACAGTCTGAGTCACGTAAGGTTTTGAATTCTGCGGATTGAAGGCCTGGCAAAAATTGTGGATGTCCTAGAATCGGGGATAATGGCGATTTTTTTGTCATAAGAGAAGCTTGCAGGGCAGTTTGGGAGATTTGCCTTAATGTGGTCTGACTGGTCTCTATCAGGGGGTGAGATTTCATCTCTTGGGGTAAAGAGTCATAGCACCATAGAGCACTCTTCAAGGGTATTTTAGTTTGGATTTGTTCTATTTGTACCCAAAGTTTGGATACAGTATAGCGCCGCCAATCAAGCACTCTCCCGAGGTGAATAACCTGGTAATACTCCTTAACTCTTGAACATCTGGTAATGCCAGCCACCCCCCCCCCCCCCTGTTTTGTTTTGGTAGAGACATTTGGGTACAAAGGAGGCAGGGTTTTTTGTGAGCCCACACAAAGCAGGTGAAGAGAGCTTGTACTCGTTTAAAAAAAGAGATTGGTATCTGTATGTCTATGGAGATTTTTAAGTACTGAAGTTGGACGCCATTCCACAAGTGTGCGCAATTTTAAAGCATGACATGTTAGGTATCTATTTACTCGGCGTAACATCATCTTTCACATTATAGAGAAAAATTGGGCTAACTTTAGTGTTTTTATTTTTTTTTTAATTCATAAAACAGTTTCTTTTTAAAAAAACGCATTTGAAAAATTGCTGCACAAATTCCTTGTAACATAAAAAAGTTGCAACAACCACCATTTTATTCTCTAGGATGTCTGCTAAAAAACAAATATATATATTTGTTTTATTATATACATATGTATATATATATATATATATATATATATATATATATATGTATATATATATATATATATATATATATATATATATATATATATATATATGTGTGTGTATATAATGTTTGGGGGTTCTGAGTAATTTTCTAGCAAAAAAATTATGATTTTTACACGTAGGAGAGAAGTGTCAGAATTGGCCTGGGTGGCAAGGGGTTAATTACCATAAGTAAGTAATATACAAATAATTATTATATATTATTTTAAAGGTAATTTAATATATTTTCAAAAACTATACTCAAGCAGGTGGCTTAATGGACAAATTACTGAAGTTTGAAGTTATAACTTCAAACCAGTAATTTCACAGTAATTATATAAATAATAAATTATTATGTTATAACATATATCATATAAATATATGATTTAGTTTGATTAAAACTTTACCTTTTCAACAGCAGCAGATTCGCATTCTCCCTCTTAACTGTGCGAGAAAAACATGGGATTGTGGGTAAACCTTATACACATAAACCCATGTTTTTTCCTTGTAATTAAGAGGGCTGGGCTGGAAGGGAGTATTTGTCTTTTAGACAGACACATGCCCCCTTCTATGACACTGCAGTAAGAGGCGTGCCTCCACTGCAGCATTTTTATTGGACAGCTTGGGCCAATGGTACTTTACCATTGGTCCAAGACTCCAAGCTATCCATTGAGCTCAGTGCTTCTGACAAGTAGTGAGAGGCACTGTGAGCTCATCCTCTCAGTCTGTTGCAAACAGAGTGTGCCAGCTTGTATGTAAACTGGCTGCTCTGTATGTAGTTTCTGACAAGCTGCGCAAGGGGAGCCCCGTATCTCCGGAACCATAAGTCGTAGGAGCCCCAATTTTTCACCAGTGGTTGGGACCCTCAAGGCTCGATTGTTTTTATTTTTTATGATCATGACAGGTGAGGCTTTCCCAATGGGCAGGGATTTTCTTGGGTCCCTTGGCTTGCTGGGAGAGCCTATATATTTGTGTGGAGTCAGGTGATCAGGGTTCTGTACCACCTGGACGGCTGTCTGGGTGGATGTGTGTTGTATTGCCCCAGGCTGCTAGGCCAGAAACCTAAGGCCTATCCCGGGGGCATCTGGCTTCTAGGCAAGCTGAGAGCCTATCCAAAATTAGTGCAGGGTTGGGGCTGCGGTCTTATAGTCCAATAGTCCAACCAGAAATAACAGTTCCGCCGGCTGGGGAAACAGTCGTGGTCGGAGGTAGAGGGGAGGCTGTCGACACAAAGGGACCATCCACATTACTATCGGAGATCATTGTGAGTAAGCTGAGGCCAGTACCAGAGCAGACTTCTCACCAGCCGGGGACGGTGAAGAAGTGGGAAAGCATCAGCAAGTGCAAGTCAGGGACCCAGCGGGACAGCAGAAGTGACGCTTGTGGAGTGCCAAGCTAGGGACCCAACATGTCAGTAGGGGTGAAGCTTGAGGAGTATCTGTAAGTGTAAAGCCAGGGACCCAGCAGTGAAGCGGGGGTGGCTCTTGAGGAAGATACTAAGTGCTACAGTGAAAGAGCTCAGGGGATCGAATGGCTAGTGGATCTGAAGTCTAGTGAGAAAAACTCGGAGCTTGTTGCGTGAAGACCCACAGTGAGTGAGTGTGGGATAAAGAGAACTGTTCGTGTTGCAGATAGTTGAATACCTTTACCGTTAGTAACAGCTACAAGATTGTTGCCATAGGTGACAGCGGTCCTACCTATACAGAAGTGGTGTCCGGCTGGAGGCCTTCACCTGTATAGCTGTCTACCTATAGAAGTCTCAGAGTCTGCCAATCAACATTGCATCTACCTAAGGGTGTCCTGGCCCTAACCTCCTCTGCCACAGTTCTGTTTAAGAGACAATAAATCTCTTTGCTTTCAATAAAGTGTCTGGCGCCCACCTGTTCATCTTGCATCACACCCACCATGCCTTGTAACCCACTCTACACTGAAGGATGTCAGCTGTCCCTAACTCTGGAGGTCACTATTAGGCCTCAGGGGCCTCGGGAATTTGCTACACAAAGTATGTGCCAATACACCAATACAGAGGTATATTTAGGGGAATGCTATATATATCTGCCTGCACCATAGAACTTTTAAAATGAACACAGTTTTACTATAAAGAAATAAATGAGGATGTTGCTATGATACAGCTGGATTATCCCATAATTTTTCATATTATGGATATTTATTGGGAAAGTATGACACCATCCTTTGTATTGGCCATGGTTTTTGGGTACAATTGGAGATGTTAAAGTGTCTTTCAATTTAACGGGGTACCTTCAAAAGAGATAACAAAAGCATGCCAGTGATTTAGCTTGCGGACTACAAATTTGAAAAATCTGTTGTGGGTGAACGTAACCTTTAAGCCCCACCCACCCGACACTGCACTCTAAAAATTAAAGATACAGAATTACATTGGGGAAAAATAGGAGTCATATTGCCATAAACTATACCTGTACATTTAAATAAAGCCTATAAGAGCCTGGGAAGACGTAGTGACTTTTTTTTTTCGTTCTCTGGGGTGAAAAGGTGAAGTTTCATTTTAATTCCAATGACTTCGGTCCAGCAGGCTTTGCTTTTTGAGTAATGAAGAACGTTTGCCATCATCTCTGCAGCGCGAGGGAAGAAATAGTGGAGGCAATTAAAAAAAAAAAAAAAAAAAAGGCCAGCCAATTCTGCATAGAGTACACGGCAGGCCTGGAACAGCTGTTTGCATCCTGTGCAGTGAAAGCATTTAATAAAATGGCAGACAATAGTTGGTTTGAAATAGAGGAGGACCCCTCTGCAGGGGTGACAATGAAGGCTTGCCTGCAGTAGCTTTGTTTGATCCGCAGCCTCTCAGCATAAGGAGTGAGGGGGTCAGCAAAAGTGAGAGGCCTTTTTCAGCCACTCTTGTGCATTCATGTGGTAATTGGGTGTCAAGCAGAGATCAGTGAGTCTCTCTGCCCGGGTTAAACTGCAGAAAAAAAAAAAAAAAAAGAAAGAGAGACAGAAAGAAAGAGGGAGCTGAAGCGATGGAGGCTGTGAATACCATCACGACCTGCAGGAAGCTCCAGGCCTCCCCCATACGAAGCACTTGTGTTCCGGCTGAGGGAGGAGGGAAAAAAAAAAAAAGTGGGGGCCCCCAGTGCATTCTTATTCAAGAAACCATTGAAAAGGACTCCACAATGCAGGAGAGGCCCTTAACAATAAACCCCCTGCTCAGCCTTCAATGCTTAGCTCTAAACAGCCATTTAACCTTCCAAAAAAAAAAGGCTGAAAGTGACACTAAAGCCGCAAATGAGGCTTTATCCCCCTAACTCCCTCCCCTTATTTTCTCCATGAGCGGAGACTGTGGTCAGGTTGCCCCAAAACCTGTTCTTTCTATGGAAACACAGGAGAACAGCGCCCCCTAACTGCAAGACAGTTATGACAGCCATAAGGCCATCTTGTTTTAGCTTAAAAAAACTTGGGCCATGCCATTTTTTTTTTCTTTTGGACGCCACCTTCTGTGTATTATGACACATGCAGTGGTAACATGTTTGTTAATGGAAGCCCCCACTTTTTGTGTGTTCATGACTACCTGAATATTGGAAGGAATTTTCTAATAAAAAGAGATTGAACAAAAACATTTTGGACAGTTGAGTGCAGCTACCAGAATGTATGCTGTGTAGTATCACTTACTAGCGAGTAGTTAAATTGGAGCCGTACTTAAAGTGGTAGTAAAGTCATATATTTAAAATGATTGTAATGACTTGTTTTGTTTTGTTTTTGTTAAAAATAACAAACATGTTATACTTACCTCCACTGTGTAGTGGATTTGCACAGAGCAGCTCAGATCCTCCTCTTCTCAGGTCCCTCTTTGGCTCACCTGGCCCCTCCCTCCTGCCGAGTGCCCCCACAGCCAGCAGCTTGCTATGGGGGCACCCGAGCCGAGCCGCAGCTCCCTGTGTTCATTCAGACATGGAGCTGTGGCCCGGTTCCGCCCCCTTTCTCTCTTCATTGGCTGACTGACTTTGATTGACGGCAGCGGGAGCCAATGGCACTGCAGTGCTGTCTCAGCCAATGAGAAGAGGAGTCCCGGGTACTCGAGAGACATTCCTGCAACATCGCTGGATCTAGAGCAGTGATGGCGAACCTTGGCACCCCAGATGTTTTGGAACTACATTTCCCATGGTGCTCTGGCACTCTGCAGTGTAGTGGAGCATCATGGGAAATGTAGTTCTAAAACATCTGGGGTGCCAAGGTTTGCCATCACTGATCTTGGGGGAACTCGGGTAAGTATTAGGGGGGCTGAGGGGGGCTGCTTCACATACCTTCTGCCTTTACAATCACTTTAAAAATCGGCTGCAAGGCAGGCTTTTTATAACAGAAGAGACTGAGGTCTCTTCTGTCATAAATGTCTCCCCTGCCTGTCAGTGGGTAATTTGAACCGCGCATGCTCAGCTCAGACAACATTTACAGCCCGCTCTGTGTGCTGTGGTGATGGGACTCCTACACGCATGTGCGGGAGTGACTTCACCTCGGCCCAGCCAATCAATCGGTGAAAACACGAAACCCGGAAGGAATACCGGGTGAAGATGAAAGCGCCGGGGAGCAGGGAGAGTCCTGAGAGCGCATCGCTGGAAGGCTCTGTTTGTAGTTAAGTCTGTCATAATGTACTAGCATGCAGTGCATACTAGTACATTATGACTTAAACCTGCAGGGGGATCATTTCTTTATTTTGCCCTCAAGGCTTTTACTACCCCTTTAAAGTGGCAGAAGGTTTTTTTTGTTCCACCTAACTGCATTTTTCTGCATGCAGCCCCCCCGCAGCCCCCCTAAATACATACCTGAGCCTGATCTCGATTTAGCGTTGTTCACGAGAACAGAGATTCTCTCGGCTCTCTTGCTCCTCATTGGCTCAGAAATTGGCTCCAGCTGCTGTCAATCAGAGCCAATGATGAAGGAGCAGGGGCGGGGCCAATGTCCTCTCTGTGTGTCTTATGGACACGCAGAGCGGAGCTAGGGAGCGAGCACTCGCAATTGTCCCCATAGCAAGTGGCTTGCTAGAGGGCTACTAGGAGGGGGGGTGGGTGGAGCCAGGAGCATGGAGGCAGACCCCGGAAGAGAAGGATCAGGGCTGCTCTGGGCAAAACCATTGCCCACAGCAGATAAGTATCACATGTTTGTTGTTTTAATAATAAAAAAAAAAAGACGTTTTAGAATCACTTTAATTACCTCAGTTCCAGAAGGTTTACCCCCTTTCTGACCAGGCCATGTTTTGCTATACGGCACTGCGTTACTTTAACTGACAATTGCGCGGTTGTGCGACGCTATACCCAATACTTTTTGTACCCTTTTTTTCCCACAAATAGAGCTTTCTTTTGGTGGTATTTGATCACCTCTGCTGTTTTAATTTCTTGCCCAATAAACAAGAAAAGAACAATTTTGAAAATTGGAAATATAGATCAGACCAAAATTAGGGACAAATGAGGCGCAAAGAGGGACAGAGGGACATTGCTCCAAATCAGGGACAGTCCCTCGAAATCAGGGACAGTTGGGAGGTATGTGCTTATCTGTGATCCACGCCCAAAGTCCAGGTGAAATCCAGGTACAGAAAAACATGTGGCATTCTCCTTCCTCCCCACAATGCTGCGCCTGGTATCTGAGCAGGGGGATTTGAAGCTTACGAGGGTATGGTTTTCAAATTTTTTTTACAAATAAATATGTGATATGTGTGGCGTGCATTTGTATTCAGCCCCCCGAGTGAATACTTTGTAGAACCACCTTTCGCTGCAATTACAGCTGCAAGTCTTTTTGGGGATGTCTCTACCAGCTTTGCACATCTGGAGAGTGACAAGTTTGCCCATTCTCCTTTGCAAAACCGCTCAAGCTCTGTCAGATTGGATGGAGAGCGTCTGTGAACAGCAATATTCAAGTCTTGCCGCACATGAATATACTTTGATCTAAACCATTCCATTGTAGCTCTGCCTGTATGTTTAGGGTCGTTGTCCTGCTGGAAGGTGAACCTCCGCCCCAGTCTCAAGTCTTTTGCAGACTAATGCCCCATACACACGATCGGATTTTCCGACGGAAAATGTGTGATAGGACCTTGTTGTCGGAAATTCCGGCTGTGTGTAGGCTCCATCGCACATTTTCCATCGGATTTTCCGACACACAAAGTTTGAGAGTTTGCTATAAAATTTTCCGACAACAAAATCCGTTGTCGGAAATTCCGATTGTGTACACAAATCCGACAGACAAAGTGCCACGCATTCTCAGAATAAATAAAGAGATGAAAGCTATTGGCCACTGCCCCGTTTATAGTCCCAATGTACGTGTTTTACGTCACCGCGTTCAGAATGATCGGATTTTCCGACAACTTTGTGTGACCGTGTGTATGCAAGACAAGTTTGAGCCAACATCTGTCGGAAAAAATCCTAGGATTTTGTTGTCGGAATGTCCGAACAAAGTCCGACCGTGTGTACGGGGCATAACAGGTTTTCTTCTAAGTTTGCCCTATATTTTGTTCCATCCATCTTCCCATCAACTCTGAGCAGCTTCTCTGTCCCTGCTGAAGAAAAGCATCTCCACAACATGATGCAGCCACCACCATGTTTCACGGTGGGGATGGTGTGTTCAGGGTGATGTGCAGTGTTAGTTTTCCGCCTGACATAATGTTTTGCTTCAAGGCCAAAAAGTAAAATTTTGATCTCATCTGACCAGAGCACCTTCTTACACTTGTTTGCTGTGTCCCCCACATGGCTTTTCGCACATTGCAAATGGGACCACTCTTCCATAAAGACCAGATTTGTGGAGAGCACGACTAATAGTTGTCCTGTGGACAGATTCTCCCACCTGAGCTGTGGATCTCTGCAGCTCCTCCAGAGTTACTATGGGTCTCTTGGTGGCTTCTATGATTAATGCTCTCCTTGCCCGGCCTGTCTATTTAGGTGGATGGTCATGTCTTGGTAGGTTTGCAGTTGTGCCATACCCTTTCCATTTTCGGATGATGGATTGAACAGTGCTCCGTGAGATGTTCAAAGCTTGGGATATTTTTTTAGAACCTAACCCTGCTTTAAACCTCTCCACAACTTTATCCTTGACCTGCCTGCTGTGTTTCTTTGCCTTCATGATGCTATTTGTTCACTAAGGTTCTCTAACAAACCTCTGAGGGCTTCTCAGAACAGCTGTATTTATATTACACACAGGTGGACTCTGTTTACTAATTAGGTGACTTCTGAAGGCAATTGGTTCCACTAGATTTTAGTTAGGGGTATCAGAGTAAAGGGGGCTAAATACAAATACACGCCACACTTTTCAGATATTCATTTGAAAAAATTTTGGAAAATCATTCATCATTTTCCTTCCACTTCACAATTATAAACATAAAATCCCGATAAAATACATTTACACATTCACGTTTTTGGTTGTAACATGACAAAATGTGTAAAATTTCAAGGGGTGTGAATACTTTTGCAAGGCACTGTATATACTGTATATATGCACACACACGTTTATAAATAACAAATAGTAAACAAACATTTTAAAATGTATAAAAACTCGGACATGTCAGTGGGACAGTAGATGGTGTCAGTAGGACAGGGGGCAGTGTCAGTAGAGCAGTGGATGGTGTCAGAAGGGCAGAGATTGGCGTCAGTAGTTGGGGCGCTTTGGTAAAATATCAGGGGTTGAAAACAGACCCCCTGATGTCTCACTTTCTTAGACAGAAAAAGGGACTGAGGACACAGATTACCCAGTCCCTTTCTTTGCAGCCTCAGCTGCACTGGACCGTGAATGAATGGGAAGTGCTCTGTGCTGAGCGGTACCAGTCACTGAAAAGGAAGGGATGGATAAATTACTTATTTACCGGCCACTTTCCCTGCTCTCCATCCTGAAATAATCTCCCGCAGCAGCTGGCTGGAGAGGAGAGGAGGGAAGCCAGCTACAAGGGTGGGAGTCGGGCAACAGGGAAATCTCCGCACGGGGTGATTAGGGTGTGCCCAGGCACATCCAGCACACCATGTCAACACGCCTATATATGTATTCTAAACTCAAAAAAGTACCTTCTATTACTCTCAGCCGCCTCCAAATCTCCAAATTCATCTGCTGTGATCCAGCTTTCTGTTAGATGGTGGCTACATTCATACCCTCCCTTGCTTGCTCTTGAGATGGACTATGTATTACGAGATTTGTAGTGTGCACAGAGCAGTGTACATGACTGCAACAAACATGCACTGCTTGCTCCAATCAAACGAAAGTGAGGGTGACAGGGAGAGATTTGGGAGCTTAAGCCCATGAGCTGATACAGTCCTTGAAAGGCTGAATTTGGCATCCAATGTTTACTTCTGCAAAGCTTAGAATTGTGGTGTGTCCAACAGAATGAAAAATCTGCAGAATGTCCTATCTTAACCACTTGCTGACCGCCTCATAGCACATTTAATGCTACAGGGCGGCCACAGTGCGCAGAATCATGTATATATACCTGATTCTGCACTTCCGGGTATCGGGCAAGAGTGCGCGCCGCCAGCGGTTCGCTCCTGCTGCGATTTTATTCAGTGGGTCCCACGGACCTGATGACCGCCAGCACCTGCTGATCGTTCTGTACTCAGGCAAAACAGAAGTCTGCCTATATAAACAAGGAAGATTGTCATTCTGTCAGTACAGAAGGCATGGATCCTGTGTTCCAGTAAAGCAAGAAACACCGATCCATGCCTTCCACTAGTAAAAGCACCTCCCCCACTACACTGAATCACAGGCTAGGCACATGTTTAATCTTTGATTGCCCCTGATGTTAACCCCTTCCCTGCTAGTATCATTAGTATTATTTGGGTACAGTGTCGCACAACCACACAATCGTCAGGTAAAGTAACGCAGTGCCGTATTGCAAAAAAATGGCATGGTCAGGAAGGAAGTAAATCTTCTGCAGCTGAAGTGGTTAAAGAACTCTATTAAGATTTAAATTCTCCATGCAGGACCAAACCCACTCAGAATTGTTATTTTAGATATCCATTAATTACCTGGTTGCATAATTTCTTTTTTAAGGAACTCTGGCAACAACCTATCCACTGCAACCATTAGAGGGCTTCTCACTCTCCCGTTTGAAAGAAGCAAAGTGAAGGGGGGGGGGCTTTGCTTGGTACGCATTGAAACAAAGGGTATGACTGACCGGAAGTTATGCCGACAACCGCTGTACCAAATGAACTTCCTGCATTTCTGCTTCCAGCTACCGTCCTAATGTATACGCAATTGGTATTTGAGGTTTTTACATTGTCACTTTATCTTTTAATAGCAACTCTGCATGAGGTGCATGCCTCTATGGTACTAGCGGTTGACTAACAGTCCTATAATGTCTTTTGTACCATGACGTTTCATTGTTTCTTGCATAATGCCTTTGTTGGTCTATCGTCTATTGCATTTGTTGTCATGACATGTTGTTCTACTCTGTTGCATACCATTAAAAAAACAAAAAAAACAAAGAGGAGCACCTGGGAGCACCAATGGGAAAATGTCTCTAAAGTAACACATTTGAGAAGGCACTGAGTAATTCTGTATACCCATAATATCAGTTAGAGGTACCATATGCTACCTTCTGCCACTTCTACTACAGGAAACATACAGTAGATAGTCAATCAAAAAACAGCAAAAAGTGGAGCTGTCACACAATACATAAAAACAAAACAAAAACAAAGGATGAATTTTAGGAGCATAAAGAATAAAGGGTGAAATGATTCACTTTATTACTATACATGGGTCAGCATTTTCAGTATTGCTATACCAAGGGAAGACGTACAGGGCCTACAGCAATCATATCACAATATATACACATTCACAACACACTAGAAATGAGAACCTTGCACTCTTAAAAGGAAAGGGACACTTACAAAAGGTAAGGAAGATTTAACAGCATTGGTCATGTTGAAGAATGGTAGTCATCAGTCAGAATCATTCAGTGGTAAAGTTACGTTATGAATTTTATAAAGTATAAAAAGTTATATGCCTTGTATGAGAACATGTCTTGTGAGGGGAGCATTTAAAAGTCTAGGAGGGTTTGGTCAATGTAGATGGTCTACAGCAGAGGTCTCCAAACTGCGGCCCAGGGGCCGGATGCAGCCTTTTGCTTGCTTATATTTGGCCCTTGGGGTATTATTCTCCCCACTGTCAGCAACAGTGGGGCAAAGTTTCTGCCACTGACACAGACAATGGGGCACTAGTCCCCTCACTGACACCAACTATGGCACACTATTCCTCCCATTGATATCAATGATGGGGCCCTATTCCTTCCACTGACACCAGGGATGAGCCGCTATTACTCCCACTAATACAAATCATGGGGCAGTGTTTACTCCCACCGACACCAAAAATTTTATTTTCTCACTGGCCACAGTCCGGCCCCCTAAAGTTTGAAGGACAGTAAATTGGCCCTTCATGTAGAAGGTTTGGAGACCCCTGGTCTACAGAACTTAAACCTAGAAAGGGAGCAGAGTAAAAAAAATGAACTTTAGAGCACATGTGTCAAACACAAGGCCTGCGGGGCGAATCCGGACCTCCAGGCCATTTCATGTGGCCCTCGCACCTCTCCTGCAGCTGTGGGCACCTCCCTCATCTTCACCCCCACTTTGTCTCAGCAGGCAGCAGCTGAGAGGAGCACAGAACTCCTCTGTCAAGATCCTACGATTCTCGTGGCTCGCCTCTGCACCCCCCCCCCCCCCCATCTCAGCAGTCGGCAGCTAGGAAGGCAGGGCTCCTCCTACAGATGATGCGCCTCTCTGTGCAGCCACAGCACCACCACCACCAATCCAAGAAAAAAAGAGCAGTGTAAGAGGTCATCTTAGAGAAAGTGAGCAGAGAAAGAGAAGTCACTCTAGAGCATGGGTGCTCAACCTGTGGCCCTCCAGTTGTTGCAGAACTACATGTCCCATGAGGCATAGTAAAGCTAATAGTTGAAAGCATGGCTCTTAAAGGCAGAGGAATGATGGAAATTGTAGTTCGACAACAGCTGGAGGGCCACAGGTTGAGCACCCACGCTCTAGAGAAAGGGGACAACGCATGAGAAACCATTCAAGAAATGGAGCAGCATAATAGAAGTCACTCTAGTTTAGGGGTGTCCAACCTTTTGACCTTTCTGGGTCACATTGGAAGAAGAGAAATAGTCTCAGGCCACACATAAAATACACTAACAATAAGGATCGCTGATGAGCTGAAAAAGTCTAGCAGATCATAAGATAACAATCACTGATATAGATAATGTATCCTAGTAAAACTTCATTTTTTTGCAGTATTTTTTATTATAAAAGTAAAAGAGGGCAACATAAAACCAGTGCAATACTTGATACCGTTTTTGATAAACTAACGCATCAATATCTGGTTGGATGGATTTAGTAGCAATACTCAATAGATTCCTAAGGCGCTCATCAGATATTTTGGTTCTGATTTTGCCCATCATGTGCTTCATGCTTGAAAAAAGTTGCTCACAAATATAGGTGCTACCGAAAACTGATGACATAAATAAGGTGTGATTGTGAAGAGTGGAATATTTTTCTTTGGGAAGATAAAACATATAAAAGTCCAGTAAACAGACACTGTCATATTTTTCTTCGGCTGCATGTGTTCGCAAAGTGTAAACGCATTTTACAAAAAATGACATTAATAAAGCGGAGTTCCACCCTAAAAAATGTTTCCTTTAAAAGACTCATTTTAGGGCGTGGCTTGGGCATGGCGGAGTGAAGAAGCTCATGGCTAGAGCTCCCGACTCCCAACCAGCTTAACACGGCTGAAATAAACATATGACGCACACTGTGGCTTGACATGACCTACCGGAGACGACAGAGAACCAGGGGATCAATTAAAGTGAGCCCAGCGGCATCGATCACCCGTTACATACAATCCCCAGCTGCCGCGGTGGCCTCCACTGCAGCGACACGTGGCGGGAGAGGACCTGTGGACATCCCTACTACATCCATGGCCACCTCTAGGAATCATGTTCCGGACTCGCTGTAGGGAATTCCCTCTCTTCTGGCACCCCCGCCCAGCAGCCCGAGTGGATCGGAGGCCTCCGCGTTGTCGCTGCAGGCCGACGCAGACATCAGAACCCTGTTGCGGGCACTCCCCACAAAGCCCGACATAGAGGCCCTGATGATGAAAATGGAGGAACAACATCGCCGGGACTTCCACGGGCTCCGCTCCGAGGTCCACTCATTAGATGACCGCCTAAGTAAGGAGGAACCGGAGGTGAGCACTCTAGGGATCCGGGTCGTCCAATTGGAGAAAAGCCAGGCAGCATTCCAGGAGCGGTTAACAGAACTGCAGCTCCAGGCCGAGGATTTAGAATACCGCAGTTGCAGCAACAATCTCCGGATCTGGGGGCTGCCCGAGGCGACTGGAACCGAAAACCTCCAGGAAACAGTACTGGCGATCCTCCAGCGGGTCCTGAGCCCTGATCCTCCTACAAATATGGAGTTTGATCGGGTGCACCACGCACTTGGGCCTAGATCGCAAGACCCTGACCGGTCCAGAGACGTGATATGTCGTCTCCACTGTTACTCCCAAAAAGATCAGGTACTTCGGGCCGCTTGGACTAGAGAGTAAATTGAGTTTGACGGAGCTCTCATATCTATCTTCCCGGATGTGTCGAGAGCAACGCTGCAAAGGAGGGCCATGCTTAAGCCCCCGCTCGAGTGGCTGCGGTGGGCTGCACTGCCATACCGCTGGGGTTTCCCACTACAGCTAACAGTTCGTAAGGGTGGTTCCGCATTTACCATCCGCCGCCATGCAGATCTACTGGACCTGTTCAACTTCCTGGACATGGAGCATGTCCCCATAACGGACTGCAGCCGCTACCCACCAGGGAACTACGCTCTGCACCTCGAGCTTCCAGACCGGGCTTGCCTCGTCGGTCTTCCAGAAGAAGAAGAGGTGACCAGCCGCCGGCGGGAGCACAGGAGTCCGAAATGTAATCTTCTGAAGCCACTACCGTGAGTGTTTTGGTTCCAAAATGCTCCATGTTTATTGTATGCTCGTGGGGGGGGGGGGTCTGTTGGGGGAATAATACATTTGGTTCTAGAGGTGCAGCATTATTGTGAGGGGCCATATAGGGGTTTCCAGGGCTGGGTTTCCAGGCCCCCCTTTCTCTTTTCCCTTTCCCACATTCTCTCCACTCCGCTTCCCTCCTCCCATCTCCCCTCTTCACTTTCTCCCCTCCTCCCCTTCTCTCCCTTCCCCTTCCCCTCTTCCTTCCTCCCTCCCTTTCCCCCTTCCTCCCTTTCCCCCCTTCCTCCCCTTCTTCCTCTTCCCCCTACCCTTTCCCTTTTCCCTCCCCTCCTAATCTCTCCCCCCCATTCTCTACTTCCTTGTCCCACTCTTTTTTCCTCTCCCTCCCCTCTTCTTCCGTCTCCCCCACCCACCCTCTCCCCGCCCCTGCCCCCATCCCTTTGGTCTTCCCCCCTTTTTTTTCTTCTCCTCCCCTGGTTCTCGTGGCCCCCCCCCCCCCCCTCGAAATTTTGGGTCACGAAATGTTCACACAGGAAGGGAGCATATACCCTATACACAGCTTTAATTAGGATGCTTTTCTTGGGCGCCTGAGTCATATAAGGATGCTTCTGTGGCCTTAACCCGTGCATCCCATTTGGACTACCAGAGGGGAGGAGTTAGATGAACACAGAGGGTGTCCTACCTGACTAGCCAGTGGGGGATCCCCTTCGTGGGAACCACTCCAGGCGGACTGAGCAGGCCAGCTCCACTCTCCAGGCAGCTCCTCTCTATCTTTTAACTGGTGCAGGGGACAGGAACACCACAGTTTGGTTCTTAATATTGATGTGTGTTTTGTACTCCTGCTGATCTTTATAAAAGAAAAAAAAGGAAAAAAAAACTTTCTGTTGTTATGGGTTCTATATTTTGTTGATATCTTTTTATTCAGCTGTTTAACGGTCATCTCTCTTCTCCATTTGGGATAGCAAATGGGACAAGACAGGGGTGTCCCTTATCACCCCTGATATTCGTTCTTACTCTTGAACCCTTCTTGCGTCTCATCAGGGACAACCCAAATATCACGGACCCTCGCCTTGATGCCACACTGTCCCCGAAAATTGCGGCAAATCGCAGAGGACCTGCTCTTCTTCCTGACCAATCCCCTTGTTTCTATCCCAAACTTACTTAAAGAACTTAAGATATACAAGGCTTTGTCATCGTTCCGTATTAACTACCAAAAATCGTAAGCGCTTGCTGTCTCTTTTCCTCCATCCCTAGCTGCGTTGCTCTGGGTAGACTCTCCTTTTAAATGGGCGGCTACCCACATTAAATACCTGGGGATCCTGTTGTCCGGCAAGACAGAGGAACTCTTCCTCTTCAACTTCCCTCCTCTTCTAACAGCCATAAAGAAAGATCTACAGGAGTGGCAACATGGGCTGTTCTCCTGGTTCGGTCGCAGCAGCAAAGTAAAAATTAATATCCTGCCTAGACTGTTATTGTTTAAACTTTCTTTATTGCGCTCGGTCACAGCTTAAGAAACATAGTACAGTATGTGCTTAATAGTGACAGGCATTTTCTAATTTCAACAGTAGTAATAGGAATGAAAATATGTAAATAAAATAAATAATAAAAAAAAATAAAATATAAAAAGGAAAAAAAGAAAAAGAGTAGAGGAGATAATGTGATACTAAGAAGGCAATGCATACATTAAGAATGTGCAGTTTTAGTAGCGGCCAGCCAGGCCCACCATCCTTCTGTGGGTTTCATCACCTGAGCCATAACGGTCCCCCCCACTGGGGAAAAGAAATCCGAGGGAGCACGAGACCACCCCAGCCCAGGGACCACGCCAGAAGAGGGGGGCAACCAAGACCGCCTACTATCCTCTCCTAGCATACCCCCCGGACCACAGGCACACCCCGCACACCCCCAGCCCCCCCCCAGCCTCCCCAGCAGGGGGTACAGCCCCACTCCTCTCCCACCTTGTAATAGAGTGATCGTCAACCTTGTTATTAATTGCCTACATTCTGATCATTCAACATATAAATCTTCCAGTTACAGTAACTATTTGAGATAGGAAATAGTAGAGAGAGGGAAGAGAGAAAAAGAGGAGGGGAAGTGGGTAGGTTAGGAGGGGGAAAAGGGGGTAATGGGATGAGGAAAAGAACAGGATCGCACCTTAAATCCGTGTAAGTCTCATGTGTTCCGCTCCGGACAGTCCGCCGCCAGGTAGCCGCCATTTCTTGGTAGGAACATATGTGTTATGTACGCGGTCTGTGCATTAGTCTAGGGCAGTGATGGTGAACCTTGGCACCCCAGATGTTTTGGAACTACATTTCCCATGATGCTCCTGCACTTTGCAGTGTAGTGGAGCATCATGGGAAATGTAGTTCCAAAACATCTGGGGTGCCAAGGTTCGCCATCACTGGTCTAGGAGATCACAGTGGTGGCTAGTACTTAGGAAGGTCACGATGACCCAATTTTAGGTCTGCCAGCTTTAATAAGGACACATCCAGACTGGAGGACACATGGATAGTGTCATGGAAGTGTTCTATCCATACTAACCATATGGCTGTATGCTTGTCCGTAGTACCCTTCCTTTTTGTTACCCATTCCTCTGCTTCTCTAATCTCATTTACCTTACGTATCCACTCCTCCTTGCTCGGTATTTGTGCCTTCTTCCAGAAGATTGGAAGTAGCCGCTTAGCAGCGTTTAGTAAGTGGGGCAGTGAGCATTTCTTGTAGCGACTGACTGGCATGGGAGGGATATGTAAGAGGAAATGATCTGGGGAGAAGGGAACATCTATCCCAAGGATATCTTTAATCTGGTCTCTAATAGTACGCCAATATGTCTCTATTCGAGGGCATTCCCACCACAGGTGTAGCAGGGTACCTCGGCCTCTGCTTCCCTGCCAGCACACATCTGAGCTGGCCGGGTATATCCGTGCTAAGTCAGAGGGGACTCTGTACCAGCGTATCAATAACTTATAATTTGCCTCCTGCATCTTGGAGTCCACTGAGCTGGAGTGCGTGAGTTGGTATAAATATGTTAACTGAGATCCAGAAAACACTTTTCCAAGGTCCCTTTCCCAGGCACGTATACAAATGGGTTTGGAGGCCGAGGCCTAGGACCCTATCAGTAGGTAGAGCTCTGAAATCATGCGTGGGGTCGGATCTTCCGCTATGAACAGTCTCTCAAAAGGTGTGAGCAATGCGATATCTCTTATAGAGCTACTGTGTACCTCAAAGAAATGGTGCAATTGCCTATACTTCCAGAAGTTTAGCTGCGGTCTACCAGGCCTGTTCCCCAGGGATTCAAAGGGTAATATTTTGCCATTTCTCAGCAATTTACCACAGCTGGCATTCTTATCTTCCACCCAGGCTCCAAAGAAGCCGCATGTTCCCCTGATGGGAACCAGAGGAATCCACCCAGAGGCGTCAGTGCGGACACAGGGGGGCCAAGTTTAGTGCTCGGTTAATTCGGTCCCATGTTTTAAGCGTAGATATCGTTAACGGGGACGTAGTTTCCGACAATCCCCTGTGTTCCCACGAAAGCCACAGGGCATAGGACAGGTTCCTGCCTGCCATGTATTTTTCCATGGTCACCCATAGTTTGGTTTGACCATGGAAGCGCCAATTTAGAACCCTCTGCAGGGCAATGGCCTGGCAGTACAGTTGCAAGTCTGGGACACCCAAACCTCCATGGTGCTTAGGGCACTGTAGTACCTTCATAGCTATTTGTGGCTTCCACAAGTTCCATATGAAAGTAGTAAGCATGTTAGACACTTGTGTAAAAAAGGTCTTGGGTAGGGATATGGGGAGCATTTGCATATAGAATAATATTCTAGGGAGGACATTCATTTTTATTATGTTTACTCTTCCCAACCACGTGAAGGCGATTTTCGTCCAGCGTGCTAAGTCTTGTTGGATTTCAGTCAGTAATCTGGGGTAGTGTTATGTATAAAATGTTGAAGCTGTCCGTCAGTTGTATGCCCAGGTAGCGTAAGGAAGTGTTAGTCCATGTGAAAGGGAATGCGTCTTTTAAGCTATTTGTCATAGGTATAAATAGGCATATGGGCAGGATTTCTGATTTATTATAATTAATCTTAAAGTTAGAGAGTGTTCCAAAATATTGGAGTTCCCGCATCAGGACTGGCAGCGAGATCAGGGGATTGGATAGGTGGAACAGTACATCGTCCACGTAAGCCAAAAGTTTATTTTCCACAGTTTCCACTGTCAGGCCTGTGATACCAGTATTTGCTCTTACTCTGTGTAATAGTGGCTCAAGAGCCAGGGCGAAGAGGAGGGGGGAGAGTGGGCACCCCTGTCTCGTGCCGTTCCTGATCGGGAACCTGGTTGAGAAAACCCCATTGACTTTAACCTGTGTACTAGGTTCTGAATAGAGGGCTAGTATCCAGGTTAACATGTTCGGGCCCAGCCCTAGTGTGGTTAGCATTTCTCTTAGGTAGGACCAATCAATGCGGTCGAATGCCTTCTCGGCACCGGTAGAAAGTATTAAGTAGGGGAGGGGATCTTCTCTGTTTTTGGCCCAGTGTATAAGTTGGATCGCTCGTATGGAATTGTCTTAGGCTTCACGTCCTGTGATAAAATCTGTTTGGTCTGGGTGTACCACAAGGGGTACAAGATGTTTCAGACGGTTTGCTAGGATTTTCGCCAGTATTTTTATGTCCGTGTTCAGGAGGGATATGGGGTGGTAACTCTGTGGGACTGTAGGGTTTTTACCTTCTTTCGGGATAACCGATATGTGTGCAAGGAGAGCCTCGGGGGATATTACGTCCTTTCGCTAGGGAGTTAAAATACCTACACATATGGTTCGTGAGTGTTGGGGAGAATTTAGCATAATACGCTTTGGTGAACCCGTCAGGGCCTGGGCTTTTCCTATTGGGTAGCGATTTGATGGTAGCCTTGATCTCTGCAGTAGTGATAGGGGAGTCTAAGTCAGCTTGTTGGTCCTCGGTTAGGGGGGGCAGTCCATTAGCAGATAGGTAGTCACAAATTTTTGTCAGTCTGGTTACTTTGGCATCTGGGGTTACATTTGCGTCCAAGTTGTAGAGGCCAATGTAATAGTCTCTAAACCCTGCTGCTATCTTGGAGGATTGAAATGTCATGTCCCCTGTGGAGGAGCGGAGTTTGTTTACTTGCATTTTGGCTTGCTTTGTGCGCAGGGCTCTTGTCAGCATGCGTCTGCACTTACTGTGTTCATAGTACTTATGTGACAAAAACCACAATGGTCTTCCCGCCTGGCGTTCTGGTAAACGTGAGAATAGATCCCTAAGCTCTGTTAATTCCCGTAGGGCTTCTGGGGCACCCCCAGTTTTGTGCTTAAGTTCCGCTTGCTGGAGTACGGTAAAGACTCTCTGGTAGTCTGCTTGACGTTCTCTTTTCAGTTTAGTGCCCTGGGCAATAAGCTCACCCCTTATTACTGCTTTGTGACATTCCCAAATTGTACCCTCACTTAAGTCCTCGGAGGTATTCTTCCGAAAGTAATTCTTTAAGGTGTCTGAGATCTTGGTCTCCACTACAAGGTCCTCTAACAGGTTTTCATTGAGACGCCAGTTCCAAGCCCTATGGGAGCCCGCTGGTATGGTGAAAGTAACGGTTACCGGAGCATGGTCCGAAATAGTAATTTGCCCTAAGGATGAGCTCTGGAGGAGCTCTAGTATTGGACGGTCAACATAGAGCAAGTCTATGCGTGTGTATACGTTGTGTACCGCTGAATAGTAGCTGTAGTCTCTTTCTGTGGGGTGCAGGACCCTCCAGCTGTCGACCAGACCTACGGTCTGGAGGGACCTCCGGAAGTGTCTAAGGAAGGCATGTGAGTGTGAAGGTCGACTGTGTGAGGTGTCTAGGGATGGGTCTGGGCTTACATTGAAGTCGCCTTATAGAACTAGGGACCCCTCCCTGAACCTCTTAGGTGCTCTATGATTGTGTCAAGGAAGGTCAGTTGATTTGAGTTAGGGGAGTAGATATTAGAGAAGGTATATTTTGCTCTCGCGATGGTCCCTTTCAGAAAGACGTATCTCCCCCAGGGGATCAACCAAGTCACCTGTATGTAGAAAGGGGCAGTTTTTGTGAACGGCTATTGCAGTACCTCTGGACTTATTAACCGGGGAGGTGCTGATGTACCATTGACTATATATGTGGGTCGGTAACTTGGGTATGGATTGATGGGTAAAGTGCGTCTCCTGCAAAAAGACTCCTGCGCTTTTACTTTTTTCAGTTCCCACCATAATTTACTACGTTTGCAGGGGGAGCAAAGACCACGGACATTATATGAGATTACCTTAATAGCTGTCATTTAGGCATGATGGTGTAGGCTGGCTTTGATCCTGGCGGTGAGGTACGGAGCAGTAGCAATAATCCGGGGCGGATCCTGTTAACAAAAAAAGGGGGGGAGGGAGAAAGACCAACAGTGGTTCGAAATAACTGCAGGTTGGGCCTGAGGAGCCCCCCCCCTTCTGAGGGGGCTCGTCTTGTCCAGACCTAACTTCCCGAATGGGATTAGTACCCGTATGTGGGTGGCCAATTGGGGGGTCGTGGGCCAACATGAAGGAGGGAAGGAGGAGAGGGTCCGCTCCGCCTCCACGTCATAGGAGCCTCTCTGGGACTCCGGGTGTCAGGGGGGAGGGGATGACGGGACTCGGGGGGTTGCAGGAACATGGAGGAGTCCTGGGGGGATAGTACTTAATGGGGGAGGGATCTGGAAGCAAACCTAAAATGTGGCTAATTTGATTTCAGGGCAAAGTCTTGTCCGTCTCTTGGGCTATCAAAGTTCCCCATCAAAGCTGAGTCAGATCATATACATATAGGCCCAGGGTAGATGGAAAGCCTCCAGTCTTCGGGTGGTTCTGGTAATAATGTTTGCTTCCGTGTTGAGGGATAGGGGCAAGGTTTGGGATCCAGGTATGGCCATCAGTCCCTTGGTAAAGAGGGGCCAGGAGAGGCATCCACATCCTGATGGTGGCGGCTGTGTCCACGGCCGCGGCATTGAGGCACCTGTGTCCAGGGTTGGGGGAGTCTGATGGCTGGAAAGTTTGCCATCTCAGGGTCCCCACGCCAATCCAGAAAGTCTACCTTATCTAGCCCCAAGGCTGAGAGGAAGTGAGGGAGGTCATCTCTGGTGCGTAGAGTGGCTGAGCGGCCATCTTTAGTAGCCTGTAAGTAAAAGGGAAAGCCCCAATGGTATGTGAGGCCCGCTTCCTGGAGGGCTACTAACACAGGTTTCAGGGCCCGACGCTGCATAAGTGTGCGTCTAGAGATGTCTTGAAAAAAAACAAGGTGAGCACCATCGAAATCAAAGAAGGGCCTTTTGCATTATCCGTTTTTTAATGGTATATTTATGCAGCTTGTATATTATATCCCTGGGGTTGTCAACATCCTGGGATGGCAGTCTCAGGGCCCGGTGGGCTCGGTCAATCTCGATGGGTACTGTGTCTGGGAGTTCCAAGATCTCCCGGAATATCCCTTGCAAGGAGGGGATGATATCCTTGGGGGCTGTAGCTTGTGGCATGCCTTGGATACGGATATTTGCCCTCCTGCCACGGTTCTCAAAATCGTCAAGTTGTGACAACAGTGAGTCCAGCTTTTGGTCTTGAGCTGCACACCTCATCTGCAGGGCTGACATAGAAGGGAGGGCCTCATCTAGCCTTTGCTCTAGCGTTTCCACCCTTGTGCCCAGGTGTGTAGTGTCCTCCTTAAACTGTGCTATGTCTTCCCTGAATGCTTTTTCCACCCTTGCTGTAAATCTCTCTAGGTCCTCTCTAGTGGGGAGGGACCATATATGCCTCTTAATGTCTCCATCCTCCATGAGGTCCGCAATGTCGGATCCCTCTGCTCTGGAAACACTGGACCCAGGGGAGGCCGGGGGTGAAGAGTCACTCAACGATCCGGGTGATGGTTGCAGGGACATGGCAGGCTGTGTAAGCACGTCTTCACTGCTCCATGTTCAGGACACACCCCTGCCTAGACTGTTATATCACTTCCAAGCACTACCTATACAGGTGCTGACCTCCTTCCTAAAAGCGGTGAACAGGGTGTTGGTTCAATTTGTGTGGGCCCGGAAACTGCCACGGCTAACCCAAACAGTTCTCCGGCTGCCAAAGCTGAAGGGAGGCTTGGCCCTGCCGGACGCCAATCTCAATCACATGGCATGCCATCTAACCCGTATACTAGATTGGTGCCGCCACAGCTCCCTGAAACAATGGGTGCAAAAAGAACAATCCCTAACAGGGGCCCACCTTGGATCGTTGCCCTGGTGCCAGAAGCCTTGCCAAAATGGATTTCAGACCACCCCACGGTGGGGGTGACAATATAGACGGCTTGGAAGGTTTTCCAATACTTGTCGGTCGCGCCGCCCCCATCCCCACTCACCCCGGTAGTAGGCAACCCGGCTTTCACTCCAGGTCTCAATGATCCTAGATTCCTGGATATGAAACAGATTGAGAGGTCACAGGCACAAAATGTCCTCACTAATGGACAATGGAGAAATAGGCAGCAAATATTGGACGATCCGGCCCTGAGTGGGCTCTCTTTCTGGCAAAAGGTCCAGCTGTCCCACTTCATTGGCTCATTGCCCTCCCCGGCCACCTATGAGAGGCAATTGACCCCCTTTGAATCACTGTGCCTGGATCAGACGCTGTTGAGACATGCAATATCCCTGACATATCAACTACTGGTATCGTCGCCCCTGGAGTATAGGCCTCCCTATACTTCCAGGTGGGAGCGTGAATTGGATATACAATTGATGGAGAAGCAGGTAGGCAGGATCATTCTTTTCACCCATAAGACCTCTATTTGCGCCAGCCAACAAGAAAAGGGATAAAAAATACTTTCCTGTTGGTACTATACACCAGAAAAGATACATAGGATGTTCCCTCAGTACACGGACCTATGCTGGAGATGCGGAGAGGAGATCGGAACGCTCCTGCATGTCTTTTCGACCTGCCGCATCTTACAACCCTTCTGGGTAGAGGTACATCGCATCATCCAGAAATTCACAGACCGGATGCTGCCAATGTCCCCCGAGCTCTTCCTTTTGAACCACCACGAGATCCTGAGTAGGAGATATAGAAAATCCTTATTGCCGCTCTTAATCACTGCGGCAAAGAGCTGCATCCCTTTGAATTGGAAACAGACACAGCTCCGTCGGTGGTGGGTTGGTTGAAAAGAGTGGTGGACATACATACAATGGAGGACTTGGTGGCCACAGAGAAAGGCCTACACGAGACATTTTCCAAAAAATGGTTCCACTGGCATGAATTCTACTACTCTGAGGAGTACGTATGGCTGGTGGCTCGGCACCCCTGAGGGGGTCGTCTTTGGGAGGACCCAAAGGGGAGTGGCTGTGACTAGAGGATGGTACCAGCTCCCCTTTCTTCAACCCCCTCCCACTCTACCCTTTTTTTTTTTGGTTTCCTCTCCTCTATGTTCCCTGTCTCATCTTCTTTCTCTTCCCTTGTACTGTCTAGGTTATAAGCACTAACATGCTATGCCTTTTTCGAGCCGGTCAGTTACGGGCTCAAATTTCTTTTTTTTCCAAAACCTACAACGGCATTTGCCATAAATGGTCATGCAGGATGCGGAGGACTTCTGTTCCATTAATACGCGACATGATTCCCCTCTGATAGCTGAGATCCCCTCTTTTCAGGGTTATCTATTTGTGGGACTTGGGGGACTGTCTGCTTTATTGTGATATGTACCAGCGTAGTCTCTGTATTTCTGCATGTTCACCTCTCTTAAATAAAGAATTTAAAAAAAAAGACTCCTTTTAACCCTATAAACAAACATTTGGAGGAAATTTTTTTTTATACTTACCCTAAACGTCCTGTTGCTATGTAGTCCTATGTAGGCCACTTCCTGGTCTACGGAGCTCCTCGAGACTTCCTCCCACGCCTATACTGTGGGCAGTACAGTACTACGGTCGCCATTAAATCGCGCATGCGCGAGATCGAGAGGTGCATGCTGGTTACCCAGCATGCAGCTCTCCCAAGCTATTCCAGGAAGCGATCTTGATTGGGCTTCACATGCCCACATTCAGGATGGAAACGGCCACAAACGGAGGCATAAAAGATAACAGAAAGAAATTTATATTTTTTAACAAGCGATCTTGATCATTGTATAGTCTTTTTGAAATTCCATTAGCAATAATGCTAGTATCCAAAAGAAATGTTAAAAAAAAATTTCACCGGAACTCCGCTATAAAAAAATTAAGATTTTAAAGAAAGCTTATGATTTTGTGTTGGGCCACATTCATAGCCGCCGTGGGTCACAGGTTGGACACCCCTTCTAGAGAAATGGAGCAACATAAGCGAAATCACTCTGGAGAACGGGAGTAACAATAAAGTTACAGAGGTGTGATAGAGACATTGGGGTTGATTTACTAAAACTGGAGCGTGCACAATCTGGTGGATCTCTGCATAGAAATCAATCAACTTCCAGGTTTTTTTTTGTCAAAGCTTAATTAAACAAGCTGAAGTTAGAAGCGGATTGGCTACCATGCACAGCTACACCAGATTTTGCACTCTCCAGACTTAGTAAATCAACCCCACTGTGGCTAAGGACCAAAGAAAGGCATTTCTGAGTGTACTTAGAAACAGTATCAGAAAGACCAAAATGTTTTTTTTTTTTTTAGAGAAATGACTACGTTAATATTGAAGGGTAATAGATTACGTTCTCCCTACCTTCAGCAGAGATCACATAACCAAATGCCCAATGTTTTTCATATGACTGACACAGAAAGCGGCTTGGAAGAACAGATTTTATACATTACACACATTATGCAATACCTGCACCTTTACCCCTTTATTTGTAGGAACTATTTTAGTCTTACACATATTTATATGATACTTAGTGGTTGATTTACTAAAATTTAGGAGTGTAAAATCTGGTGCAGCTGTGAATGGTAGCCAATCAGCTTCTAACTTCAGCTTGTTCAATTAAGCGTTGACAAAATAATCTAGATGCTGATTGGTTTCTATGCAGAGTTGCACCAGATTTTGCACTCTCCAGTTTTAATAATTCAACCCCTTACTCTGTAAACTGATATGCAGACAGCATTTGCTTTGAGCAGGTACTTAGTACCAATACATCAACAATGGCCTCTAGTGGCCAGTTTAGATAATGCAGGAAAAAGGATTCAGATTGGTAAATAACTGAAATAAATCACTATAAAGTTATCCATACACAGGCAGAAAATGTTAAATGTTATTAGACTAGTTTGGTGAGACTGTAAAGAGGAACACTGGTGCAAATCATTCTAGGTATCTTTACTGAAAATAATTAATTAGCTTGAATTTATCTGCAAAAAACGTACACTTACTATATATATATAAATATAATTAGTCCTGCTGATTCTGAACCTTCAGTACAAGTACTATAGGCATTACAAATGCTTAAAGAATAAAAAAATATATCTAAACCCAAGAAAAATAAATTAAAAAAAACTGCAGCTTCCCAGTCCTTGGATGTGGTAGATGCATTGATTTTCTTTTTTTAAGACTCTCTCTTTTTAGAACCTCTCCTGCAAGTACTGAAAATACCCGTTGATCCTGCCAGAATTTCAGTGTCCTTGTAACTTCCTGAGCACTAAGCAGATATCTCAAACAGTGTTATTAGCTGTGTCAGCTATCTTCCATGGACTAGAATACTCCTCCCCCGATGTTAAGGCAAAGTGGAAAAAAATAGCTGTATTGTAGTTTTGTTTTAGGGTGACAAGGCTACTCTTCCATAGATACTGTTCAGTGAGCGACTGCTGTCATCCTAGGACAGGAAATGTGTTATTGGTGAAAAATAAAGGAAACCAGATGAAAATAAGCGGAAAAAAACTGATAAATGAAAACTAATGCAGCCACTAGACATGTGCAATTCGATCTGTTACGAATTGAAATATGGATGACATTTTCGTTATTCTGAGATGCAGAGATCCACTTTAAAAAAAGACACCTCAAACTCCTGCTTTTAATACCAATTAAATTTCATGTTTCAATTCAAAAAGTGAAACTCATATATTATATGCAGTATCTTACAAAAGTGAGTACATCCCTCACATTTTTGTCAATATTTTATTGTGACAACACTGAAGAAATGACACTTTGCTACAATGTAAAGTAGTGAGTGTACAGCTTGTATAACAGTGTAAATTTGCTGTCCCCTCAAAATGACTCAACACACAGCCATTAATGTCTAAACCGCTGGCAACAAAAGTGAGTACACCCCTAAGTGAAAATGTCCAAATTGGGCCCAATTAGCCATTTTCCCTCCCTGGTGTCATGTGACTAGTTAGTGTTACAAGGTCTCAAGTGTGAATTGGGAGCAGGTGTGTTAAATTTGGTGTTATCGCTCTCACTATCTCATACTGGTCACTGGAAGTTCAACATGGCACCTCATGGCAGAGAACTCTCTGAGGATCTGAAAAAAAGACTTGTTGCCCTACATAAAGATGGCCTAGGCTATAAGAAGATTGCCAAGACCCTGAAACTGAGCTGCAGCATGGTGGCAAAGACTATACATCGGTCTAACACAACAGGTTCCACTCAAAACAGGCCTCACCATGGTCAACCAAAGAGGTTGAGTGCACGTGCTCAGCGTCATATCCAGGGGTTGTCTTTGGGAAATAGACGTATGAGTGCTGCCAGCATTGCTGCAGAGGCTGAAGGGGTGGGGGGTCAGCCTGTCAGTGCTCAGGCCATACGCCGCACACTGCATCAAACTGGTCTGCGTGGCTGTGTCCCAGAAGGATGCCCCTTCTAAAGATTATGCACAAGAAAGCCCGCAAACAGTTTGCTGAAGACAAGCAGACTAAGGACATGGATTACTTGAACCATGTCCTCTGGTCTGATGAGACCAAGATAAACTTATTTGGGTCAGATGGTGTCAAGCGTGTGTGGCGGTAACCAGGTGAGGAGTACAAAGACAAGTGTGTCTTGCCTACAGTCAAGCATGGCGGTGGGAGTGTCATGGTCTGGGGCTGCATGAGTGCTGCCGGCATTGGGGAGCTACAATTCATTGAGGGAACCATGAATGGCAACATGTACTGTGACATACTGAAGCAGAGCATTATCCCCTCCCTTCGGAAACTGGGCCTCAGGGAAGTATTCCAACATGATAACAACCCCAAACACACCTCCAAGACGACCACTGCCTTGCTAAAGAAGGTGAGGATAAAGGTGATGGACTGGCAAGCATGTCTCCAGACCTAAACCCTATTGAGCATCTGCTGTGGGGCATCCTCAAAGGGAAGGTGGAGTAGTGCAAGGTTTCTAACATCCACCAGCTCTGTGATGTCGTCAGGAGTGGAGGAGTGGAAGAGGACTCCAGTGGTAACCTGTGAAGCTCTGGTGAACTCCATGCCCAAGAGGGTTAAGGCAGTGCTGGAAAATAATGGTGGCCACACAAAATATTGACACTTTGGGCCCAATTTGGACATTTTCACTTAGGGGTGTACTCACTGTGTGTTGAGTTATTTTGAGGGGACAGCAAATGTACACTGTTATACAAGCTGTACAGTCACTACTTTGTAATTTCTTCAGTGTTGTCACATGAAAAGATTTAATAAAATATTTATAAAAATGGCAGGGGTGTACTCGCTTTTGTGAGAATCTATAGCTTCATTACACACAGAGTGATATATTTCAAGCATTTCTTTCTTTTCATTTTGATGATTATGGCTTACAGCTAGTGAAAACCCAAAATTCAGATCTCAGAAAATTTGAATATTACATAAGACCAATAAAAAAAAGGATTTTGAATACAGGAATGTTGGCTTACTGAAAAGTATGTCCATGTACAGTATAGTATGCACTCAATACTTGCTCGGGACTCCTTTTGCATGAATTACTGCATCAATGAGGCGTTGCATGGAGGCCTGTGGCACTGCTGAGGTGTTATGGAAGCCCAGGTTGCTTTGATAGTGGCCTTCGGCTTGTCTGCATTGTTGAGTCTGGTATCTCATCTTCCTCTTGATAATACTCCAAAGATTCTCTATGGAGTTTAGGTCAGGCGAGTTTGCTGGTCAATCAAGCACAGTGATACCATGATCATTAAACCAGGTATTGGACAACAAGAGAGATCCCCTAATGGTGGACTTTTAAGGCACATAAGAAAATATAAAAGTATATCTAATACAAATACAATTTATTAAGTTGAAACAGTAAAAACACAGCAGTAGTGTAACATCTATTTTTTGGAATGCAAATTAGGCATTTTTACATCAATGTATATACAATGCTAAAAAAGTACTCTTGCACCCGAAGCGTTTCGGAGTATGTGTACCTCCTTCCTCAAGGGTGGGTGTGAGCTTGAGACATTTCTATTGTTAATAATGTATTGCTGACTTGGCATTCCATATAGCTCTAATTAAAAACAACAGCAATGACACGATCTGTCTACCAGACAATAATTTGAAAATTTTGAAAGATTATTTTATATCCATACCCAGATGAAAGTAGGAATTCATTCACAGAAGTATATATATATATTTTTGTCTAATGATAGTGGGGGAAAGGGAGAGAAGGAATTCTCCCTTGACCTTCCAAAGGGAGAAAGGCCAGTAGGGGGCGTATTAACAGGGTATGTATTTTGAGGTTCCACTGAGGCCGAGAGGCAAGTCCTGGGAGCTGTTTAGAGGCTCAGCGAATGACGTTACTGGTATGTAGTTGGTAACTATACAATTCAGGAGTAGAAAAATCTCTGGCTGTTCAGACCGGGGTCATCTCGCAAAGGGAGCGGGGTCATTTGTTATGTAACCGGGTGACCCCGCCCCCTCTGACATCACATGGAAACCCATAGGGAAGTTCCTGTCAAGTCCCCGTGCATCAGCGGGAGGCAGGGTCACCAGGTGGCCCAGTCCTCCGTTATTTAAGAAGTGTTAGAAAACGAGAAGCGTCACACAGCGGGAGCCTCCCATCATGGATGCGGAGCAGCCCGAGAACGAAGAAGGGAAGAAGACACCGTGGAGCAAGATGCCGGACGAAAACACCGGAGCAAGAAGCAGAGGATCGGAGGAAAAACCAGAGGAAGAAGAAGATGGAGGAAGAAACCGAAGGAAGATAGAAGAAAGAAGATAGAAGAAAGAAGATGGAAAGAAGAAGACTTTAAATAAAGGAATTGTCAAAAACTGTCTCTTGTCATTTTTAACATTTTTGACACTTTTTTTGTGAAATGGTAGGGGTACTTTTGTACCCCCTTACCATTTCACACAGGGGGGCTGGGATCTGGGGGTCCCTTTGTTAAAGGGGCTTCCAGATTTCGATAAGCCCCCTGCCCGCAGACCCCCACAACCACCGGGCAAGGGTTGTGGGGATGAGGCCCTTGTCCCCATCAACATGGGGACAAGGTGCTTTGGGGGGACCCCAAAACACCCTCCCAATGTTGAGGGCATGTGGCCCGGTACGGTTCAGGAGGGGGGTGCTCTCTCGTCCCCCCCTCTTTTCCTGTGGCCTGCCAGGTTACGTGCTCGGATAAGGGTCTGGTATGGATTTTTGGGGGGACTCCACGACTTTTTTAAAAAAAAATTTGGTGCGGAGTTCCCCTTAAAAACCATACCAGACCTGAAGGGCCTAGTATGGAATTTAGGGGGACCCCACGCCATTTTTTTAAAAAAATTTTGGTTCGGGGTTCCCCTGTGGAGAAATCCATTTTTATCAATTAACTGTTATGTGTATTGTCGGACCGACAATTCATTAACAGCCGCGAGTAGTTTTAAATGACTTTTTTTCCTTTGAAATTTAATTTTGCTGTCAGACTGTTCTAAACACGGGAAACATGCGCCCCTTTACAGGCATACTATAGACACCCCCCAGGTACGAAATGTAAAGGAATATTACACTTTTATTTTCACTTTAAGCATTATTAAAATCACTGCTCCCGAAAAAACGGCCGTTTTTAACACTTTTTTTTGCATTGATCCATGTCCCCTGGGACAGGACCCGGGTCCCCAAACACTTTTTATGACAATACCATGCACATAAGCCTTTAAAATTAGCACTTTTGATTATGCATGTTCGAGTCCCATAGACTTTAACGGTGTTTGCGTGTTCGAACAAATTTTTTGCCTGTTCGCATGTTCTGGTGCAAACCGAACAGGGGGGTGTTAGGCTCATCCCTATTAAGTATTAGTATCAGGAAGCTAGTTGTTAGTTAATTTGGACAGGTGCCCGGCGGGTGTAGAGATGCGACTCTGTGTAAATCTTGCGGCATATATGCGTTCCTTGATCATCTGATCGACGGCGAATACTGCTGTGCAAAATGTAAGCACATTGTTCCCCTGGAAGCCAAGGTTCTGAATCTAGGGAAGCAACTGTCAGCACTGAGAAGACCCTCCATACTAAACGTACGCAGCAGGTGACGGCAGGGGCCAGCACAGAGGCGGGTGGAGACAAATAGGTGCAGGCACTAGAAACGAGTAGATGGGTGACAGTCAGGAAGGATAGAGGGGGAAGTGCCAGGGAGGCCGATCCTGGGCTGGAGCATCCCAATAAGTACGATCCATTGAGTGACATTGGTGAAACCGGTCAGGGACCAGCACTGCTGGAGCTGAGGGACTCTCCTAGCTGCCAGGGGAAGAACTCCTCCAGTGAGAGTGAGGGGGAAGCGAAGGGAAAGGAAAGACAGATTCTGGTGGTAGGGGACTCAGTTCTTAGAAGGACAGAGAGGGTAATCAGTGACAAAGACCTGAAGCACCGAACTGTATACTGTCTACCGGGCGCTTGGGTTCGGCACATCATGGATCTGGTGGACGGATTACTGAGAGGGGCTGGGGAAGACCCGGCTGTCGTGGTGCACGCTGGCACCAATGACAAAGTCAGAGGCAGATGAAGTGTCCTAAAGAACGATTTTAGGGACTTAGGAGCTAAATTGAGGAAAAGGACCTCCAAGGTAGTATTCTCAGGAATACTACCAGTACCTCGAGCCACACCAGAAAGACAGAGGGAGATTAGGAAAGTAAACAAGTGGCTGAGGAGCTGGTGTAGTAAGGGGGGGTTTGGATGAACTGGGCCGACTTCTCAGTCAGTCACCAGTTCTATAGAAGGGACGGACTGCATCTAAATGAGGGGGGTGCAGATCTGCTGGGAGTAAAGATGGCCGAAAAGTTAGAGGGGTTTTTAAACTAGGAGACCAGGGGAGGGTCCAGAGGTAGAGATAGTCAGCAATGAACATATTCCAGAGGGTAGTATTGGGGGTATTAGTGGTAGGTTGACTAAAGCAAATAAACCCGAGGTAAGTATAGTAACAAGTCCTATTTGCAAGCTCGGAACATCCAATAAGAGGACAGTATGCAACCGCTCTAAACTGCGTGGCATGTGCACCAATGAAAGGGGCCTGGCGGACAAGATGGGTGAACTGGAGATACTGTTGAACAAGGAGGATTTCGATTTTGTGGGAATTTTAGAGACCTGGTTCAACAGCTATCATGATTGACTGACAACCATTCAAGGGTATTCCCTTTTATCGCAGGGATAGAGAGGGTAAAAATATTGATATATATGCCTATATATCAAGAATAACGTACAAGTGAATGCGAGAGATGACATCAATAATGGGAGCTAGGGAGGAGGTGGAATCCTTATGGGTAGAGCTCTAGAGGGATGAAGCTAAGGGGAAAATAATACTGGGAGCATGCTATAGGCCCCCTAACCTGAGGGAGGAAGTGGAGACGGATCTCCTATCACAAATTGAATGAGAATTGCGCGGTTATGCCACACTGTACCCAAATGGAATTTTTATCATTTTTTCACCACAAATAGAGCTTTCTTTTGGTGGTATTTGATCACCTCTGCAGTTTTTACTTTTTGTTAAAAAAAATGTAAAAAATTGAATTTTTTAAAATAATTTTTTTAATTTTTTTATATCTTGGTATAAAAAATTTTAAACAGGTAATTTTTCTCCTTCATTGATGTACGCTGATGAGGCGGCAGTGATGGGCACTGATCAGTTACACTGATAGGCAGCACTGCTAGGTGGCACTGATTGGCACTACTGGTGGGCTTTGATAGGTGGCACTTGTGGGCATTGATAGGTGGCACTTGTGGGCACTGATAGGTGGCGCTTGTGGGCACTGATAGGTGGCACTGTTAGGTGGCAGTGATGAGGCAGATGTGCCTCTTCCACTTCGGGACCGATGTCCCTCACATCTGAGCCGGTGATCGGCTTTTTTTTCTACTCACGCTGTCAGCGTGAGTAGAAAAAAACGATTACCGATCTTTTGTTTACATCATATGATCAGCTGTCATTGGCTGACAGCTGATCACATGGTAAGGGGCCGGGACCGGCCCCTTACTTGGATCGGTGATCACCCGAGTCTCAGTCATATGACAGCCTCCCGGGAATTCAGGTCCGCACTGTGGCCATCATTTGGCCATAGCGCGGATGTCAAGTGGTTAATGTAGAAAAATGTAAAATTATGCAAAAATATGAATGCAAGCTACTCACTAGGGGGTGGTATATAAACTCATATTGGCCCCACTATTGCACACAGATACTCAATATATTAGTGTGCTGACATCCATATAATTTACCTCATCCCCCTATTTACACCTTATGGGGAATGGACTCCATGGTATCTAATGCCACATAGATATAGAAGAGTGGAATCATAAAGTACTTCTAAGTTAACCCTGTACAGACCTAACGTTTAGGTTTTCAGGTAGCGCCTATTAAACCCATTTTTTATTTTTCTATACGTTTAACAGAGCACCTAGGTTGGGGACTCTGTGTAAGAGGGGCAGCAACCTGTGTTCTTTTGCCATATAGGCCTGCCCTAAGCGCAGTTTTTTTCACACGAGCTACTCACTAGGGGGTGAACCTCTGGGGGAATCTAGGATGGAAAAGGACCTGGGGGTCTTAGTAGATGATAGGCTCAGCAATGGCATGCAATGCTAAGCTGCTGCTAACAAAGCAAACAGAATATTGGCATACATTAAAAAGGGGATCAACTCCAGGGATAAAGCGATAATTCTCCTACTCCACAAGACTTTGGTCCAGCCTCACCTGGAATATACTGTCCAGTTCTGGGCACCAGTCCTCAGGAAGGATGTACTGGAAATGGAGTGAGTACAAAGAAGGGCAACAAAGCTAATAAAGGGTCTGAAGGATATTAGTTATGAAGAAAGATTTGCGAGCCCTGAACTTATTCTCTCTGGAGAGGGGATATGATTTCAATTTACAAATACCATACTGGTGACCCCACAATAGGGATAAAACTTTTTTTGCGGAAGGGAGTTTAATAAAACATGTGGACACTCACTAAAATTAGAAGAAAAGAGGTTTAACCTTAAACTGCGTAGAGGGTTCTTTACTGTAAGAGCGACAAGGATGTGGAATTCCCTTCCACAGGCGGTGGTTTCAGCGGGGGGCATCAATAGTTTTAAAAAACTATTAGATAAGTACCTGAACGACTGCAACATACAGGGATATACATTGTAGTACTGACAAATAATCACACAAATAGGTTGGACTTGAGTCTTTTTTTCAACCTCACCTACTATGTAACTATGTAATTCGGAATCAGCGCTAATCTGCGATTCTGCGGATATGCAAATGCCAATTTCTACCAAGTTACTATATAGCACCAGGGCCGGACTGGGAATACAAACCAGTCCTGGAAAAAATGTCATACCAGCCCCATAGCATTATTATACCAGCCCAACATTAAAACCATCATAACGTCATTATATCCTTGTTCGTGAAAGGGAAAACCATGCATTTTAAAGCACATTTGAAGAGTGTATTATATATATATATAAAATCTATGACCAACTAAGTAACTCAGAGAACAGATGGGAAATACTTCAGAAGGTAAGAGTTAAATGGGAAGAGGAACTAGGGGCAATTTCTGAGGAACAATGGAGGAGAATTTTAGAGATGGCACCCCAGGTGTCAGTAACCCCTTCGCAGAAGATTTCTCATCTGATGCTGCTTAATAGGGCCTATTATATTCCAAAACGGCTCTTTAGGTTCGGTAGAAGGCCTAATGATAATTGCCCTAGGTGCCAGGAGTCTGGGGACCTCATACATCTGCTCTGGAGATGTCCCAAGCTGCATCGATACTGGGAGGGAGTGGCTAGCAGTCTGGGTGAGACCTATCATACGTTAGTAAAAAGGGAGGCGGTGGAATGCATCCTGGGATACAGAAGGATAGAGGGGGAGAGGAGGGGTGCTACTCTGGCAATCCTGAGAGGGTTATTTCAGGCCCGAAAAATGATAATGCTAAGGTGGCAATCAAAGGAGCCCCCGACAGTGTATGATTGGATAGATACACTCGGTGCCTCCATTGACAGGGAGAGATTGGAGTATATAAAAAGGGGGAATCTCCAGGAATTCGACAAAATATGGAAGCCATGGGTGGATAAGGCGGCCTGCATAAGGGGAAAGTTTGGAGTGTAAGGGATTAGGTTAATAGCCAAGATATATATGCATTAGAGAAATACAGAACCGGTGTATTACACAAAGCAATGTAGGGTTATTGGTGTTTTGATTTAAGTAGGAAACATTAGGTAACAATAGTAAACAGTAAACTCTGTGTTTGGGTTGGATTTTGTATAGAAGGGGTATGGGGGTAGAGGGGGGTGGGAGCAGGGGAAGGGGTGGGGGTTTTCCACAAATACGTAACAGTTCACTAGTGGTCTGAATAGGGGGCTACGGGTGTGGGGACCCCATTAGCCTAGCTTCATACATGTGATTCTCCTAGATCTCATTGATGGGTAGCGTGTTTTTTTTTTTTTTTATATATTTATTTTTTGTCGTCTGCTTTGCTCTGCGCTGGGTCGCGAGGGTAGATGTTATCCAGGGAGAAATAAGATTTATATAACCTGGTTATTTAAGTAGTTGAGAATAAGTGGACTAAGAAATCCCTTAATAGGGTACTTAATAAAGCTGTATATAATTTCTTGTTTTATATTTGTTAAAAGCAAGAAGGAAAAATAAATAAATAAACAAAGAAAACCACAATGATGTGAATCTAAGTCGGCGACAATAAATGATTACGCTGATTAGGCCAGTCGGTGGTGCTCACTGATGTGGAAAAAAAAAAAATATATATATATAATATATTATATATATATATATATATATATATATATATATATATATATATATATATATATATATATAGTAACATCGGGGGTTGATTTAGCTTCGAGGTAGAGCTTACCAGTGAGCCGAGTCCACGCCAGATACATAGTTTTAAGGGCTTGTAGGCCCACTTTTATTAAAGAAAGAAAATGTCCAATAACAGAAGTGTTGCCCACACAGGGGTTTCAGCTTTCCACAGCAACAATGTAAGTTCAATCAAAAATACCAAGCCACCTGGCTCTCTTCAGCAGCACTGCTACTCAGACTTATACTTCAGCCCTCTCGGCTCTATAACAGAGTTCCTGTACACCCAGTACCTCAGCACTCTTTTTCAGCTTCCTTTTACAGCCCACAGGCTTGGACCCTCTGTCTACTCTGACAGACCTGTGCAGACATGCACACTTCTCCCTTGCTTGCCTGGACTCCTCGGGAGGGTGGAGCCCAGAACTATGGTCAGGTGTCTACAAATAGCCCAACACACACCTGACCAGTCAATCTGCTGGTGGATCTCAAAACCTGGAGAAAGCTGCAAAAGCAGTTCTCTCCAGTCCACATCCATGTTCTGCAGCCCTGTACCAAGCAAATGTGCATATTCTGTGTCCAATCTAACCCCATTTTCATAACGACAGGGACTCTCACTATTACATATCCCCCCCCTTTGTTTCGATCCGGAGGGAGGAACACCAGCACCCGTCTTGGTTGGGACACCTCTGCGCTGGCTGTCAGCCACGTAGGCCCAACCTTTTTTTCGGGTGCGCTTCCAGGTACGTCCCACCCTGGATCTTAACAGGGTCCTACATTTCCCTATACTCAGCCTACTCCCTCTGTCCTTGGGGTTCCTGAGCTCACATTTCTTTTCTGTTGGCCCCCTGCCTTTCCTGCTACTTCCTTCCAACTCAGTTTCCTGATTCTGTAGAGAACCTCCTCCAGACACTACGCCTGATGAGTAACCACCTTTTCCCTCACTGGTATCCGTTTTCCCCATCACAATAGGTCTCTTGGGTTTACCAACTCTTTTGCCTCCCCGCTTCAAGTTTCCTGGTTTCCCAAAACCTCTCTCAGCATTACTGTTCTGAGACTGTAGGGGGCCTATTTTTATGGTGTTTTTAACGGGACTCCTCCTCTCATTTCTGGTACCTGACTCAGCAGTCACTAATTGTTTACCAGGTTTACCTGTACCTTTGGACACCACATTATAATGTACCATTAACACATTACTTGATTCATCATTGACAGACATTTTCAAACCAACATTACACCTCTCAATGTTGCACATGTCACCAATGCCTTTTTTTTCAGCATTTGCTAGGGCAGAGTCTGCAGAGGGCACACATACCGGAGGGCCGCCATCACCCACAGGAACCTCACAGGATGTCACCTCCCCTGGGTTCACCCACTCTGCAGACAGCTGTCCTATCACTTGACCTTTAATACCACCTGGATTTCTATCCAAAACCGGAACAGGCGAGCTCTCGTCTGATCCGCGTACCAACCTTATTGCACTTTTTACCCATTTCCCTGTCTCAGGGACCATATCAGGTTTGTCACATAAACCTATTATTGCACTGGTGACCCCAGTCACTTTAACCACCTCTGTCTGAGCCCCGGTCAGGATTTCTGCTGTTTTCTGGTCCATGCTCGGCCCTTCCATCTCACGTGGTTTTTCCACCGGTGCAGTATACGCGCCCTTCACCGACAACTGACCAGCACCACCCTGGACCATAGCCGCAGAAATGCTTCCCATCGAGCTGTTAGGAGGTGAAACCTCAGACATTGACTCATTTTTAGTTTCTCCAAAGCATCTCCCATATACCATTTTTTCAGGAATTAACCCAGCAGCATACCCAGAAGCAACTTTTAACAAGAGTAATACTTTCAAGAATAAACCATTCCTGTCTTGTTCTCCTTTGTTCTGTACAGCCTGCCATTTAGTGCTCCACCTAGTGGTACTCCACAGTACCAGGCCATCTGACTGTGGAGGAGACACCCCAATATAGATTGGCTGTACATCCCAAAGTTTAAGCAGCTCCTTTAATGCTTTGGTTACAGACCAGACCCTTAATCCCAGACCCAAGTCTGTTCTGGGGACTTTCATTGCATTGGGAATGCAGAGAGACTCATTGGCTGAGACTTGAGAAGTTGCAATTGTCAAACCAACATCCTCCCAACTGGAGGTAACCACAGCCTGGTGCTCACCCAGAGCGCTGCCAGGTACTGGACTCATATCCAACTTCTCAGGTTCAGCATCAGTGAACTGCTCCAGAACATTACCAGTGACAACGTCACTTTGACACTCCATGACAACCTCAGTTTTGTGCATAAAAACCTCATCTATCAGGGAGATAAGATTTTTACTCCAACTATCCCAATCTATTGTATGTGCACTCCCTTCAGCGGTACTCTTCAGCACTGGTCCATCCACCCAAGGAGACTCATAAGAACAGACTGGCTTAGCTGCAGATTCATTACCCAAATTACAAATCATGTCAGATTGTGGTAACACAGGTTTTAACACAGCAGGTTGCAATACACCATGTTCACCACCTTGCTCGTCTGGTGCTTCATAAACCTCACACACCTTTGCATTTTTCACAGGTTGTGTTAACCCACCATTTACCTGCACATTTTTAGTACTAACAGCTTGTACTAACACATTACCATTACACGGTACAGATCCACTCCGTCCCACCAGAGTGACATCGCAGTTGTCCAGGGCAACCTCCGACTCCAATACATGAAGTTCCCTGGAGATTTCTGGGGACAACTGTGCTGTCTTACCACCTGTTGCTACAGGCAACGGCCCATTTGTGATAACTTTTGCTCTGAAAGAACCTGGGGATTTCCCAACAGCAATACATTTTCCATAATCATCAACATTGACAGCATTTGTACCTCTTACAGGCTGTCCTAGCCCACTGCCAACTTGAGACTGGCAGACATTAGACACATCACTATTTTCCTCTTGAGATGCACACACCGGTGCAGGTTTGACTTTAACCCCTGCCTCCCCACTGCACAGGGTACTGCACAGGGACAAGTCACCCTCAAGAACACATTCAATGGCCCCACTAACTGGGGTCACTCTCACATCATCAGGGACAGTCTCGTAACCAGTCCTTTTATACATGAAATCAGCAGTTCCAGCCATCACTTCATTAAAGTCAGTCTTACCCACCGCAGTAGTTGGGGTCACCATCTTCATTTGAGTACGTTGTCTTATGAACCAATCCTCTGCTGCACTTTTACTGGCCCACTCCCCCTGGTGGCCACGGGATGAAACTACAGCAGGCATCTCCCACTGTTTAGCACCACCTGCCGACACAACAGGAAACTCCTTCTTGTTGCTAGGGGTGACTGCAAACATATTTTCACAAGAATCTGGGCCCGCAGATAAAGACTTTTTCTCAGCAATATTATCTCCAGCTGAATTCCAGAACCTAGGACAAGAAAACATGCCACGCCCCAGCTGACCACATTCCAGGCATGGTACTGGACGACTTTTTCCCAGAGCGCTTCTCTCCTGGCGATTCCCAGCTGGCTGGAACGCACAAGCCTCTTTGCGGGGACGCTGAGCCAAATCTCCTCTGCAGCTTCTCCTGTCCGGCACCACTTTCACTCTCGTCGCCATGGGAGATCGCACTCTCCCAGCAGAACTTTGCTGGCTCTCTCCAACATGATGTATCGGCTTCCCAAACACTGTTGCAGACCTTTGTCTGGCCATGTCACTTTGTACTGGAAGCTGTGACAAAGGGCACTTGGAGACAGCATGCCCCCACTCGCTGCACCGCAAACAGCGTTCTGGCATACGTGCACGAGCGTTGCCAGGGGCAACAACACCCCTCTTCCAGTTATGGACATCCAGCCGCTCTCCCCTTACACTGAGGGTTGGCTTTCTTTCCTCTGTAGCTTTGTCCAGCGCTGCCAGGTGCCGCTTGCACCAGTCCACAGCCGATTCAAACACTGGTGGACTTTCCATATTCGCAGTCACTCCACTTTTGCGGCCTCCAGCAAAAAAAATGAAGCACTGTCACTTTAGAGCAAGTTGCTTTTCACTTCATGCAAGCTTTCCTCACCTGCACAGTGCACACACAGATTGTGCTGTCTCATGCACACAAACACAGTTCACAGCAGAAAAAAAAATTTGACTTTTTATTCACAGGTACACCACCTGCAACACGCAATACCTTTTGCCTGGCTGTACTTCCACACACAGCCAATAGTTCCTGACTTGAACTCACTGTGGAGCAAGGACCCGGATTCCACCGTCTTCTGCCCGCATCCAACAACCACTTGTAACATCGGGGGTTGATTTAGCTTCGAGGTAGAGCTTACCAGTGAGCCGAGTCCACGCCAGATACATAGTTTTAAGGGCTTGTAGGCCCACTTTTATTAAAGAAAGAAAATGTCCAATAACAGAAGTGTTGCCCACACAGGGGTTTCAGCTTTCCACAGCAACAATGTAAGTTCAATCAAAAATACCAAGCCACCTGGCTCTCTTCAGCAGCACTGCTACTCAGACTTATACTTCAGCCCTCTCGGCTCTATAACAGAGTTCCTGTACACCCAGTACCTCAGCACTCTTTTTCAGCTTCCTTTTACAGCCCACAGGCTTGGACCCTCTGTCTACTCTGACAGACCTGTGCAGACATGCACACTTCTCCCTTGCTTGCCTGGACTCCTCGGGAGGGTGGAGCCCAGAACTATGGTCAGGTGTCTACAAATAGCCCAACACACACCTGACCAGTCAATCTGCTGGTGGATCTCAAAACCTGGAGAAAGCTGCAAAAGCAGTTCTCTCCAGTCCACATCCATGTTCTGCAGCCCTGTACCAAGCAAATGTGCATATTCTGTGTCCAATCTAACCCCATTTTCATAACGACAGGGACTCTCACTATTACAATATATATATATATATATATAAAAGCAAATTCCAGTTAAAAGTAGTAAAATTGGTCCATCATCAAGGGGCACCCCAGGAACGTAGGTGGGACTCTTCCACAGAAAGAATGGGGGGGGGGGTTACTGATATAAGGGGGAAACCTTTATTTCAGTGCCCCCTTATATTATTGTATTCACTCCCCCCTCAGAATTTCCTGGCGGCGCTGTCACTGACCTCCTCTCAGGTACACTGTGCAGGGCTCAGTTAGCCGGCTCCAGGTTGGTGACTCTGGTTTTATTCCATAGACTCCTCTCCACAGTCCACACGTAGACCAATATAAGCACTGCAAACAAAGATTCTGGCCTCTTGTCAGGTCAAACAACCGACACGACTGCAGGCCTTTATATAACCTAGATATAACTGCTAGCAGACCCACCCAGTAAAGTACACACCCACCAGTGTAGTTGTTTCTGTCTCAAGTGCTCACACCTGATCATCAGAAACACACACTATTTACAAATGAAAGAATGCATCAGCATATATCTGGGCAAAAAAACAAAAAAATGACAAATGTCCAAGGCTGTCACGTACCTGGTAGGAGTCTGAAATGACGAGGTCAGCCTCTCTTGCATCTCCAATCCAAGCCCCACTGGAGATGGAACAGATGGTGGCAAGGATCAGGAGGAACACGAGTGCCTGTGAATGCTGCATGCAGAACTTGCCGGAAGTGTTGCAGACTGGGAAGTGCAGGCAGGGTTTCTGGTGAAGAGCTGGAACCAGCACAGCTAAAAGGGACGGCCAGCACAGGTACTCGGAAACAGCATGGAGCCAAACAGGAGACAGGAGCGAGGTCATCAGTTAAGCCGGGTTCAGTAACGGGCGGGCAGCGAAGTACCAAGGTATAAACAGGAGCAAGGTCAAACAGGAAGCCAGGATCATGAACCAGTAATCAGAGTAATCAGAGTCCAGAAACAGGGTCAGGAAGGCCAGGGTTTCAGCAACAGGAAGTCAAGTCAAACAAACAGGGTTTCAGAATCTCAGGACACAGCTGAAGATCAAGCAGCACCTGTCAGAAATCAGAGCAACCCTTAAATAGGCTGTCAGGTGCCAATTGTGGTCAGATGTGTGTTCCTGCGCAAGGAAATCTGCCGATGCCCGTGAAAGTGCGCACGTGTGCGTGCCGGGCGCATCCTGACAGTTCTCTTACAAAGGCTCTGGCCATGATCTGTGATACCAAAAATTGAAACATTTAACTTATACATTGTTGGTATGGAAGGTACACCACAGGAAATGACAACTTTGTGAGGGCTGCTTCACACAAATTGTTGACAAAGCACATTCATCATACATCATCAGCATACAACATTAAAATATGTGTGCAGCATCGCACCAGACTTATACATCCATATCTGCCCAAAAACACACAGTTTTTGATTTGGTGCAAATTTATAATTTATTAGTTTATAATATAATTTCTTGGGTTTATATGTTTTGAAGGCTGGTTATGGCTGATTACTGTCAGCATGCTGCTAGAGCAGCGTTTCTCAACTCCAGTCCTCAAGGCGCACCAACAGGTTATGTTTTCAGAATTTCCCTTTAGATTAAATGGCTGTGGTAATTACTAAGGCAGTGAAACTGATTAAATGACCTGTGCAAAATAATGGAAAGCCTGAAAACATGACCTGTTGGGGCATCTTGAGGACTGGAGTTGAGAAACACTGTGCTCAAAATTGGTTGGTTTTCTCTTGGTAAAAGGCTGCAATTAGTGATGGTGGGCAAATGTTAGGGCTAATTATTGTCCTTTTTAATGGAAAACATATGACACGATTTGCAATGGTGGTGGAATCCTCCTACACATAATTACTACATTTAGACATAATTTACGTAAGGACCTGAGTCAGGAGTTATGTTTAACATAGGTAGAACAGACAACTTCTCTACATGAAGTGGCATGTTTGGGATTCGAATCAGCAACCCCAGCACTGCTAAAGAAGTGCTAACCTGTTAGCCACTGTGCTGCCACATGTGGAACCCTCCTATACATAAATACTGCATTTCTTTGGACATATAGGTGGTGGAATTACATTAGTCAGGAGTTATTCTTGATTTATTCTTTGATATTTGGTGGTTCTTGGTGTGTGAGTGGAGAATAGTGATGTTAACCTCTGATTTTTGGGAATGACATTTTGATTTCTGATGTTGGTACACATATCACATTTTTTGGGCTAAAATTATGATCATTTGGAAATAATAAAAAACACACAAATTGTGACTCATTTTAAATTTGCATCAGCAGGTATTGTTTGTGGTTTGTAAAGACACTGTGTGAGTTTGGGTAAAGGTTTTTGTGAGATGGACAGTAACAATTGAGAGACACAGAGAAAAAAAGTATTTTAACAAAACATACCATAACATGAAAACATTCCACATTCTAGCATTCTTAAAAACAAACTAAATGATGAAGAAGCAACATTGTTGCAAGGACAATTTATTTGAGAAAGATACAATTTATCTCAACATTAAAGTACCTGTATTTATTTGGGGAAGTTACAATTGTACCATTAGAATCAATGGCTGAAACTTGTTTTGGGCTATATAGCATGAATTTTCACTCTCAAAAACGCATTTTAGCCCAGCGCTAATTTAGGTATCTACTATAGGGCCCTGTAAAAGTGCATGGGAGTTAAAATGAGAGTAGTTTGCATGTTTGAGCATGCTCAGTTGTGCTGGCACCTAGTTGTACAGAGACCGGGAATTTATCTCTTTTCAGACTTTTAAAGATATTTCAGTGTATATAGCACTTTTCCAAGCAGTTTAAAAGCAGATTATCTTTAGACAATATACCACATATTTCAGTACTATTTAGGCGATCATATTATGCTCTAAACATTATTTCCATGTGCAATACTCCAGGTTCTAGCAGAGTAAGGGTTTGGGTGCTATATGTTTTCTGGGAGCTATAGTAAATTTGATTTTGGGAGTATTTGTTCACCAGTGCTATAGTGAATTCCGTATAGTAAATGCCCCCATGAATTTACAATATTGAACTTTTTTTTCACAATATTCTGATTTTCTGAGATACTGAATTTTGGGTTTTCACTAGCTGTAAGCCTGGAGCCATAATCATCAAAGTTAAAAGAAAGAAATGCTTGAAATATATCACTTTATGTGTAATGAATCTATATAATATGAGTTTCACATTTTGAATTAAATTACTGAAATAAATTAACTTTTTGATGATATTCAAATTTTTTGAGTATACTTAAAGTGATTGTAAAGGAAACATTTTTACTTAAAAATTTAAACTTACCTGCTCTATGCAGTGATTCTGCACAGAGCAGCCTTGATCCTCCTCTTCTCTGGGCCTCTCCCCCTTGCCGAGTGCCCCCATAGCAAGCCGCTAGCTTTGGGGGGCACTCATGCGTGCTCGCTCCAGAGCCGGCTCTCTGCATCCATAAGACATAGAGAGCTTGGCTCAGCCCCGCTCCCACCTCACTGGCTGTAAATGATAATACCGGGAGCCAATGGCTCCCGCTGCTGCATCTCAACCAATCAGAAGGGAGAGGCTCAGGAGACTCTCAGGTCTTGTGCACATCACTGAATCGAGATTGGGCTTAGGTAAGTATTGGGGGGGCTGAGGGGGGAGCTGTACACTGAAGGGTTTTTACCTTCATGCATAGGTATATAGGTATACGTATGCAAGAAGGTAAAAAACCTTTAGTCTTTACAACCACTAACTTTCTACACTCCCCTAACCATGTAAGATCCAGACTGACATGTCAGTACTTACACTAGACTATAAACTCCTTTCCTAGTTCAGGGGGCAGCCAGCACTTCCACACTGGAAAATAGCCAGTATGTCACATGCTCATCCATACCTGAAAGTGCCCGTTATTACTTCACTGTCCCAGAGGTCAAATGGAGGGGCATCAGGATATGATGCAGTGGAGGGAGTTAAATTAAATGTTAGGAAACTTTGTAAGCGAATACCAAGATGCTGGCTACAAACTCTCAACCAGATGGTACAGGGTGCTCATTGAGGTCCACAGATTTCTCCTCTGTGCTGGAGATGCAAGCAAAGCCTAAAGAACCTCTGTCACATCGTTTGGAACTGTACTTTATTAAAAGGCTTTTGCCACAAGGTCAGTACCATCATAACTAAACTTGAAAATGTCCAGATAGGAGATAACCTAGTGGTCCTCCTGCTTCACCTTGACAACCTTATTGCTGACAGGGCATGCATTCCCCTCTTTTGGAAACAAACCACTCTTCCATCAATAGGTCTAAAGTTTAGTAAGATCAGTGAAACTATGCTGGAGGATCCAACTTGGTCCTTAAAAAAACCAACATAATGAATTGGATGGATGGATTTGTTGAACTTTTTTACAAACATGGCTGAGGCCGATTACTGTGTAACAGGAATTTGGCTCTCAACCATCTCAGGGATTTCTCAGTCTGTTCGGAATAGATTTTATCTAATTCCAATCTGTTAGTGTTATTTTTCTGTAGTAGGTCAGGGGCCTGCTTTTGGGTGTGTAGGTGGTATAGCCTATCAAGGTCTGTGGTAAGTCTGGTGATGTCTGCCAGTCTCTGCTTTTTCCTATCTGCCGCTATTTGGATCAGGTGTCCTCTAATTACCACTTTATGGGCAGCCCACAGAACTGTGGAAGAGATGTCATTTGTATTGTTGGTGGCAAAATATTCTTCCATGTGTTTAGAAATTTGGGATACCAGAAGTGGGTCCATGAGGAGGGACTCATTTAGTCTTCAACCTGCAATGAAAGGCCTAAGGCCTATGTGGGAGATGTCTAGGGAGACTACCTGGTGGTCTGACCAAGGCAGGAATGTATGTGCAGTGGTAGACTTTGCAAGGAGTATAGGGGTACAAGGAGAGGGAATAGAATGTATACTCTTGGGCCCCCACATTGTGCGCCCTCCATGTGTCCACCAAATTGTGTGAGCGCAGCAGCGTTTTCAGGGTTTTGGGGAAGGCGTTGGTGGCACTACCAGTTCTGCTTCTGTCAAGGGCTGAGTGTGCAACCAAGTTAAAGTCACCTCCAACCAGTACATTTGGGGAGGAATATTTGTCTAAGATCTGGAAAAAAGATTTAAAGAAGGTTGCTTGAGAATCGTTAGGGGCATACACATTAGCAATAGTAAGCGTCTTCCCTTGTAATGAACCTTGAAGGATGATAAACCTGCTCGCTAGATCCTTGTAAATTAGTTCAACATCAAATAATATGTTATTTTTAATAAATATCGCCACTCCTCGGGACCTGGACCCACAAGTAGTATAATGCCCTAGGCAGTAGTGTATTTAGGTTTTGTGCTGGCCTAGGCCTGACGAAACTCATGCACCCCCTAATTTAAATATGACCCACCCCTTCCTGTCAAGGCCACACCCCTTGCTGTTTAAGACCCGCCCCAACATTTTCGAGTGGGGGACACTAGTTCTGGGAGGGGGCAATGGATTCCCTTAATTTGCATAGATTTCCTCTCACTTCCTGTTTGGCTATAGGGCAGGAAGTGAAGGGATATCTCTGCAATGGGACAGGGATGGTAAAAAATAAACTTGCAGGGGCTATAACCCTCCCTTACTCTTTCCAAAATGGAAAAAAAAAATTTTGCCTATAGTTCTACTTTAAGCACACATTTTTGATAATTTTATGGAGAGAACTAAGAAGATATAACCATGCCAATGGTGCAGCAGAAAATATATAACACAGTGAGGAAGGTTTGTGGTCCAGGATGAGAGGACAGTCAAAATTAGAAGTGGCACCCCCCCTACAGTTGCGGAATGCTGGACACCCGCATACCAGAAGCAATGCGGCCGCTTTATGGGGGCGCTAGACTTTTCTGCCTCTCAGCCTAGTCCGCCCCATAAGACTGGTGCTACACTAACAGCGCAAGCCGGCAGGGACTCTTTCTGTGCTGCCCCCCCTGCAAAGTGCTGCCCTAGGCCTGGGCCTAGGTGGCCTAGGCCAGGATACAGCTTTGGCCCTAGGGCATATGATCTGTCAAAGTAGGTTGGGTGATTGGCTTCAGAGAAATGAGTAAGGTGTCTGCTTTTAAGTGTTTATAAGTTTTAAAGGCCTTTTCCTTTTTTGGGGGGAGTTAAAGCCCCTGACATTGTGGGAAATTACTTTATTACCCATTTTCAATGTGGGTGGCTTTATGGGCTTGGATGATTGGGGCAGGGTCCCAAGGAGAGGGCTGCAGGTAACTTCCACCCGGGTGGGGTGAGAGCACCTGGCATATTGAGTGAATTTTTGGTACCTCTTAGAGGGCTGTATTTAGGTTAAGCCAAAAGGGCAGTAATACCTAGTCCTGCAAAGTAAGTGCTATCATAAAAGAAAAGTCCCGTAACCATAAAAGGCAGAAACGAAGTACATAATGAAAAAAAAACAAAACATTGGGGTCGGGAGGGGATAGGCCTTCCCAACAATGAGATGTAATAACTTGTCAGGTATAAAACTTCCTGAACAGTAGGACATTAGTGTCCAACACTCTCGTCAACCTGTTGGGAAACAAAGAAACCTAAAAGTTATATCCTGGAAAAAAAAAATGTTCCTTCTACTCTCTTTTCTTTTCTCCTCAATGCGAGACGGTGGGGGGGACTGGAACCAGTCACCCCAAACCTGAGAGTGTCTATCTCTGTCTTGCTGTGAGTTACAAAAGTGGGGAGACAACCAAACAGGAGCTGCTGTGCGCCGGCACAGCGAGAAGCAATGATGTTGGAGTATGATGCAGAGAGGAGTAAATGTTCCACAGGGGGGTTGTGAGACACAGATAATGGAATGAGCCTTTCAATTCTCACCTCCCCCGTATGCATTGGTGGTACTCCTCAGCTGTCGGGTACAGTCCGGAATAAGTGGAAAGCCATGTTAGGTCAGTTCATGTGATCCCTGAGATCTTGCCTCTGCCTTCTGTGATCTCACTGTGGTGAAGGGGTTACCCATATGGCTGAAGGGCGAGGGCATCCTAGGTAGATCCTCTTTAGCCAGTAAACCCAGCTTGACCAGGAGCTCCCTCCCTTCTTGAATGGTGACCACTGTGTATGTAGTTCCATTGTGTGGGACTTGGAGTTTAAAAGGGAATCCCCATCTATACCGGATTCTTGCCTCTTGGAATGGTGTGATCTCCTTTAACTTGCAGCGTTTATCTAGCGTGGCTGGGAATATGTCAGGGAAAATCTGTATCCTGACCCGGTCCAGCAAAATGTTGAGAGTATTGCGGGAAGCCCTAAGGATCTCCTCTTTCACTAGGTAATCCTTAAGGCATAGGATACTATCTCTGGGTGATTTGTCCTCCAGTGGTTTGGGGCAAAGGGCTCTATGAATCCTATCACAGGTGAAAGCAGCCACTGGGGAAGCAGGTAGCAGGGACTGGAACAGTTTGTGGATAGCCGGGAACAAATCTGTGACCACCTCAGGGACCCCCCTTATCCTCAGATTGTTCCATCTATTTCTGTTGTCCAAGTCCTCCAGGTGAGCCTGGAGCTGGGAGACAGATTCAGTGAGGTATTCATGATCTCTGCGGAGGTCTGTGTAGGCAAGTTGCAGCTCATCATGTTTTGTATCTAAGAGATCTGTTCTTCCCCCCAAGACCGCTATCTCCTGCTGCAGTGTGTTAGTGTATTTATGGAGTTTGGTCTGGAATTTCTCTGCTATTTTGGTGTACATGGCTAGACTATCATCCAGGTCAGCCTTGGTGAGCTGCAGAGTGTACTCATCGTCTCCTGACGAGTGCACAGGGGAGACTGCTGGGCTGTGTGCTGTGGCTGGAGCATGTTGTGGTTCGGCACCATCTTGAGGCTTCCCTGCCATCTCTCGGACCCTGAGGAGAGGGACTTTTGTGCTGGTTTCCCGCGACGAGAAGTGGAGGACGGCATGCACCGCTCCTTCCCCCAGGGGTAAAGGTAGTTTTGTAGGCAAATTGAGCAGTTTAATGGCCCCAGGGAAGGCGCTGAAGTCCCCGCTGTTCTCGGAGCCCCGCTCAGATGCGACCGTCCAGCTTTGCGCTGTTCATGCACCCCCCGCATTCGAAATATTTCTAGCATTTGGGTTATTTGCTTCACAGTAATGTTCCCCTATACGGGCTCTCAAAGGACGTGTGGTACAACCTACATATTGGAGGCTGCATGAAACCCAGGGAGTCAGGTAAATTACATAGTTTGTGCCACAGTTGATGTATTGCTGTATAATGAACTCTTCATCTGTGGCTGTGGCATCAAACGTTTTACCCAAAAGACACAAATTACAGTATCTACAGGTTTTTGTATTAGAAGGGTAACTTCTAGGATAGGAGAGCCAGGTGGGTTGGCATTGTTTAGATGAGAAAAGACTAGATGGTAGTGCAGTCCCTAATGTGGGCGAACGGCGGCTAGGAAAAAGACAACCTGCTTTCAATATCCCAAACTTTATTTGTATATAGTATTGGCAGATTATTTTTTTTATTATTCTGACTACCGGTATTTGATGATATTCTTGGGAAAATGTAGTTTCAAACGTAGTAGGTTTGCCCGCTCTTCTATTTCTAGAGTTGTAATGTTTAAAAGATTTATTCTCATTTTTATACTCTCTCTTGGTTTTAGGCTTATCTGACAGTAATTCCTCTCTGTCCATTATCAAAACCCTTTCCAGTCCTTGGTGTATAACAGATTTGTTATAACCTCGGTCCAACAAGCGCTGATGAATGACCTTGCATTCCAGCTCAAAGGCTGAGTCTGTTGAACAGTTCCGTTTGGCTCGAATAAACTCCCCATAAATGATGGCATTGATTGTGTGGGATGGATGACAACTGGCTGCAAAAAGTGCTGGTGGTATGGTTTCCTATAGGTGCATGTTGAAACGTCATCTGTAGTTGGATCGCCCATTAGAGTGATGTCTAAAAAGTACACGCATGTGTCCTGTTCACTTCACACATGTGCGTTTGTGCATGTGTGTCTGCATTTTTATGAAGTAAAACTAGCGTCAGCGCAGTGTGTTATAATAAGTTGCTGTCCAAAGAATTGGATGAGTTTGTCACATTTCAATAAAGTTTACAGAAAAGAAAAAAAGTAAACACTGCAATGCGTTGCAACAATCATCACACTGCCCCTACACAATTGCCATCATGAGCACCTGCAGTTATTAATGGGCCCTTATACAATACAGCTTGCTGCCTCCTACCAAGCCTGCTGACTGACCGTAGATGATATTCTTGTGTTCTCCCCTGCCCCCAGCAAGCTTCCAGTGTTGGCACATTGTGTAATAGACATGTGCACTCACAAAAATTTGTTTGTTTTTCTTTCATTTTTTTTTTTTTTTGGAAATTCGGGAATTCAGAAATGTGAAAATCCCAAAATCGGAAAAAAAGAAAGAAAACCAGTAAAATTCGAAATAATAACTAACTATTAAAATATAGGTATTGGAATTTCCTTTCAAATGTGGCTGTTTGTGAACATAACAAATACAAATTTATCTGAAGTTACGAATTATCCAAAATAACGAATACTGCATCTAAACAAATAGAATGGAACATATTAATAATAAATAAGTTTTATTATTTTTATTGTTATTTATTATTAGATACCGTATTTATCGGCATCTAACATGCACTTTTTTCCCCTGAAAATCAGGGGAAAATCGTGGGTGCATGTTATAGGCCGATCCCCGCCGATTTTGTGTTATCGGAGCGATCGCGGCAATTGCCGCGGTCGCCGCCGTCATACACAGCCGTGGGTAGATTCAAATATGGCGCCGAGACTGCAGGGATTCGTCGGAGCCGAGATACACATACCCGAGTGTTCTCTGCTTTTTTTCGGCGCCGCCGTCACGCCCAGTCCCGCCCCTGGACCTGTGTTATGTCCATCATAGGGCGGGACTGGGCGTGACGGCGGCGCCGAAAAAAGCCGAGAACACTCGGGTATGTGTATCTCGGCTCCGACGAATCCCTGCAGTCTCGGCGCCATATTTGAATCTAATCTATCACAAAGCTGCACTGACATGGCTGGACTGGGGCAAGGCTGCACTGGGGGCAAAGCTGCACTGACAAGGCTGCACTGGGGCAAGGCTGCACTGACACTGAAAAGGCTGCAGATGGACAGATAAGGCTGCATTGATGTGCATTTTATTGTAAGTTTTTTTTCCTTAAAGCGGGGGTTCACCCACACCGCCAAAAAAAAAAAATATTAAAAGCCAGCAGCTACAAATACTGCAGCTGCTGACTTTTAATACATGGCCACTTACCTGTCCCAGGGTCCAGCGATGTCGGCAGGGGACGCCGAGAGCCCGCTCGGTTCTCAGCAGCTGCCGCCGCCATCCTAGGTGGGGGAATCAGGAAGTGAAGCGTTGCAGCTTCACTTCCCGGTTTCCTACTGCGCATGCGCGAGTCGCGCTGCGCGTCCCTAGTGGTCCCCGCTCTCTCCTGGGAGCTGTGTGTTCCCAGCAGACAGCGCGGTGGGGACGGGAAGAGGCATAGACTCCCATGGGAGTCTATGCCGGAAGTGGGTGCAAATACCTGTCTTAGACAGGTATCTGCACCCCCCTCCCCCCTGAAAGGTGCCAAATGTGACACCGGAGGGGGGGAGGGTTCCGAAAAGCGGAAGTTCCATTTTTGTGTGGAACTCCCCTTTAAACTTCCCTCCTAAAATTTTTTTTTCTTTAAAATTCCCTCCTAAACTTGGGGTGCGTGTTATACGCCAATAAATACGGTAGTTACATTCCATTTGTTTAGATGCGGCATTCCTTATTTCAGATAATTCGTAACTTCGGATAAATTCTTACTCGTTACATTCACTAACAGCCAAATTTGAAAGGAAATTCCAATACGTATAATTTAATATTTGTTATTAGTTAGTAATTATTTCAGTTTTTCATTCTTATTTTTGGATTTTCAAACTTCCTAATTTCGAATTTCCGAAATTTTGAATTTCGTGTAGTGCCTTTACAGCGGAGCTCAGAATGGGAAAGGCAGAAGCAGCACAACAAGCCAATCAGTTGTGCCACACTGTAAGGCCTCATGCACACAGACATATTTGACCATAGAGCGTACAGAATGGGTGTTTTTGGGTGCCCAAGAACACAGATGCAGTGTATAACCTCCTGCCATACATAGGAAGTACGGCCCTGTACGCAAGTACCACTAAGGATAGTGTCGCATTTTGCATCCGGTCACTGATTTTAACAGGCCGTTAGCAGCAGTGGGCAAAAGCAGGAGAGAGCAGAGCGACAGAGAGATAAGCTCATCAATCTACTGCTTCTCTTTTCACTGTACAGTCACAGACTGGGGGACAAGATCTATTACTGAACTACGGCAGAGTAAAATCAGGTCTCCTGTCCTACCAGATGTGGCATGAGCTGTATGGCAGAGCTGTGCAAATCTCAAATCTGGACGGACAGCAATACAAATCCTTTGGTATGTAAACCTAATTACATAGTTGGTAAAGTTGAATAAAGACACTGGTCCACCCTGTTCAACCCGAGTTAGATTTTTTTATTTTATTTAGTTGTCTACACTCCTCAATATTAAACAACTTCTCCTCCAAATTTATTGTGTGTCCACTTGTCTTTTTAAAGACATTTGATTAAAGTGACTGTAAAGGTAGAAGGTTTTTTTTATTCTAAAGTCCACTTCAACTCCCCCCCCCCCCCAAATACTTACCTGAGGTCTCCCTATATCCAGCAACGTTGCAGGATTGTCTCGGCTGTCCGGGACTGCCCTCCTCATTGGCTGAGACAGCAGTGGCGCCATTGGCTCCCACTGCTGTCAAAGTCAGTCATCCAATGAGGAAAGGGGCGGGGGTGGACCACGGCTCTGTGTCTGAATGAACACACAGAGCTGTGGCTTGGCTCGGGTGCCCCCATAGCAAGCTGCTTGTTGTGGGGGCACACGACAGGAGGGAGGGGCCAGGAGAGCCAAAGAAGGACCCGAGAAGAGAAGGATCTGGGCTGCTCTGTGCAAAACCACTACACAGAGCAGGTAAGTATATTATTATTATTTTTACCTAAAAAAACCCCCAAGACTTTACAATCACTTTAACCACTTCCCGTCCAGCCTATAGCTGGGCGGTGGTTCTGTAATCCTGACTGGGCGCCATTTGACATCCAGCAAGATAACATGCCGGTGCGTGCCTGCGGGGGCGTGCAGTGTGGCGATCGAAGGTGTTGTGTGTCAGTCTGGCACACTGCATCTCCGATCGTGGTATGGAGCCTCTGAATGGAGGCTCCTTACCACGTGATCAGCTGTGACCAGTCACAGCTGATCATTGCGTGAACCAGGAAGTGCCAGTAAATGGAATTCCTCGGTTTGCACTGACAGGGAGAGCCAGTCGGAAGCTCTTCCTGTCAGAGGGCGGGGTCTGTGCTGATAATCAGCACAGCCCCATCAGATGTCCCACTACAGCTACAAATAAGTGTCCATCAGCTGCCAGTCAGTGCCCCAATAAAAAAAAAAAGGATGTCAGTGCCCATATCAGTGCCCAGCAGTAACACCTGTCAGTGCCTTATCATCAGTACTGCCCATCAGTGCCCATTAGTGCTACATATCAGTGCCACCTATTGGTGCTCATCAGTGCTGCATATCAGTATCAGTGCTGCCTTATCAGTGCCGCCTTATCAGTGCCGCCTCATCAGTGCCTGTCAGTGAAGGAGAAAACAAAATTTAATAACAGAAATGAAGAAAAACTTTTGTTTTCAAAAATATTGTTTTTTTTTTAGTTTGTTTAGCAAAAAATAAAAACCCCAATGGTGATCAAATACCACCAAAAGAAAGCTCTATTTGTGGGAAGAAAATGATAAAAATTTAGTTTGGTACAGTGTTGTATGACCGAGCAATTGTCATTCAAAGTGCGACAGCGATGAAAGCTGAAAATTCTCCTGGGCACGAAGGGGCGAAAGTGCCTGGTATAGAAGTAGTTAAATAGCTCCCTCCCAATGCTAGAGTCACCATTCAAAGATTTGTATATCACTTTCCTATCCCCTCTTAAGTGTCATCTCCAGGGAAAATAAGTTTAAGTGTTGTAGTTGTTCTTCATAACTAAGGTCCTCCAGTCCCTTTATTAGCTTAGTTGTCCATCTCTAGACTCTCTCTAGTTCCAGCACATCCTTCCTGAGGACTGGTGACCAGAACTGGACGGCATACTAAAGATGTGGCTGAACCAGAGTTTTGTACAGTGGTAGAATTATTGTTTTATCACTTGAGTAAATACCATTTTTAATGCACCTCTGCTGGCCTTGTTTGCTGCAGCTTGGCATCGCATGCTATTGCAGAGCCTGTCATCTACAAAGACCCCCAGATCCTTTTCAGCCTCGATTTCCCAAGGAGATTCTCCCCTAGTGTTTAACTTACATTCATATTTCTCCCAAGTGCATTACTTGACATTTTTCAATCTTAAACCTCATCTGCCATTTATCTGCCCACCCCTATATTTTACCAAGGTCTTCTTATAAAGTTGCTATATCGTGCTGTGGAGTTATTGTCCTACTTCGTTTTGTATCATCAGCAAACACTGAGACTGAGCTATTTATTTCAACCTCTAGATCGTGCTGTGGAAATATTGCCCGGCTTAGCTTATTCCAACCTTTTTATATCATTTATTAACATGTCAAACAGAATTAGTCCCAGAGCCCTGGCACACCCCACTCACAACTAGGGCTGCAACTAACGATTCTTCTCATAATTGATTAGTTGACCGGTTATTTTTTTTGATTAATCAAATAAGAAAAAAGATTAAAAAAACGTTGGCGTATAATTTAGTTAATATGTAAGCCTAGGTTTCCACTATTACGACCTAAAAGTCATGCGATTTTGATTGCGACTTAAAGCAATGCCTGTGTATTCTTGAGGTCCATGAACCTCAAGTCGCATTAAAGTTAGACCAAAGCAGCGCAGGGACGACTTTGAAGTCGCACAGATATGAACGGTACTTATTGGCGATCATGGGATACGACTTGTCATGTGGCTTTGCAGTCTCAAGTTACACAAGTGGAAACGGAGCCTAAAGTTTAAAAAAAAACTGCAATTTATTCTTGAATATCTGAATGCAGTGGTATATAGAAGTAACCAGCTATATGGTTAGGTAACAAAATACCTAATCCACTCTAAAGCCTCATACACATGATCGGATTTTCCGCAGACAAAACCTCAGACTTTTGTCCAAAGATGTGTGCCTGGATTTTGTCTTGTATACACACGGCAAGGAATTGTCAGCCAACAAACATGAACATGAACTAGTAAAAATGTACATTAAATTTAATTTATTAGTAATGCCTTATATTACCTCCAGTCCATCAGCCTCCAGCTTCTCTGGGTCCAGATGCTGATCTTCCCTGCACAGAGCCCTTAAAGTATAGTATATAGAGTGCCCCGTAGCAATGGGAAAAAAACTTCTGCCTTTGGAATCACTCACTTCCTTCTCTTTCCCAGGACTACATGTCCCACGAGGCATTGCTCTTCACAAATTCACATATTCTCAGAAATCTACTGACATGGATGGACGGTGTACTGAGCTGTATGTGTTGCGCTGTATTTTCTGATATGTAAACAAATAATGCATTCTGTATGCAGGCCAACTAATCGGCTGACCAACTAATCGATTATGAAAATAATTGACAACTATTTTCATAATCGATCCAGACTATTTAGAGAATATGTATTTAGGAGACCACCCTCTGGATGCATTCCCGCCACCAGTTTTCAATCCAGGTACATACCAAATCATCAACGCCAAACAACATTAATTTTGTAAATTAATTGTTTGCGGTACTGTGTCAACTGCCTTAGCGAAATCTAGGTACAAATCTGCCCACAGGTTTTCCTCTATCCAAAGTTACAGCTCACCTCCTCATAGAATGTTAAACGGTTGGTCTGGCAAGAATGGTCTATCATAAATTCAAGTTGGTTGCCATTAACCACTTAAGGACTACCCCACGTACATTTACTGTGGCAGGGCCTTAATGGCCGCTCGGGACCCGCTGATCATTCGTAGGAGAGAGAGAATGGCAGTCTGCCTATGAAAACAAGGCAGACAGCTGTTCTGTGGGGGGGGGGAGGAGAGAGAGAGAGAGAAGAGAGAGAGAGAGAGAGAGAGAGAGAGAGAGAGAGAGAGAGAGAGAGAGAGAGAGAGAGAGAGAGAGAGAGAGAGAGAGAGAGAGAGAGAGAGAGAGAGAGAGAGAGAGAGAGAGAGAGAGAGAGAGAGAGAGAGAGAGAGAGAGAGAGAGAGAGAGAGAGAGAGAGAGAGAGAGAGATCTGTGATTCCTGCTAATCAGGAACAAAGATGTCTCTCTTCCTCAGGCCATCCCTCACACAGTAAGAAATCACACCCAGGGAACAGAGTTAACCCTTTGATTGCCCCTGATTTTAACTGCTTCCCTGCCAGTGTCATTTATACAGTGACAGTGCATTTTTTTTAGCACTGCTCACTGTATTGGTGTCACTTAGTATCACATTTGTCTGCCGCAATCCGGCTAAAAATCGATGATCGCTGCCATTATGCTGTCAGCACTCAAACGTCAATTTCCCAAAGACAACCTCTGGATATGACGCTGAGCATGTGCACTCAACTTCTTTGGCCAACCATGGCGAGGCCTGTAAACCGCTGTATGGTCTTGGCCACCATGATGCAGTTCATTTTCAGGGTCTTAGCAATCTTCTTATAGCCTAGGCCATCTTTAGGTAGAGCAACAATTCTTTTTTTCAGATCATCAGAGTTCTTTGCCATGAGGTGCCATGTTGAACTTCCCAGTGACCAGTATAAGAGAGTGAGAACGATGACCCCAAATTTAACACACCTGCTCCACATTCACACCTGAGACCTTGTAACACTAACGAGCCACATGACATGGGGGGGGGGGGGGTGGCTAATTGGGCCCAATTTGGACATTTTCACTTGGGGTGTACTCACTTTTGTTGCCAGCAGTTTAGACATTAATGGCTGTGTGTTGAGTTATTTTGAGGGGACAGCAAATTTACACTGTTATACAAGCTGTACACTCACTACTTTACATTGTATGAAAGTGTATTTTTTTTCTGTATTGTCACATGAAAAGACATAATAAAATATTTACAAAAATGTCAGGGGTGTACTCACTTTTGGGAGATACTGTATATATCTCCGCCTTTTTATTTATAATTTTTTTAAATATTGGCACCATGTTTGCTTTTCACCAATCAGCTGGTACTATTCCGATCAGTAAGCCGTCAATCAGTATAGCCAGAACAATGGTCTGTCTATAACATGGCTAAATTCTTTGAGAACTCTGGGGTATAAGCCATCTGGGTCCTGGTGATTTGTTTACCAGTTTTTCTAGTCATTTTTTTCAACACTAATCTCTCAGCCATAAGGCCCCTTTCACACGAGGCGGGCTCCGTTTCTACGGAGCCCGCCTCGGTCCGCCGGCTCAGCGGGAGATCTGTCCGTTGATCTCCGCTGAGCCGGCGGATGACAGGTCCCTCTCTGCTCACTGAGCGGGGAGGGGCTTGTCAGGCGCCGCTGCCGCCTATGGAGGGATCGGACAAAAATGGACAGCGTGTCCGTTTTGTCAGATCTCACTCAATCCGATAGCGACAGACCTGGACGTAGAGCCATCCGTCTGCTTTTAGCGGATCGGACGGGGTCGGATGTCAGCGGACATGTCTCCGCTGACATCCGACGCTCCATAGGCTAACATGGATCGCCCGTTCAGGTCCGCCGTCAAAACTGACAGGCGGATCTGAACGGTCTGATCATGTGAAAGGGGCCTAAGGGTACATTTTAATTACTGCTATTAAACGAGAAGTATGGGGTTTGTCTTTTTCAGAATTACACTCACCTAGGTGAATGCTGCATCTGTCCCCACAGGCTCGTACAGTCGATCGCTCAGTTCTCATAGCTCCGTGAGCAGTGAGCTTCTGTCAGTCACGGCTCTCTGCTCTTTACCCCCTCCCAAGCACTGGAGTGCTGGGCTGTGAAGGGGGTGGGAGAGGCTGGCTCAGGCTCTCAGTGGCTCATTGAGAGGCTGAACTGGGTGCCAGTCCAGGCATGTGGGCGGATCCCGACTTCACTGTTGCGATGGGATCGGCTCTGTGACGTCAGCCCGCTATCTGCTGAAAAAGGGTCACAGGAGTGCAGAACGAACTGCACTCATGTGATCCACAGGAGAAATACAGCCAAACAAGCTTTGGGTGTACGTCTCCTTTAACATTACTGTCTTGTTTATTATTCCCGTCCTCTTCATTCCTATAAACTGAGGAGAAGAATGGATTCAATAAAGTTGCCTTCTGCCTGTCACTTGTGACTAACTTCCCCTGATCATCTTTTATGGGACCCATGTGTTGCATCACCTTTTTTTACTATTAACATATTGGAAGAAATGTTTTTTTTTGTTTTTTTACTTCCCTTCCTAATATATTTTAGCTGCCCAGATCACACTCTTGCATTTTTTATTGCATTCTTTGTAGTTTCAGAATGCAGATGGTGACCCTTCCGCAGTATTTTTTTTTAAAGGCCAGTTTTTTTTCTTATTAAATGAGCTTTTTTATGTTGGTATTTAGCCACTCAGGTTTATTTGTTGCCCATTGGAATCCGCAGACTAATGCCATTGTTTAACCACTTGACCTCCAAAAGATTTACCTCCTTCATTTCCTGGCTATTTTTTGCAATACGGCACTGTGTTACTTTAATTGAAAAATGTGTGGTCATGCGAAGCTGTAGCCAAATAAAATTAGTTTTTTTTCCCCACAAATGGAGCATTCTTTTGGTGGTATTTGATCACCTCTGAGTTTTTAATTTTTGCGCTATAAACAAAAAAAGACCAACAATTTTGAAAAAAAAACAAAAATTATATTTTTTACTTTCTAATCTAAAATCTATTCAATAAAAAAAATTGAAAAAAAAAAAAATCAAATATCTTCAGAAGTTTAAGGCAATATGTATTCTGTTATATATTTTTGGTAAAACAAAAAATCTCAATAAACCTATGATGATTGGTTTGCGCAAAAGTTAGAGCGTCTACAAACAGATATTTTTATTTTTTTACTAGTAATGTCAGCGATCAGCATCTTATAGCGGGACAGCATTATCGCGGTAGAAATTCTGACACTTCTTGGAGACCAGTGACACCAATACAGTGATCAGTGCAAAAAAAAAATATGCACTGTCACTGTATAATGGCACTGGCTGGGAAGGGGTTAACATCAGGGGTGATCAAAGGATTAACTGCATGCCTAACCAATGCTTATATGTACAGTGGCAGGTGCTTTTACTAGGGGGAGACATGGATCCTAGTCCCTAGTCCACAGGATTCATGCCTTCCCTCCTGTCAGAACGGCAATCTGCCTTGTTTACATAGCCTACGGATATTCTGATGAAGAATAGAAATCGTACAAAAACATGGATTTTGTATGCTCTTTTTCCTCCTCCATCTGGAGGGTTAGTCCCTCCACCCCCCCCTGGTTTTTCACGGTTTTTACTCTACCTATACCATATCGGGCACAGGAGGGCTCCTTTTAACGTTCTTTTGGAAATCTCTCTTGATTTTAGGGTCTTTGTGCGCATTCGGCGCAGTACAAATCCCATATCAAATCAGAGAGCTGGAGTGACATGGGGTGTATGTGGGAGCCCTGACCAATCCCTGACTAGGATTGGCAGGGGGCAGGCCTCCTATATATACCCATGGTTAGCCTGCAGGGGGGGGGGGTCAGGCCTGGAGCTCAGGAGCCTCTCTACACGGTCATTGAGAGGTGTCCTGGAACAGGAGCAGGAAAGAGGTCAGTTGGGAGCACTGCCAGGTAATCATTCAGGAGGAATCCATGCGGGGGCCAGTGAGTGAGAAGCACAGTGTGAAGCTCTGGGAGAGATATGCCAGGATTTGGATGTGGAGCCAGAGGGTGAAATGTGTGGATGCTGAAACACGGAGTGACCCCACGGGGGAACCACTACAGTATGTAGAGCGATCACCTTGTAAAACAACCCATTCAGTTTAAAATGAGAATAAAAGGCAAAACACACACACACACACACACACACACACACACACACACACACCCTTTTTTTTCTCTGTTCTTAGCTGTATAAGAGCTGAGGGAAAGAGGAGAAGAAGCAGCAACACACTACTACCCCCGCCCACTGTATTGTCCGGTGGGGACTCTCTCGTTCTGGAACGACGTCCCACTCTCGCCATGCATCACCAATCTCAGTAAAGAGCCGATGTCGAGGCTCTTTACCTCTGTGATCAGCTGCGTCCAATCACAGCTGGTCACATGTAAACAAGGAAATGCAGGTTATCTGCACTTCCTTTCCTCACATTAACCACAACGCCCAGCAGTAATGCCAGTCAGTGTTGCCTTTCAGTGCCTGCTCATCAGTGCCCTTCAGTGCAGCCTCATCAGCACACATCAGTGATGTAGAAAAATTACTTATTTACAAAATGTTACTGTCTTTTTACATTTAAAAAACAAAAAAACAAAAAAACAAAAAAAACAATGTGATTATATATCACCAAACGAAAGCTCAATCTGTCTAAAAAAAAAAAAAAAAAAAAAAAGATAAAAATTTTGTTTGACAATTGCTCGGTCATGCAACGCTGTACCCAAAGTGTGACAAAGCTGAAAGCTAAAAATTGGTCTGGGCAGGAAGAAGGTGCCCAGTAGGCAAGTAGTTAATAAGAAAGCAAAGGGGACTAGCGGGAACACCAGGGATTTCACACAAAGGAGGCAATACAAAGAGAACAGGATACTTTCTCATACAAGTACATGGTACAACAGGCACATATTCGGAATATGAAATGTTGCGGTAACAAACGTTTTAAAGGAAAAAAAAAAAGTGAATAACCCAAGACGTGACAGATTTAAAAGGAGTGCTTTACTTATCTCTAGTGTTTACAAGACAAGTAAATTCCATAAAAAACTTGCAGTCTTCAATCTCGGACAGATAAAATTTAGACAATATGAATGAATTAGAATGTATAAATTCGTGCGGTCATGTTTAGAAAGAACACTTGATTTAACAATTAAAATTAATTTAAAGGGTTAACGGAAAACAGAATTACACAAATGAACCAATTGAACTTTTTTAACGTTGTAAAAGGAGATCAGCTAATGTGCAGTACTTCATTTACACCTCTGTAGGATGGTTAGTGGCTGCTCCTTCCATGAGGTCATACAGTGCAGTACCATAAAGCAGAACAGATGCTGCTGACTTTTTTACTGCTTGGCCATCAACATGCTAAGACACAATCTCTTTGTAATTCTTCAATTCCTTTTTTAAATCATATAAAACAGTAGCACCTTGTACATGAGCAATGAGTAAAGCAAGCTTTCAGCAAGTTTAAGGCAGCTTTGTTGATATACTAAAAGGAAACTACCTCCAGTAATGGGAGGTTAAACACAAATCCTAATGGGAGAGCTGGGAAATCTAAACCCCACATAACTGGATACTAACGTTTATAAGTAATAACATCAGAGATTATTATTATTGATCCAGGTGGATTGGATTGTCACAAAGGGGATCAGGAAGGATTTTTTTCGCCCCACTGGAACAAGTTGGATCATGCTTTATTGGAGTTTTTATTTTTGCCTTCCTCTTTAGGTATATGACTGTATATGGAGGTTTTCTACTTATTTATTTGGTCTGGTTGAACTAAATGAACTAATAAACAAAGATAGGGAAAAGGGGGCAATACGTCCCCGGGACTTTAACGGTGCTTTAAATACTGAGTGTATAAGACTAAAAGAAACTGTATGCAACTACACATATAAAAGACAATTTTTTATTTGAAAAATACATATTAACAAATAGTTACAAGAAATCCACTTCATTGAAGAAGCAATACAGGCCCAAAAACTATGAATACCATTCTAGTTACTCGACATGTTTTGCTCACATTCTTGAGCTTCATCAGGAGTTATGGTATGTGTATAGGACTTAACTGTGGATAACAGAAATATAGTGTGAATAAAAATTTGTCACCATTGAGCCATCTACACGGATTTACTATAATGTGAACTCTAGTAACGCATTGTTAATATCTATTCAACATTGAATATCTACTAAACATTTGAATGTATTGTGCAATGATGTATGCAACCAGTGTTTTTTGTCCATGCACTGGCAGCATGGTTCTTATTTACCCTGTTTATTCACACTATATTTCTGTTATCCACAGTTAAGTCCTATACACATACCATAACTCCTGATGAAGCTCAAGAATGTGACCAAAACATGTCGAGTAACTAGAATGGTATTCATAGTTTGATGGGCCTGTATTGCCTCTTCAATGAAGTGGATTTCTTTTAACTATTTGTTAATATGTATTTTTCAAATAAAAAAGTGTCTTTTATATGTGTAGTTGCATACAGTTTCTTTTAGTCTTATACACTCAGTATTTAAAGCACCATTAAAGTCCCGGGGACATATTGCCCCCTTTTCCCTATCTTTGTTTATTTTCTATATGGGATGTGGTGCTAAGGGAAAACTATTCCTGTCCTCTACACTCCAGATTAAATGTCTTTTTTCAACATAACTACGTAACTTTAAACAATAAATGCTTCAATATGCTCTAACACGATTTCTACAAGCTTCAAGTAGTCCTGAAGCCTGCTAGCAGCTTGATGAAATGCCCAACTCCCAACACAGGAAAACAAAAAAAACTGCCCTTGCAGTTATAACTCATTTTTGCCCACTTGTGCCATTTCTGGCTCCAGCTAGGTCATGCCAGCAGTGTGACTGGTCCCATGAAGGCTTCCAGACGCAGTCCCTCTCCTGCCTCCTCCACATGCAAAAGAAGAAAAGAATACAGGCGCCTATGAGTGCAGACTGTTAAAATATATTTGTGAATCACAATAGTACAACTCACATTTTTAGGAATGCCATGCCAGGCACATCTTTATGGTTGTTCGCCTGGTGATGCATCCATGGCACTGGTCCACAAAAGGAGCCGTCCTGGCCGCTCTGACAGCTATCATGGCCGGCAAGATGATGGAGGAGAGCCGAAAAAGAGGGGTGGAACGCTCCTTGGACCACAGCGCTGGTCGGGGTGACGTCACGGGCGTGCTGGTGACGTGTTTTCAAGCGGGCGCACCCTGGTAGTGGGAGGCATGCATGCTCCTTTTTCAAGCTTTGAGAATTATGAGCCCGCAGTTGAGCTTTAAAAGGCTTCAATAAAGCTGCTTAAAGCTGGCTGCCCAGCAAATGCTTTTAAAAAGCTTGCTGTACATGTGACTCTTCTAAAAATAAATAAGTCCCTATGTACTAGGCATAAGCCCTCATTGACAAGGGCATACTGATCCATTGCAACTTGGATCACGGAGAATCCAAACTCATCAAGGCACATGAAAAAGACTAATGCTTGGTTCACACTGCTGTGACTTACAGCCAGGAGAGTTTGAAACAACTTCAGGGAATGCCTGTGTAATCTTCCCGTGATAAGATGGAGGATCCTACTTGGAGGCAACTTCCGTTGAAGTCTATGGGCACAAATCGGATAGAAGTCACCCTGAAGTAGTACAGGAACCTTTTCCAAAGTCAGAGGGACTTCAGTAGTGCTAATTAAAGACAGCTCTCATGGAATAAAATGGGATTTCAAGTCACGCGACTTGGGGTCTCACAAGTCGGATCCAGAGTCGCGGTAATGTAAACCGAGCCGAACGGTGCAGGGAGATGTCAGCAACTGGTAACTCATGATTAGGAGACAAAGTATCCACTTACATAAAACAGAAGAACAGCAGCTGGCAGTATGGAGACACAGGCACAACGTGGGGACAGCAGCGCTGGATGTTCTGCCTGATGAAAGCTAAAGATGGCCAGCTGAGCAGGATGCACAGCGCCACAGCGATCCCTCGGTGTACAAGGAACCGGAGCACCGAGGGATCGCTGTGGCGCTGTAAACGTAATTCTGTTTAATCCATAATTATTTCCTTTTTGATCATTTTTAAAAAAGAACATCTATGTGTGCTAATTTTGCGCCATCATAAGTAAACCTGGCAATTGGTTTATGGAAGGCCAAATACATTTAAAAAAAATTTTTTTTTAGATTGTTACATAGACTACCTTGTAACTAGTTGGGATGGTACCCCCCTTTTTTGTTTTTTTTCCATTACTACAACAACAAAAAGGGGATGGGTTTTTCACACATGTAGTTGACCAGATTTCTTTAATTTTCCTTGATCTAGATCCAAAGGGGATACGAACATCTCCAAAAACTTTTTTTTAAACCAACTGGAGTTAAGTGTTAACAAAATCTCCCTAGGAGCCAGTTCTGCTGGCTAAGGAGAAAGGATTTTCTGAATAATTGGTAAATAAGGCCTTTCAAGTTCATTTACAGCCACACAGTAACAGAGCTAAAAATTACACCACAAATGGTATTAGAACCTTTACATTTATCACACAATTCCGCAGTATATTTAGGGGAATGGAACACATATTTAAAAAGCATTGGAGAATTTTGAAGCAGGATCACAAGTTAGTCCCCCTTTTACCAGAAAAAACCTAGGCTTGTGTATCATAGGGCGCCAAATGTTAAGGGCAAAATAGCCCCCAGCAAATTAACAAACACAAAGCGGAGATCAGGCCCAGTTTTTTAGGGAATCTATCAGTGTAGAAAAAGTACCGTAAATGCCTGACATGCCCCTTTATTATACATTGGCAAAAAACCTTTATCCATGAAACCAAAGTTTATACTATTTCAGAATGTTATAGTTGTTCCACAGGTTTTGTTAAGGTTTGTTTAACCACTTCAGCCCCAGAAGATTTGGCTGCTTAATGACCAGACCAATTTTTGTGATTCGGCACTGCATCGCTTTAACTGACAATTGCGCGGTACCCAAACAAAATTCACATGCTTTTTTTTCCCCCACAAATAAGAGCCTTATTTTGGTGGTATTTGATCGCCTCTGTGGTTTTTATTTTTTGCGCTATAAACAAAAAGAGCAACAATTTTTACGGAAAAAAAAACAAAACAAGATTTTATTTTTTGCTATAATAAATATCCCACATTTTTTATTTAAAAAAAAAAATTGCAATAAGCGTATATTGATTGGTTTGCGCAAAAGTTATAGCGTCTACAAAATAGGGGATAGATTTATGGCATTTTTATTAATTAATTTATTTTTTACTAGTAATGGCGGTGATCTGCAATTTTTTATCAGGACTGCGACATTATGGCGGACACCTTTAACACATTTTTGAAACCATTGACAATTATGCAGCGCCGGTGCTATAAAAATGCACCGATTACTGTATAAATGTCACTGGCAGGGAAGGGGTTAACACTAGGGGGCGATCAAGGGGTTAACTGTGTTCCCTATGTGCGTTTCTAACTGTGGGGGATGGGACTGTCTAGGGGAGAGAGAGAGAGAGAGAGAGAGAGAGAGAGAGAGAGAGAGAGAGAGAGAGAGAGAGAGAGAGAGAGAGAGAGAGACAGACATAGTATGATAGTATGATAACATGATCTGTCTCCTCTCCCCTAAAAGAACCAGCACACACAGATCCCGCTTCTCGCTCTGTCACGTGCAATTGCGGGAGCCTGGCGGTCATCATGTCGGCTGGGCACTCACATCAGCTCCGGGCCCGTGCCCCTAGTGGCCAAAAGGCGAAGCGACGTAGTACAACGTCGGTTCGCCCAGCCGTGCCATTCTGCCGCAGTAAAACTGCTGCGGCTGGTCGGCAAACGGTTAAGGTCCATGAAATCTACTGTATGTAGGATGTACTATCCGGACCCTTAGAACCCGATGAACTCCAAATATTTTTTGAACGAGGGAAGCGTTCCTAGACATTTTCCAACTAAACATCAGAAATCCACAGAAGGCCTAAATGTCTGGATTTTAGAAACAATTCTTAATAGTGTCCCTTTTCCTGGCAGGTTTCATTAAATATTAAGAAGGAAAACTTTTTGGATCTTCACAATAAATATGCTGGCTCCCTCAGGACTTATTGGGGAGATAATTAACACCATAATTTAAAACACCCAGATTATTCTACGCGAGGTCTTGGTTTGGAATTTGGCTTGTGAGTTTGATAGGAGCCTGTGTCAGTAAACATGTTTTTTTTTTTGTTTTGTTTTTTTATACGTGTTTTACATAAATTAGTCGTGAGATCTATTAGTACCTACAAAATACTTTTAATGCTCTGACAACATATACAGAAATTATGTAAAACTATTTGGAATAAACACTGGTTTTATTATATTTTTAGGTAATATTTGTATGGTTTTATTTTTAATGTACTGAGCATTTTTTCTAATAAGAGTGTTTTCAGGGTTGTTTTTTTTTTTTTTTTTTTTTATTATTGTGGTTTGTCAATAGCTACCTTTCTACATTTGCTACAAAGTCTACATATGCGTCTACATCTGGCGCTATAAAAGTAGTGCTCCCGGCAATTGAGAGGCTTGACAAAGGGGCAGATACCCAGAAACCCGTTGACACTTGTGGCCCCACCTACCCATTGTCTCTTTCATATTAAAAGTTACAAGTTGCTGACATCTCCCTGCGCCCTTGGTCTTTTTCAGGGCAGTGCAAGTAGCCTGTTAAAATCAATAAAATTGACAGCTGGCTGCAGGGACCTCCGTGCACACCCATGCGGGTCCGATGCATGGATCAGAGTGCAGACTGTGGATCAGTACGCCAGTGTGAATGAGGCCTAAATATTTTAGTGAACATAGTAAGGACAGTCAAATTTTTTTTAAATCCCTTTTCAGATACACAAAGCCAGTTTAGATGCAAACGGTGCTCTCTATAAAAAAAAAAATTTAAAAAAACAGTAATCTCTGAAGAAACCGTTAATTGGGAATAGTCTGATCTTTGTCACCTGCTCAAAACAAATTACCACTTGACAGCAATGTATGAACAGACATAAGACAGTTAAAGTGGAACTCCAGGCAAACAATTAAAAACGCACTAATGAAATAAAAATATGTAACCTGTTTTTCCTGCCTATGAATCTGTCATCCTGTTTTCATACACCCAAACCACTCCACAATTTCCAGGTTTGCAGCTCCCCATGTGCACTCTTCACCTCAGACCGGCAGACAGATGAGAGGAGTAAAGTTGAACCAGGAGCTGACTAAGCAGGGTGACAGTTGTGTGTGAACCACAAAACTTGGCGGGTACAACCATTTAAGCAATGTATTTAAACCCGCACCAGTTTTTTTTTTTTTTTGTATATGATATTAAAATGTGTCAGTCAAACTCATGTCAAGCTATGGCCAGCCTGATGCTGGCTCTGCCTACCTCATCCTGCCTCTGGAGAACATGGCTGGAAGAACGCAAACAGTGCACCATCCCTGCACAAACTGGTAACACAAAGTTGCTTCAGAAAATGATACCCAAACATGCTTAGGTACCCAATCATGCTTACAGTATACCAGTACAGAGTACATCTGTATTTTTTTTTTTAAACCATAGCCATCCCTTAAAACTGTCACGTTATGTAGAATATACATATAATCCGATGATGTGTCAGTATACCAACAGGAGTTATTGGGTGAGGGTTGGCACAAAGCTTTCTCCCAAGCAGCACTATATATACACAGTATCCCAACAGCAGAAGTCCTGAATTAATTGAATTCATCCTCACATATTTCTCTGCTATAGGCCACAGACCCAGCACTATAGCCTCCCCCACACTGTGCGTTATTGCCAGTAGCTGGACGGGCAGGAATTCATGATCGGTAATGGGGAAGTAGGAATAGAGGTAAGCATAATACATAGCATACAGTACTTAAAACATACAATACCCTCCCCTTCCCATTAATGCATATCAACCTACTGTCACCGTTTTCATGATCTACCTGTGCCATCCCTTTCATCTAGACATTACATAGAAAGCAAAGTTTTAGCACTAGCTGTAGAGGACAGCACATAGTATAGCTGACATACTATGAACATGATAAAGTCATCATAACTATTGGCTAAAATTGTTCTCCTTTTGGTCCATTAATATGTTCAAGTTCCCAGCTTTAGGGAAAGCTGAACTTCCCTAAAAGTGATAAGAGGATATACAGATGCGCTACATATTAAGGTCCCCTTTTTGTTTTGAAGATGGAGTCAGTATGGCATGCCCAGTCCTGTGCTTAGGTCACATGTAAGCTCTAACTGAATGGCAACCATGCACGTGGTTTTCTATTTGTGACTGCTCATATGAACAAATGCAGAACCAGTCTCATCCAAGACAAACGATGGAGTGTTCAAGAGATGACATGATAAAACAAGTTTTGTGCGAATTACTAAAATTTCATTCTCCTCTGATGGACTAAAAAATAAATTAGAAAAAAAAGACAAAAAAAAAGCCAATGTCCCTTTTTAACAGAAGGGTGTACACCCAGTTTCCCTGAAATGCCACGTTAGATATCCCAGTTTGCATTTGAGCTGTAATACTTTGGTACATGAGTAGAAGCTCCGTTGATGAAGTCAGGTCAGTCAGCCATCTGAGGATGACCTTGCAACTCATGTCACATAACCAGAACCACAGGGGAGATGTACTACAGCTTCAACTTTCCAGACTGGATCCTCTGATACACCTCATGGTCCAATGGGATGTACTTTCCTTGCTGTGAATCCAAAACGTACAAGGCATCTTTTACCACGTGGGGGTCAAAGCCTTCTTTCCTCATGTCTGTCTTTTGGAATTTATAAGTCCCTGTTTGGATATAAAAAAAAATAAAAATGTTGGGTTGGTGTTGAAATTATCCATGTTCAGCAAAGCAACAGAAAAAAAGTGGAAGATTCCCTCCCCCCCTCCCCGCACCTTCGTGACCAGGGCATTTTTTTTGCTATTGAGCACTGTGCTACTTTAACTGGCAAATGTGCCAGTTGGTCATGCAACACTGTACCCGTATGAAATGCACACAAATAGAGCCAAGATATTTGATCACCACTGGGTTTATTTGTTATTACATAAACTAAAAACACCCGATATGCACATTTTAGGCATGAAAATTACATGGAAAAAAACCCCAAAATTTATCAAAACTGGAGCAGTCAGAATCTGGAGCAGTTGTGCACAGCAGCCAATCAGCTTCTATCTTCAGCTTGTTCAGTTAAGCTTTCAAAATGAAAAGTTAGAAGCCGATTGGCTGCCTTTTGCACATCTGCTCCAGATTCTGGCTGCTTCAGTTTTGATAAATTTCCCATCTAAATATTGTTGAAAGCAAAGACCCTGGAGAAAAAAAAAAAAAAATTTGGTAGTTGCAATTTTTTCACGCAAAATTAGCACAACTATTTATCAAACCCATATTTTCAGTAAAAAAATAATAATAAAAAAAAAACTCAATGCATTGAAATTAATTTTTTTCTCCCTATGCACACATTACCCAATGTTTTTTGTAAAATATAAAAGTTAACGTTGCATAACAAGCCTTGAAATTGTGTGAACCCGGGAAATTGTGAAAGACTACAGTACCCAAAATTGTCCATAAGCGATGCTTTGAAAGCCTTTACAGGTCATCAATTTAGAGTTAACAATGAACTGCCCTTGAATTACTGCTCAGTATGGCAGGTGCAGTAATACCGAATATGTATGGTGCAATCATGTTCACATGTAGGTGCATCTGAAGCGAACATTTGTGTTAAAATGTGCATGTATGTGGAAGTAAGGGTTTAAATAATGTGTTTATTGATTTTATTCAACTTTAATTTTTTTTACTTTTGTTTTTACTTAACTTCATTGCTCTCACAAAGGGTCTGATAAGCCCCCTATGTAATAGAATAGCGCAAGTGACAAGTTCTCTTTGGAGAGAACTCACTTTGGCACTCTACTGAAACCGATCAAGCACAGATCGTGCTTTTACAGCGCCTTCTCTCACCACAGCGGTCAGGGGAGGACAGAATTGAAACCAGAATGAAAGGTTTGCTGTTACTTCTGGTTTATTTTACAGGGCAACCAGAAAAAGAGACATTCACTGGTCACTCTCTGATCTCCCTGCTGATACCCACAATGGATATGCACCCAGGAGGGATGGGGTATTTTTTTTATAACAAACATGTCATACTTGCATGGTCTGTGTAATGGTTTTGCACAGAGCAGCCTTGATCCTCTACTTTTTGGGTCCCCCCCCCCCCCGCCGGCTGTCCTGGATCCTCCCCCATGCCGAGTGCCCCCAATAGCAAGACTCTTGGTATGGGGGCATTCGAGCAGGCTCGCTCCTGCGTACTGACATTGTCCATATACACAGAGTGCAGCTCGGCCCTGCCCCCCTCTCCCTTTTAATTGGCTCACTAGCTGTGATTGACATCAGAAGGAGTCAACAGCTCCTGCTAGTGTGCAAGCCAATGAAGAGGGAGAGACCCAGGACAAACACTATTCTCATGCACATAGCTGGAGCGAGATAGGGCTCAGTAAGTATAAAGGGGGGGCAGAGGGAGCTGCAACCAGCAGGTTGCGACAAGGCACCCCAGTATTATTTGCAGTCCTAACACTAAACATTTTGAGTCTCCAAAGTCAGAGTACATCTATAATAGATGGATAGATTAAGGGCAGGTATGCATGGAGGGAGCACACCCCTCCTTTAAAAGGGTACAGGGACATACTGGACAACCAGCAATAACACAATGGCAGTGAAGGTATCCAGCGCATCCCCTAAATCTATCATATATGTGCTCCAAGTTTGGAGACACTCCAAATTTATAGAGTTAAGACTACACTGGGGTGCCATGATGTGGCATCTGCAACTTAAGGATATATTTGCAAATGTGTGCAAACTAAACCCCTGGTTTTAACATGAACTGTTAGACAGGACAATTCGGTAATTTTTGTTGATGGCTGTCAGCACAAGTCTGATCTTTGGAGGAGAGCAGGCAGAGTTCCCAGCACAGCCAGATAGACTGACCAAGCTGTGCTCTCATGCCTCGTGTGGTCAGTTTTTAATAAGGACTGGCAGGAACACCAGGGTTTCACACAAAGGATGCAATACAAAGAGAACAGGATACTTTTTCATACAAGTACATGGTACAGCGGGAACATATCAGGAATATGAAATGTTGGGGTAACATTCTACATTATCTGGCCTCTCACCCAGTCAGCGGCTTGTTGTAAAAGTAAAACCAAAGAAACTAGCATTTCTAGGAGGAAATGGTCCAAACTTCTAGACGCTAGCCTAATAATAATCCTGTTCCTCACAGTATTAAATTGGTTGTAAACCCTTGTTTACAACTTTATGTTACAGGTAAGCCTATATTAAGGCTTACCTGTAGCTAACAAGGATATCTCCTAAACCTGCACGGTTTAGGAGATATCCCTGTATTTGCCGACGTCTTGCGGCACATGCGCACTTAAAACAACTGAAGCAATGGCGCTATATGCTCTTGCTTCAGTTGTACTGTGCCGTTCCTGTGCAGAGTGACGTCATCGCGGCTCCGACTAATCACAGCGTCGAAGCCGCGATACCCGGAAGTTACTCTGGGACAACCTGTCGGAGGGGGAGACGTGGACCGATGCAGGGGCTTCAATCTGAGGTAAGTAATACATAATTAGCTAGTATGCTATGCATACTAGCTAATTATGCCTTTGTCTTGCAGGGTTTTTTGTTTTTTCGTCTTTTTGCTGAGGGTTTACTTCCTCTTTAAGCAGAGGAAAATTGCTGTCTTTAGGCTGCAGCTGTGGGCTGAAAAATGTTTATGAAAGAACCCCCAAGATTGCATGCAATAACCATAACTGGCTGTAAAAGTGATAAAAGTAGGCATTTAGATGTTAGTGACAGCCAAGTCTAAAAAACTAGGAACACACAACCTGCCATCAAATGAGGAATGTAGAATAATGATCCCTCATTATTAAAAGACTGCGGCTTTAGAAAAGACTTTGGGAAAGTGTCCCCTCTACGGACCTTCTAAAACTTCCAAATTTGTGATGTTTTCTTCAAAGTTGTAAACCTAAAAATCTTCATATAATCCAAATGGATTACTTCTACTGTGAATGTATCATTACAACAAGAGACATTTAAACAGTTCTATTTTCATTGATGGAACAGGTTCCACCAAAGTCCTCAGTTCTTACCTGTTTTGTTCACCTCTGGCAAAAGTCTGAGAAAGACCGGATGTGCGTATCCAGGCAGTGACTTTTTAAGGTCTTGGATAAACTTTTGCAAGTCACATTTATGATCAGGGTCAGCAACAGCCGCCATCCCAGCTCTCCCTTCTGTTCCTAGAGTAGGAAAGGAGTCAGAAAGATTTTTCAGGGCAGAACAGGGCAAGGTACATATTTAGTTTCGTAAAAATATAGGTCAGGTATAGGTAGGTCATGCTTGAAGAAGGTAGGCTCAGTCTTACCTAGCACCTCTACTCCATAGACGACCACATCAGCTTGCCCAAGGAGTCTACTGAGTATTCCTTCCACCTCTGTGGTTGATACATTCTCTCCTTTCCACCTGAATGTGTCTCCCGTTCGATCCCGGAAATACATATAACCATAATCATCCATTACAAGTACATCACCTGTGTCAGAACAGATAAACCTGGGTTGAAAATTAGGTGTAATAGCTCAGAGGAATCTGGAGCTTCATTAAAGTATAAGTTCACCTTTTGACAAAAAATAAAAAATACACATTTTTTTTGTCAGAGTTATCTGCTTCCTCGTACGAAGAAGCTGATACATTCTGACCGGAAGCGCCGTGGTAGTTCACTGAAAACTGCAAGTCGACAGCCGCAATGGCTGACGGACCTTGTAATTTGCCATGCCCAGAGGACTTAATTGTAGCAGTAGACATGGGGGGGGGATCCCCTGTCTACTGTCACAGCAGGAATTGGGAGAAGGGGGGGCCAGTACTTTAATTACATGTTACATCCTGAATACACCCCAACATGTTATGAAAGGTGAACTTATCCTTAAGAATTTCAAAGTATCACTAGAGGCAAATTTTTTTTTTTTAAGTTATGGATAGAGTGGAGAGGGATTAAAACTCCGGTCAGGTTTTATTGCTGTCTGTGAACCTACTAGGGAGATTCACCCTCTTTATTTGTCCTGTTTACCATTCTCATTGAAAGTGAACTTTAAAGAAAATCACAAATTTTGGGTTCACACCAGAACAAGAATAAAGTGAGAGACTTCCAATCAGGACAATAGTTCTAGAGACAACCCAGGATTCCACTTACTTTAGAGGGATTTCCTATCACTTTCTGTTTTGCCAATAGGACAGGGAGTGAGGATAAATCCCAATGGGACACAGATGGCAAAGAAGGAGTTCTAACCCTCCCTTACTCTATTCAAATGAAATAAAAAAAAAAGGGATTGGCAAAATTAACAAAACGAATTCAGCACGCTCTACAGTCCATGCATATTCTAAAATGTTTTAAACCTTTAGAAACGTTGCAGGGAGAAAAAAAAAATACTGAGTGATTTTCCAGAAGTCCAGTGTGCAAACTTACTTTTAAGCTGGCAACACCGTCTTTGCTGACCTGAAATCCCAAACAGGGTTATTAGCCCTGCCTGAGTTTTCCTGTTTTGGACTACAGAACGCCCTCTAGAAGGGAGAGGTGTTCTCAAGTCCAGCAAGCAAGAGCTCGGGCACAGCTTATAATACTGCATGAGATTTCAGTGGAGAGGAGGCACTGTGTTGTCTGCTAAAAGGAGAAGTAAAAAGCTTAATTGGTTATTGGCAGATCAACAGGCATTTTTCTATGCTCCCAGCATTTTTAAAGAAACAAAATATGGTGAAATGTGCATGAATTGCAGGGTTATACAAAATGTTTTTTCCTCCTCTAGATATACACTTTACATGAGCGCCTTGTGGTGGCTTACAGAAACTGAGAACAAAGACAGAGGTTTTGTGTTCTCCAGGACAAAACTTACCAGAAAGATATGCCATGTCGCCATGTCTGAAAACATTTTGGGCTATTTTCTTGTTGGTTGCAGACTCATTCACGTAACCGTCGAATCTTCTAAGTGGGTCTGTCTGGATAATTCTTCCAACCAGCTGTCCAGGCTCTCCTATAAACAAGAAAGATGAATATGTAAGCAAAGTCTCACATCCAGAAAAACAAACCTAACATAGTTGTCACCACTTAACCCATTAAGGAATGAGCCTTTGAGATTTGGTGTTTACAAGTTAAAAACATTTGTTTTTTTTTGCTGGAAAAAAAATTCACTTTTTCGAATCAAAAAATAAGACAAAAAGTAAACTTCGTCCAATTTTTGTTTATCTTGTGAAAGATAATGTTACGCTGAGTAAATTGATACCCAACATGTCACGCTTCAAAGTTGCGCTCGCTCATGGAATGGCGACAAACTTTTACCCTTAAAAATCTCCATAGGTGACATTTAAAAAAATTCTACAGGTTGCATGTTTTGAGTTAGAGGAGGTCTAGGGCTAGAATTATTGCGCTAACGATCACGGCGATACCTCACATGTGTGGTTTGAACACAGTTTTCATATGCGGGCACTGCTCTCGTATGCGTTCGCTTCTGCACGCCAGCTCGGCGGGATACGTTTAAATTTTTTTTTTCTTATTTATTTTACACTGTTTTATTCCTTGTAATAGAAAAAAAAAAAAAAAAGCACGACAGGACCTCTTAAAAGTTGAGATCTGGGGTCAAAAAAACCTCAGATCTCATATTTACACTAAAATACAATAAAAAAAAAAAAAAAAAAAAAAAAAAAAAAAAGTAAAGCTATTTAACCGATTGCCGACTGGCTCACGCCGATATTTGTTGTCACATGAAAATATATAATAAAACATTTACAAAAATGTGAGGGTGTACTCACTTTTGTGAGGTACTGTATATATAAAAAAAATATATTAAAAAAAAATGTTTTTTTTATATAATTTTGGGGGATATTTATTATAGCAAAAAGTAAAAAAAATAATGCGTTATTTTTTCAAAATTGACGCTTTCTTTGTTTATAGCGCAAAAAAATAATAATAATAAATAAATAAATGCAGAGGTGATCAAATACCACTAAAAGAAAGCTCTATTTGTGTAGAAAAAAAGGACGTCAATTTTGTTTGGGAGCCACGTTGCACGACCGCACAATTGTCAGTTAAAGCGATGCAGTGCCGAATCGCAAAAAGTGCTCTGGTCTTTGGCCAGCCAAATGGTACGGGGCTGAAGTGGTTAAAAAAAATAAATAAAAAAAAGTGTCCCTTTGAGAGCATTGGGCGGAAGCGACGTTTTGATGTTGCTTCTGCCCTGCAATGATATGGAAATGGGTTGGTGGCCATCTTCCCTCACTCGTCTCCATGTCAGGCTAGGCAGAGGATCCGATCGCCTCTGCCACTACCGACGGCTCCGGCAAGCGGCGAAAGGCACCGGAGAGTGGCGGGCCCTGTCCCGCCGCCAATAAAAGTGATCTTGCGACAAATCTCCCACGGGAGACCACTTTTATCTTGAAGCAGACCGCCCACTGAAGAAGAGGATACCTGGGTTATGGTAGCTAGCTACTACCATAACAACGGTATTCCTCTTCAAAGTAGCGACGTGAAATGACGGAGGGCATTCCCCGTAAGTGGTTAAAGTGGATATAGACCCGGATTCATGGAATTTGAGCTGGGCACATATATATCTGCAGTATTTTGTTTTCTCTCTTGTGTGCCTTTCCTCCAATCAGCTGTCTTGGCTGAATGCCCAGGCTTCACTGCAGTGCTAACCAGGAAGAGAAAATCTCCTAACACGATTTGCACTTTCTAAACTGTATATAAAGATAAAGACAGCAGATATACATGCAAAACGTATGTAGGGAGATTTGTTTCATCCCTGTGTATCATCTGAAGCTGTTCACTTCACTGGGTATATGTGAGGCTTAGATCCACTTTAAAAAGGTACAGAATCTATAGACATGACGAGCCCAGTGTTTGAAAGGCAATTTTTAACGCTCTAAATATGAAATGCTAAACTTTGGAGTCAATGACTATTCTCTGTATGTGTTTCTGCTTTAGCACTTACTGCCTGTGGTTTCTCATGTAGCCATTCTTTCCAGTTTTCACTCTATTCACTGGGTCCAAACATACAAAAATCTTCCCACATTCCCAACCTACATGTCCCTGGCATCTTTACCATCTTACACACTGCTGAACCCGCACCACACCAATGTCCCATTTCCAAATACTGATGTCACATTTTCCCACTGTCACCAAACACCGTTCTCTATTCCCTACACCACATCACATCCCCCAAACACTGCTCTATGATCCTCTACACCAGTGATGGCGAACCTTGGCACTCCAGATATTTTGGAATTACATTTTCCATGATGCTTGACTACACTGCAGAGTGCATGAGCATCATGGGAAACGTAGTTCCAAAACATCTGGGGTGCCAAGGTTCGCCATCACTGCCCTACACTGTCACATCCCCAAACACTATTCTTGAATCCCCTACACCGATGTCACAACCTCAAAACATAGCTCTCCGATATCCTACACTGATGTCACAACCTCAAAACACAGATCTCTAATCCCCTACACCAAACCACGGGTCTCCAAACTCCGGCCCATTTTTTCCGGCCCGCAGCTCAGAGACTGCCTGCTTCAATTCCCCCTGTGCGCTTTAGGCAGCGGGACAGAGCAGAAGGCAGGTGGGGCGATGTATGTGTGCCGCTGTCAGAGCGGATCCAATGAGGCAGAGGAAGGCGGAGCAGTGGGTGGATTCCCACGCGTGCAGGGAGGAGGCAGGGCCCAGCTGTCGGGCAGCACGGCTGGAGTCAGGCTGGGGGAGTGGCGGCAGAGGAGGAGGTTGGAGTGTAGGAGGCTTCTGCTCTGTGCAGCTGCCACCACCAGATTTGTATAGAGGTATTGTGCCTGCTCCAGTGACAGTGGGGGACACAGATGTGTGGAAAGGCTCTGACGAGATGATTTACATTTTTATTAATTTATAAAATAACAAACTATTTTTTTTCAGGCCGCAAATATTTATAATATCTACAATGTGGCCCTCGGGCTAAAAGGTTTGGAGACCCCTGCCCTACACCGATGTCACAACCTCAAAACACAGCTCTCTAATCCCCTACACTGATGTCACAATCTCAAACACGGTTTTCCAATCCCCTACACTAATGTCATAACCTCAAAACACAGCTCTGTTCCCCTACACTGATGTCACAACCTCAAACACTGCTCTTTGATCCCGTACACCGGTGATGGTGAACCTTGGCATCCCAGATGTTTTAAAACTACATTTCCCGTAATGCTCAACTACACTGCAGAGTACATGAGCATCATGGGAAGTGTAGTTCATCTGGGGTGCCAAGATTAGCCATCACTACCCTACATTGATGTCACAACCTCAAAACACTGCTCTCTGAACCCCTACACTGGTGTATCCACAAACACTGCTCTTTGATTCCCTACACTGATGTCACTAGGTGGCTCAACTCCAATGAAAAAATGTACAAAGAAAAGAAAAAAAGCTTTAAAAAACAATACAAGGCTGAGGAGTCACATGACACCGGGGAGGGAAAATGGCTAATTGGACCCAATTTGGACATTTTCACTTAGGGATGTACTGACTTTTTTTTGCCAGCGTTTAGACTCTAATGACTGTGTGTTGAGTTATTTTGAGGGGACAACAAATTTGCACTGTTATACAAGCTGTAAACTCACTACTTTACATTGTAGCAAAGTGTCATTTCTTCAGTGTTGTCACACGAAAAGATAGAATAAAATATTTACAAAAATGTGAGGGGTGTACTCACTTTTGTGAGATACCGTATACAATGTAATATTAACATAAAAGCTCACACATAGGTTGGACTTGATGGACTTGTGTCTTTTTTTTCAACCTCACCAACTAAGTAACTATATCATTGGAAATATAGTTCCAAAACATGTGGGGTGCCAAGGTTCACCATCACTGCCCTACACTGATGTCACAACCTCAAACACTGCTCTCTGATCCCCTACACTGAAGTTTCATCCTCAAACATTACTCTCTGATCCCAAGCGCTGATGTCACATTCCCAAACACTGCTCTCTGATCCCCCACACTGGTGTCACCTTACCATACACTGTTTTGTGATCCCCCTACACTGATGTCACCTCCCTAAACACTACAGTTAAATCCCCAAACCCTACCAAGCCTTCTCCCCGCACTGATGTCACACTCTGCACTCTCTGATCCCCTCACACTGTCGTCCTCTATACACACTGAACCTGCATGTGCTCATGAATCATCATTACTTCCAGATAGAAGGTTGTGGTGTACCAGAGCACTGAGTTGGCTCACATACAGAAGGGGACTCCACATGCCCAATGTGTATCTAAAGAACCTGGAGGAAACATTAGGATCCTAAGAGACCTCTGATGTCTTCATAACAGACACCTGTCACCATAATTTTTTTATAAATCAAAAAACCAAAAAAAAAACCAAAAAAACAAACATGTATTCTATCCTATCCTTCCACACTTACCATCATAGTAGTTAGATGTGATGGCATAAACTGCTCTTGCGATGATACAGTTAATATTATGATGGAACAGGAATAGGATGTCAGAAATAATGTTATATCGCAAGCTCAGGTCAAAAATACCACACAATAATAAATGGTTGTAATTAAAATTTAAATAACAACAAAAAATATGTAGCTGTAGTGTGGTGGTGGGTGTGTTAACAGGTGAACAGAATTACAGACATTTTGGCACATAAACCTGCTGGGCATGTATTTTTAGCTTGAAGGTCTGATTTAATGCTGATTTCTTAAAAAAAAACAAAAAAACACAACTTTCACACTGGACTCACCTGGCTGGCAAGGAATACAGAGACCTTTAGGGGTGCGAATAAGCTCCATTGTCTCTTCGTTTACCTTCATCAACCGAATTGGATAAACAAAAGGCAGGATACGGCTGTTAAATCCACAGGATCCCATCTAAACAGAGGATGTACCGTCACATATCAGTTTTATGTTAAAATGAATGTACCTTTTTTCCTACCATAAAAAAGGAGCTTAAATATGTATAATTTTGATATATAGATGAGAAAAAAAAAAAAAAAAGGTTGAGAAACAGAGAGAAGAACTTTTTATTTATGTTATTACAAGTATTAGCAATGCCATCTTTACAGGGGTTTTTACCTTCCTTTGGATTAACTGTGGAGAGAGGATTCTGTATGTGAAGGTTTTCTATTTATTTTTTTTCTATTGATCGAACTAGATGGACCGGAGGTCTTTTGTTCAACCTATGTAACTATCTGAGCAACTGGCTTGAAAAAGGTGAGTCATGTAAAAAGGTACAGTATTCCTTAGCCTTGATGACTGCCACTTCAATAATTTTAAAGGAGATCCAATGAGCGCTAAAGATAAGTCACATGGCTAAAAAAAATGTGCTAGGTGTTAAACAAGCAGCATAACTCAGCGAGTTACCTGTACCCATTTAGGACTATTTAAATGCTATGTAAAGCCCTAATGTTGTAAAGCGCTGCGTAAACTGTTGGCGCTATATAAATCCTGTATAATAATAATAATAATAAAGCCCAATCTCGACTGCCACTTCTATACCAGGCACTTTCACCCCTTCCTGCCCAGGGCAATTTTTAGCTTTCAGTGCCGTCACATTTTGAATGACAATTGCGCAGTCATACAACACTGTAGCCAAACTAAATTTTTATCATTTTTTTCCAACAAATAGAGCTTTCTTTTGGTGGTATTTGATCACCTCTGCGGTTTTTATTTTTTTGCGCTATAAACCAAAAAATAGCGTCAATTTTGAAAAAAAAACGAATTTGTTCGTTTTCTCCATTACTGACGGGCACTGATATTTAGAATTGATTGGCACTGACTGGCACTAATAGATGGCACTGATGGGCAGCACTGATTTGGCAGGTACTGACAGGTATTAATGCTGGGCACTGATTAGCACATCTGATGGGGCTGTGCTGATAATCAATGTGCTGATCATCAGCACAGACCCCCCCCCCCCTCTCTGACGGGGAGAGCCGCCAATCGGCTCTTCTTGTCAGCTCGAACTGAGGAATGCCATTTACCGGCACTTCCTGGTTCTCGCGATGATCAGTTGTGATTGGTCACAGCTAATCACATGCAAGAAGCCTCTGTCAGAGGCTTCCTATTATGATCGGAGATGATGATCGGGGGCAGACTGACATGCCGCGATTGCCACGCTGCGGGCGCGTGCCGGCATGTTATCCTACTGGACATCATATGACGCCCAGTCAGGATAACAGAACCACTCCCTGGCTGTCATTCTGTTATAGGCTGGGCAGGAAGTGGTTAAAAAAAGTAATACAATTTCCTCCAATCATTACTTTTTCCTTGTGGCTACTGTGAGTGGAACAAGATAAGGAAAAAGCAAAAGTCACAGTGGGGTTAATTTACTAAAGGCAAATCCACTGTGCACTACAAGTGTAGTCGCTGTAGATCTGAGGGGAAGATCGGAAATGAGGTGAAGCTCTGCTGATTTATATCATCCAATCATGTACAAGCAAAAAGACCGTTTATTTTCCTTGCATGTCACCCTCAGATCTACAGCAACTGCACTTCTAAGTGCAGTGCACAGTGGATTTGCCTTTAGTAAATAAACCCCATGGTGTCTAATTACTGTGAATCTGTGCAAGTAATTTCTGTGCAGATCCCCCATGGTAACTACAAGCAGAAGAGGTCTGAAGCTCAAACTACTGAAAGATAAAAAAAAAAGTGGGGAAGGCTGTAACTTATGTGGAGAAAATGTAAAATGGGCAAAAATAGGATTGTGTTTTACTCACTGTAAAACCCTTTACTCTGCATTCAAGTGAGGACACAGCTCTGCTTTAGATCATTGCCTACTTGGTATATTGCCACCTACAGGTACAAAGTAGGGCATAAAGTAGAACAAAAAAAAAACAAAAAAAAAACCAAGAGATGGCCCAGGGGTGCATCTAGCAGTAGATGCTTTAAAGCTACACAAAAGTCTTCTACAACTATAAATAGGGAATCCAACCTAGAAAACCTGGACATGGCATTCAAATACACCCTGAACAACCCAACTATATCCAAAAACTGGTTTGTCACAAAGCGAAGGAAACACAATGTCCTCATTCAAGTAGAAAACTGATACCATCTTAAATCAGAAAAGAGTCTCAGATGTGGGGTGACCTTATCCTTATGAAGAACCAACAATGTAATCTGCCAGTTCTTACTACTACGACTCACACTTTGAGAGAGTGTTATTAGTGGGATCTCCTGAATACCCCCCAAAGTTACTTTTGCAATACCAGCAAAAGGTCCCATAGAACCCTCAGCCCCGGTTCACACAGGGGCAACTTGTCAGGTGACTTAGCCACCCGACAAGTCGCGTCCCGTTCTGTACTATGGAACCGTTCTAATAGGAGCGATGCAAGTTGCTCCGACTTAGAAAAAGGTTCCTGTAGTATTTTTGGGGCGACTTCAGGCGAATTGCATTGACTTCTATACAGAAGTCGTTTTGCAAGTCGCCGCTGAAGTCGTGTGCAGGTCGCCTCGGTGAGTCGACCTGCAAGTCGTGTTGCCCCTGTGTGAACCGGCACTAAGTGAGAAAGGCTGCTTGAGGCTAATAACCAAGCTTATTCCACAGTGGGGGAGTTTTAACTACCAGAAGTTGATGCTCGGTTTGCTTATAGATATATATCTACATACAAAACGAGCATCAACTGCTGGTAGTCAAAACTCCCCCCACTGTGGAAGAAGCATATATATATATATATATATATATATATATATATATATATATATATATATATATATTTACAGCAGGTGATGGTCTAAAAGCAGAGCTGTGCCCTCCAATGAAGAAAGAAAGATATGTGCTACATGTAGACAATTATCATCCTCTGGTGCATTAAAATCCCTTCGCCTTAACAAAGACATCTCAACACCGATAACACACTCACATTGTTGTCAAAGTTGCCCAGGCTGCAGTTACACTCTGTGGCTCCATAAAATTCTGCAATCTGGGGGACTTTGAACCGTGTCATAAACTCTTCCCAGATGGCGGGGCGGAGCCCATTGCCCAATGCCATGCGCACACAGTGCTGTGCCTCTGCGTCTCGTACTGGTTGGTTCAGGAGGTACCGACAAATCTCGCCAATATACTGGACAATCTGAACAGATAATAGGACATGTCAGTATGTGACAAAAAAATTCTAGCAATGAAAAACATCTATTAGCTTCTGCAAGAGAGTATAAAAAGGTTCCCTACTGTGCAGTTGTATTTAGCACAATCATCCCAAAACCGTGATGCTGAGAATTTCTTCTTGATGACAACTGTCAGTCCAAGGATGATACACTGACCCATTCCAACGATGTTCCCTGTGGAATGAGAATTGATATTAATTACAGTAACAATATCAAACATGGCATACAAATCGACATCATAGGATTTACTTCCTGTGAGCCCAGGTTGGGGTCCCCCAGGGGGACATCATCAAGCAGCTTGGGCTCGCAGTACCCATGGACTGAGTGGTGCGCACATGCCACTACGCGAGCACGACTCAGTCCAATAGTCCAAGTCGCATCAACGAATCAGCCAGATGATTACAAGACTAAAAGGCCTTAATAAAAGTTAAATAAAAGACTGAATTCAGCTTTAAAATGGACCTATACTGGATGTCTTGTCACAGGGAATATCTACACTTAACTGTGGCAAAGCAGTATATGAAAGACAATGTATTATCAAGTTAACAGACAGACATACTGAACCTGGTAAATTTATTGGCACAAGGTTTCAATGACTCCTGGTCATAAAAGGGTTAACAAAAGCAAAAAGGACAATGCTGTGTTGCCCATAGCAAGAGATTTTTTTTTTGGTCCTACAAATTACAGCTGGAAAAGAACTGGTTGCTATGAGCAACAGACCATTTCTTCTTTTTTTGTATTATACATTGGTCTACAAGTTGGGAGCAAAGAAATGTAAAAAAAGAATTCCTAAGCAGAGACAAGACTGACGTCCAAAAGTAGCCCTCAAGGACAAACTCTGCAATAAAGGGGAACGGGTGTTCTGCTCTGTATCCTCACTTACAGACATCTTAATGAGTAGGCACTAACAGCCTATTAGGCAGTTACATGGGAAGGTTACCTGCAGAGTGGTACAGAGGTAGGCAGTCATAAATTATGTCATCGGATCGCATGCCGAACCCATAATGCACCAAGGCAGCCATGCGGAAATATCTGCAAACAGAGGGCACGTCAGTGCTTGGAATTTTTGGCCTTGATGTCGGAGCGCTGCGATAAACAGAAAATGTCCTCACCTGCTGTGCACCACTATCGCAGCTTTCGGAAGTCCGGTTGTCCCAGAAGTGTAGATATAAAATAATTTATCTAGAAAGGACACAAAATGATTTAATTCAATTATCAATTATCTGTGATCATTAATTGTAAATCCCCCCCCCCAAAAAAAAAAAAAAAAGACACACGATAGTGGCACAAGTTCACATAAAACACAGAAGGATGACCACTATTTTTGATCAAACTTTGCTTTCTGTCAGAAGCTTTCTGTGCTGGGCTGTTAGGAATAACATTGGTTACTGGTGACCTTCACTGTTACACACTACAAGGGAGGCATCAATAAATATAAATAATGCATTGAGATTTTCAGAACCAGCATAGAAATGGTACCTTTATTCTGTTCCTGTGTCACATAATTCACAAAGCCTGCCTTCGGTGTCACAAAATATTTATTGAATTTTTAAACAAATAAAACTAACACGTACATGTGTTATGAAGTACAGAGCCTGCCTTCTGAACTACAAAGGTACTGAGAGAAGGAGCTTTTCAGAGCGAGGAGTCCATACAGGAATCACTGCTTGCAGGTAGCAAGGTACCATGGGATATATAGTCCTTAGAAAAGGAAAGTAAACAGCACAGGATGAGCTGCAAAGCATGCAGGGAATTTAGAAAGTTGTGTAAAGGGATGGCCAGCAGATAGGCAGAACTCACAACATGAAAGGATAGTTTGCTTGTATTGGATTGTCAAATATAACGATTGCTTGTATTGCTATCACAATGCTGATGTTATAAAATTTAAGTGAAATTAAAAAACAGTTTTTTTTTTTTGTTTTCAAATAACAAAATGTGTTATACTAGGTAGCAGCGAGCGCCGCTGATATACACATAGCTGAGTGTACTGTGTACTCGGCTAGGCTCGGCTCCGCTCGCAGTCACGCCCAGTCCCGCCATTGGACCTGTGTTATGTCCATCATAGGAGCCGGGCCAAGGGGCGGGACTGCGAGAGGAGCCGAGAGAAGCCGAGTACACAGGACATCCGGCTCCGTATCTCGGCAGCACTAATTTTAAACAATAAGGCTGCAATGACACTGGGCAAGGCTGCAGATGGACACTGATAAGGCTGCATTGATGGGCATTTAAATGTAAGTTCTTTTCCTTAAACATCTCTCCTAAACTTGGGGTGCGTGTTATACGCCGATAAATACGGTACTTTGAAGTGTATGCTGTGATCGTTAATTTCCTAATAGTAAAAGATTACTCCCTGGTATAGAACTCAGATATGCCGGTTACTGAACAATCAAGTAGCAGCAGCACTCTGCCGCTGAACACTGAAAAAAAGAATATTAATGGAAAAAAAATCTGCAGGCACACCGTTGCAATGCACTTTTACACTATGCAGTCCATGCCTGGCTCAGGACTCCTATTAGGGAAGCTTGCTAGGGGTAACCAATAAAGTGGGCTAGTGCCCAAACAGCAGTCATCAAATGGTGCCCCCAACTTCCCCAACCCCATACGCTGGCCGGAGTTTGTAATAAATAAACATGCCTCCCCGCCCCTTAGCTGGGGTCCCCATTGACTATGATCACCAAGTCATCACTGCCATGGGACTTAATTCACCAAGTGAACAGACCAGGATAATAGCCTGCTATTTAAACAAAATGACAGATAATTTCATTCAATGAGATTTGAAGATTACAGTGACATGCTGAAAACAGAGGCCAAAACACTGCCCATATACACTAGAATTTTGTTTAAAAAAAAATGTTTTTGGAACATTGATTCAATTTTCTAATGGCTAGAGGGGTCAAATTGAAGATCATTTTTAACTACAGCTGTGAGAAAATGTGAAGAACAATATGGAATTTTTTTCTGGAGCAAAACAAAAATTTTATGAATGTGGTTTTCATTCAGGTAAATTCATAAATATTGTAATGAAACCTGTCTAGTACAAAAAAAATACACCTGGAACTCCATTCAAATAGCAGGTCTGGACAAAGGGCTTTCTAATAAAAATAGTGGACTAAAAGTTGGCAAGAAAGAATATTCTGATGAATGATTTTTCAGAGTTTTTGTACGAATGTTTGAAAGAAAATCCTACTGTGTATAGCCAGCCTTAGATTCTAAAGTGGGGTGAGAAAAGGCAGGAGACAGCCAGTGAATAAATAAAGAAAGAAGAGACGTGCAGAGCTAAGCAAGGGGAAAAGATGGGAATCAGTCAAGACAAGAAGAAGAAAGGGAGGAAAGAGGTGCAGACCTAAGCGGGAAGAGAGGATGAAACCTGTAGTTTAGATGGTGTTGTGTTCCAGAACAGTCCGGATTACCCAAGCTGGCTGGGGGCAGAGTGGGGAAAGCATAAGACCACCATGAGTTCCACACTTTTAGAAACTTAGTGAAGCATGAGGGTAGTCAAGATGCTCTTCACCTCTGCAAACCCAACCGAAGGCTTCCTCCAAGCCCTGGCAATAGCACCCTTTTCAGAAATGAAAAGGTAGGTGGGCCAGCTAGACTCTAGACCAGAAGCCCACAAGACGGGGGCAAGACTAAATATATTATACACACATACATACACACACATTTACATATATATATGTATGCATTTTTGTGTGCCTTGTCCCATTCATACCATAACATACTGCACTGCAATGCACGCGTTCTTATGCATTAAAAGAGAAGAATGGGCGAAGCTTTTATGGGCCATATGTCTTTTGTGGGTCACAGGAGTACACCTACTTTTGTTCTTCTGTTACCCAGAGACAGCTAATAGTGGGCTATTGCCAGCTACCAGCTGCTGGAGCAGAGATGTGCCAGGCTAAGGAAGAATCCTAACAATATTGTCAGGATCCATCCTGCTGCCCGATTGACAGCTGGCTCTGCCTTTCATTGAAAATAAATGATTTGGGGGTCTTTTACAAACTCTGAAAGCTGCAAGTGAAAAATTAAAGAAAAAAAAAGTAAAAAACTGCAAAGATGGTCCAGCTACTAGAGTTGAAGCTCGGGGCTTGGCAAGCAAAAAGGTTAAAAGGAAAGAAATATATAAAAAAAAAGTGTGTGTATTCCCCTGTATTCTTGGTTGATCCGTACCTGTAAATCCCCTGCCAGGATCTTTGGGAGGAAGGCGGGAAGCACTCTGCAGTAATGGAGACAGGAATTCTGTTCCGGGGGGAATCGTTGATGGGTCACAGTCACCCATGCAGTAGAGACGTGCGGGTTTACCCATCAAGGAGTAAACATCCGTCATGGCTGGGAACGTAAAAAGAAAATGGAAAAAGAAAAAGAAAAGCAAAAAAATTAGCAGATGAACCTTTTCCGATGGACTAGCAATTTATACATAACATGATCACACAAATGGAGAACAGCGCATTCCTCCACATTCCATTATCTCTTCCAAAAATAGACAAATCCATTTTAGGTGGCAGAGATACAAACACCGCCACTGCCCACAGGACAATCCCCCCCAGCCTCTACTAGACTTAGGTTAGGCTTACTATACTAACAACATTGGCTTGGGCCAGTGTGAAGTCAAGCACTTGATTCTGCAGAATCCAAAGGCTATCTTTAATCAGACAATAGAGCAATAATGACTTGCATATCTCTGAGCCCTGAGTGCTGTTAAGATGTTTCTTCAGGACTAGTTTACACTGGAATGTGCATTTTTTTTGCGGGATTCCCACGCAGTCCAGTTTTGCAGCCTATTTGAACTGGCTGCAAAATGCACTGGATGGCAGAAACAGCTCAAGCACATGATTGGATGATGGAAGTTAGCAGAGCGTCCCCCTGGAGCAACTGCATTTGCAAAGTGACCAGTCTAATTTGCCTTTAGGAAATCAACCCCACTGGCACCAACTTGGGGGGGGGGGGGGGGGGGTTCACCTGCAGTGCAGAAAACACACACAGAACGTGCCTTTCCCGCACGTGTCTTGATGTGAACCAGTCCCAAATGAAACCTGCACTGATGGAGGCCTTATCTAAGAATGATAGCTGCCTGCCTCTGCAAAACAAGCACCCAAGCATTGTTGTATGTTACCTGTCCACCACACTCCATCAGTCGGTAATCTGGGAACTCCATTTTTGCTTGTAGAATTGAAGAATTATGAATCACAACAAAGATTACCTAGGAGATGGGAAACCAGTGCTCTGGCTCAAATGCCTTTGCAATACAGCAATAATACTGGAAAAGAGGTCTAGAGATCTCTAGCTAGATCATCTCTCCTCAAATCAGACTAGTTCCCTAATACAACTAAGGAGTTTCTCATGTTTACCTAGCTGTTAGTATCTATGCTGGTCTATGATGTGAACCTGTATCATTGTCCAGTTGATCTTGACGTTATTGTTAGTTTCTTTTATGAACCCAACAGCTTGGCATTTTACAAGTAAATTGTTTTGTATTGCTTCTTCTACATTGAAAATAAAAGTGATTGAAACAGAAATGTAGCAACAATCCTCTGATACAATGAAGCTGGCTACTCGGTAACATCCATTGCGACAATTCTTTATTGGCTACATAGCGGGATACGGTAATAACCTGCTAATGCATTTTGACCAAAGCCTAACTTATAGCACTCGGCCAAAACACGCTAGCATGTTATAGAATTGTCGCAATGGATGTTACAGAGTAGCCAGCTTCATTGTATCAGAATCATCAACCATTCCCACTACAGGCCCTATATTCCCATTGCAGCCTAGTTACTGGTATCCAGTTATTTCGCCCTCACCTTGGGACATTTCCCGACCGAACACAACAGCCTTGGAGTTGGACACACTGAAGCAATGCTCTAAGGCATCAAGTCGCAGGTTGAAGTTAATCAGAGCTGCTTCCACTCCGATTTTTGCCATACCGAGCCATAGGCCCACATACTCATTGCAGTTCTCCATGAACAAAGCGACAACGTCCCCGCTGCGGAAGCCTTCTGCGTACAAAAAGTTGGCAACTGCATTGGAGAATTCATCTAGTTCTTTAAAAGTCCATGAAGCACCCGTCCCTTCAAAGATCAACGCGGTTTTGTCCGGATGGCGGCTGACGCATTGCTTGAATATGACGGGGATTGTATTCTTCTCTCTAAGGTGACGCTTAACTTGCAGCTTCACACGGAACAGCGTCATAGCACCTCTGGGAAAATTAAAAACAAAAGGTCTGAGCTTCAATTAAAATTCAGGAAACTATTCATTGGGCTCTATAGATGCTGGAACATAATGGCGGACCTGTTTACCTTACCACACCTTAAGAACATCAGTTTACCATTAAACAATACTCACACTGATATCAAAACATCAAATACAGTCCAAACAAGTTCAAGCTTTATCTGCTATACCTTGTGCAATATCTGCCAGCCCTTTCTGGTACGTGTAATAGGACACAAGTTCTGCTGCAATATTTATCCAAGCTCCTTGGTTTCTTGTTTATTTCTAGGGCAGACGGGTATGTATGTTAATCAGTTTTAATTGTTAAATCTGAACTCCAGACAATCGCCTATATAGGCAGATGAAATATAAGGGAGCTATTTTACCTGCCATATGATTTGTAGTTGTGTCTACCCTGTCACGGGATTTACAGGAGGCCCACCACACACACAACGTAGTTCAGGGGATGACATTACTTCTTACAGTCAATGAATCCAGTAGTGTCATCTTTTCCATCCCTGGTCTACTGATTGGACAACAAAGAAGCAGAATCAAGCTATGAAGTCTCCCCTCTGCTCAATCTGCTGTTCTCCTGCTGAGCTTGCGACTTGTCGGCATATTTGCAAGCAGCACACCTGATTGGCTCATTGTGCTGCTGCTCCTTCTCCCAGGTCTGACCTCTGCTGTACAGTGGACTGCAGGAGGCCTATACCAAGTCAAATCCAAGTACTTAAAGTGGTTGTTAACCCACTTATATCAATTTACATAATCCTGCTGGTTCCCCAATGACAGCTGCTCCTGTCTGTGTTTTATTTTTAAAAAAGCCCCCTTTACCAGATTCCAGAGCGGTTCCCTGCAATCTCGTCACCGGCCAGCCCTCTCCTCTGCCCGGCAGTAGACAGGGCTGAGATTCCCTCGCTGACGTCAGCTGGGATGCGAGTAGGAGAGGAGTGAGAGAAACGGCCATGTGATTGCAGGGAGCCGCTCTGAAACCTGGTAAAGGAGGCTTTTTTTGAATAAAACACAGACAGAAGCAGCTGTCATTAGGGAACCAGCAGGATTATATACATTTTAAACAGTTATGAGAGCAGCAGGAGCGGAGGGGGTGGGCCCTGACACAGGTGCAGACAGGCGGGGGGGGGGTGGGGGGGACACAGGAGCACAGAGGGTAGAGCGGATGACAGAGTAAACTGACCACGGTGTCAGGGCTCAGCAGCCATGATGAATCGTGGTCAGTTTACAAAGGGGAGGGTAGAAACGGTCAGGATCAGCCAGGTATTACAGGTGATACGTGGGGCCAAATGCCACAGCACAAGAACTTGGGGCAGGATCAATTTTTTATTTATTTGGGGGGGTTAAACGCTTTAATCACTTGCCGACCAAGCTTTTTCTGGTACTTTTTGATTATAAGTATAACCACTTATCTACCGGGCACTTTCACCCCCTTCCTGCCCAGACCATTTTTCAGCTTTCAGTGCTGTCACATTTTGAATGACAATTGTGCGGTCATACAACACTGTAACCATATGAAATTTTTATTATTTTCTTCACACAAATAGAGCTTTCAAAAAAAAAAAAAAAATTATATATATATATATATGTTTTTCTTGTAAATTGTAAATTTTGTAAATAAGTAGTTTTTCTCCTTCACTGATGTGCGATGATGGGGCGGTACTGACAGTGATGGGCACTGAAAGCCGGCACTGATGGGCATCACTGATAGGCGGTGCTGAAAGCCAGCACTGACTGCCATCACTAATGGGCACTGATTTCTGGCTGTGGTGGGCACTGATTGTTGGCACGGGTTGCTGGCACTGGTGGCGCTCTAATGAAATCAGGGCACTGATCATCAGTGCCCTGATTACATCTCTCACTGTCCCCTGCGAGGAAATGCCGCTGATCGGCTCTCCTTGCCATACACTCTGTCAGGGTGAGGCGAGGAGAGCCTTGTTTACATGTGACCAGCTGTGATTGGATACAGCCGAACACATGATTAAAGAGCTGCGTCAGCGGCACTTTACAGAGATCGGGGTTGCGCCGTGTCCTAGCAACATGGCGCTACCACGATTGCTGCGGGCACGCCGTCATACGACGTCCACTCAGAGCGAGAGCCGCACCGTCCCACCATCATTCGACAGTGGGTGGGCGGCAAGTGATTAAATCAGTTTTTTCTTTGCTAGAAAAATTACTTATAACCCCCAAACAGGATGCATTTTTTTTAGCAGAGACCCTGGGAAATAAAATGGCGATTGTTGCAATTTTTTATTCACCAGCAGTAGAGGACTAGAAGCTCCTCCTGGATATGTTTCCCCGCAGACAGGCTGGGAAAGATCTGGGTCATGTGTATAATCGATTAGGTAAAAGGTACTTGTAGGTTTGTTTGTTTTTTAAATTAGAATAACTACAGTGCCATCATTCACAAACAGAAATAGAAGGGACAAAGTAAATTAAACAGTGTAAGTTTACAATCACTTTTAAAAAAAGGGGGGGGGGGGGGGGGGGAATAAAAAAAAAAAAAAAAAAAAAAAAAAACACACACAGACAGGTAGAATTTTCTAAGATAGAAGAGACCCCATTGGTCTCATCTATCACAAACCCCTCTCCCCCTACCAGAGCCCCGCATGTGCAGCTCTCTGCACACATGCAACATGCATTAAGTGATGTCATCTCGCTTGCCAGGTAAGTCTGCCATAATGTGCTAAATATGCTGCGCGTATTAGCACATTATAGATAACAGCTCATGAGGCCCCCCCCAAAAAAAGCAGAGGTTTAATTCCACTTTAATAGGCTACATTTTTGTGTTTAATCAGCTCCTCCTTTACCTTCAGAGGTAACAGCCATAGGTGTACACACGCCACGTCTGCCATGACCTGCTTCGCTGCCTTGGCAGGAACTATATCCCCCATCGGTGTCGGCGGGCATAGTGACACCCCCCCTCCCCCCCACATGCAAACCTATTTAAATTAAGTTGGAGTTTACAGGCTGCTCATAGTTGTTGCGAACTAGTGCGGGGTTCAAGAGATTGAAGCAGCAGAGAAAACGTGATACAACACCTCCTCACCGCCTGTCAATTGCTCTAGGAAGAGTGATCCAAAGGCAAGTCTCTCTTCAGAGGCATAAAGAAGTGATGTTAACAAGCCCTAAAATTGTTCTGCCATTCAAACCAGTAGCATGCACTGCCACACTGTTACTGGTGTGTGATGTGAAGACAGTGGTGCCAATGTGCTGAAAATAGAGCAAAGCGTTCTTTGTTTGTGCAAACTTTACTGAAATGTCACAAAATAACATTCTATTAGGTTCTACTACTGGATGCATCACGCAGTGCAAAAAAAAAAAAAAAAAAAAAGGGTACTGCATGCCATAATTTTTTCAGTGCACAGCATCGCAGTGCAGTGGTGCAAGTGGAGATGATAGGGAACAAGGCTTTGTGTCTAGGTAAGGCTACCAAGCACAGTCCAAGGCATCTGGTGTGAACGGCCCCTTACACAGCGATGGCGTCCCTTAGGAAAAATGAAAGAACTTCCTCACTAAAGCCTCATTCTGAAAAATGGCAGATTTGGTGTTAGTATTACTTTGCGTCATCAGGTGATACCAATTGCAGTATACTGCAGTATTGTTCAAAGTGAGTGCAGGGGCCGTAGTCCAACGCTTATCAGACTAATTCAAAACACCATCAGAAAATCAAGTCCAAGGACGATGAACCAAATAAAATATTCAGAAGGTACAAAGGGTTGTATGGGAGGTCTGCTACAGATAACTGGGAAGGCATTTGGTTAACTGTTCTAACATATAGTAAATGGCTTCTATAATTGGAAAAATAAACTATTTCTACATATTCCTTGCATAACTGCAGAAGGAAAGCGTTGTTCATTTGGCCAGCTCAAGGTGCACAATTGTCATACCTCTAGAACACTTTTTAAAATTTAAAGGGTCATGTCACTTTACTCATTCACGGCAGAGACAGGTTCTCTTAATAGCTCATCAACTCTTGCACTACTACTTGCCTTTCTTGTACTCCAGTTCGTCTATGAGAGCCGTCTGCCTAAATCCCACGTGAGCTCTGTGTCAGACCTTACACAGGGTTATTGACCTGCTTCCCTTACCCCACACAACTAGGTGATTGTCAATTGGCTGTTAAGACCCAAGCACTGCATCCTGGGAGGCCGGGAAGGTGATCCGATATCCCACCCTACCTGGATGCACGGGTATTTACAAAGGTTCTGGTGAACAAAGGAAGCAGAGAAAGGCCAGTATTAGTGGGTGGGTAGCTGGTGGGGTTGTGCTTTCAAGAGAACCTGTCACTTCGCTCTGAATGGGCAAAGCTTCAGATTCTCTGAATACAGCATTCAATTGATTTTTAATGGAAAAGGGCAATGGCTTTACATTTGAGGCAACTTTTTTGCAATGTCAATTTTTGCAATCCATTTTCAGGAGCCAACCCAACAGAACAGATTAGGGCAAGCTGGCATCAACAGTTTATATAGAAAACTGTATAACAATAAAGACTGGGAGGGGGGTTGGTTGCCCAGATCCACAGAATAATTTGCGTGTCCAAAAAATTTGGTTGAATTGTCAAAAATTGCCAGAGTAAGGACATTATAAGACTTTGCCCCAATACACGAAATCCAGACAGATCGCTACAGTTACGGTTCCAATGCAAGAATGGAAACAGTTTTACCTACCAAAAGAATTGATATTCTGTATTCAGCCCAGAAGTTTATAGTGCCCCACCAAGTCTGGGTTTTTCAGGTGTATTGAAAGTATACTTTTGTTTCTTAAACTAAAAAAGGTTGTACTAATGTTTAAAGTAATTTTAAATGCAGTTAAAAAAAAAACAAACAAAAAACAAAGCAAAAAAAAAAAAACACACACAAACACTTACCTGCCCTGTGCAATTCCATTGCACAGGGCAGGTAAGTGTTGTGTGTGTTTTTTTTTTGCAGCACAGAACCTCCTCTTTTTGCGTCCCCCGCCGGCATTCCTGGCTCCTCCTCTTCGCTGTGTCACCATGGAAGCTGCTTCCATGGCCCCACCTCCTTATAACGTCACCGCCTGGGCATGATAGGAAGATGATGTCATAAGGGGGGGGCCTCTGTGTGACGTCACCCGGTGACCCCGCCGCATGCCAATATAAGTAATGGCACACCACGCACCTAGCATTAGAGAGGGAGAACAGAGAGAGAACAGAGACCCAGGCAGAGGCAGAAGACAGCGGACAGAGGGAGAAGAACCAGAGAGGGCTAGAAGACATCAGAGAAGAACCAGACAAGGGGAAGAAATCGGAAGAAATGCTTGAGTTGCCTTAATAAATTACTTTAAAAACCTGTGTGCTGTGTTTAATTTGACTTTTTTTTTTTTTTTAGGTGAATGGGTAGGGGTTTTCACCTAGGGGTGGGTGGCCGGGATCTGTGGGCCCCCTTGTTAAGATTATCCAGATTCTGATAACCCCCCCGGCCAGGGTTGTTGGGAAGAGGCCCTCAACATGGGGATAAATAAAACAAGTGGAGGCGCAACAACTAAAACCATAAAAAAAGGAATAAAAATCTGCAATAAAAAAAACTGTAAAACTGTAGATCTGTGACCAGTCCGTTTTGTTTTATATACACAGTCTATATACGGATGGTGAGAAGGGGTTAAAAGTCTAGAACAAGCAAGGCTGCCATCATATTAGAACAGAAACCATGTTCCAGGGAGCTGCAAAAAAAACAGGCGCGCCTCTTAGTGAAGGCCTTTTTAACAAGCTTTAATACACATAAATTAGTCAAACTCACATTTCAGCAGAAAGTGATAGGCATAAAAGTATAGACATGGTTATGTCACGGTAGCAATCCTGAGTCCGGGGCCTTGTAGTTCCTCTGTCAAAACAGTCTGGTCAGAGAGGTGTCCGCCGTTGATGAGGCCCTTGTCCTCAGCAACATGGGGACAAGGTGCTTTGGGGTGGGGGGGCGCAGGGTCCCCCCTGCCCCAAAGCACCAACCCTGCCACGCTCATCCCCACCCCCTTTCCTGACCTGCCGGGCTGCATGCTCGGATAAGGGTCTGGTATGGTCCTGGAGGGGGAACCCATGCCGTTTTTTATTTTTATTTGGCCTGGAGTTTCCCCTTAAGATTCATACCAGAAACAAAGTGCCTGGCATTGTCGGGGATCAAAGTCTGATTCCTGTTCATCGAATGGATCCACAGTCGTGTTGTACCAGTGTGAACCCGGCCTAAGATATGGAAGGCTTTTAGGATATATTTCACATGGTCAGTAAGGCCAGGTTCACACTGATAGGACATTTGCTCAGACTTTGGGAGCACAAGTCGCATGACGTGTATAAATCAACGGCGCCCTATGAGAGCGGTCTTAACTGGTCCAACACAAGTCAGCCCGACTTTGAAAAAGGTTCCTGCACTTTTTTGGCCCGACTTTAGTCCTATTTCAGCCCATTGAATATCATTGAAGTTGGATCATCATCTTAACTCATCTGACTTTGGAATGCGACGTGCTCTGAGGATCATGAAGGGGAACGCTACGCCCTTCAGTCTGGCATGGATTTTAAGGGGAACCCCACGCTAAAATAAAAAAACGGCATGGGGTCCTTCACCGCTCCAAAGATGCTGCTTGCAGGAGTTTTTTTTTTAACGTCCTGCAAGCGCACCGCCCCAGTGTGAAAGCATTCAGGCTTTCACACTGGAGAGACAGGAGAGGCGCTTTACAGGCGCTATTTTTAGCACTGTAGCGCCTGTAAAGTACCTCAGTGTGAAAGGGGTCTTATTGAACAAGCCGAAGATAGAAGCTGATTGGCTATGATGCAAAGCTGCACCAGATTTTGCACTCTCCAGTTTTAGTAAATAACCCCCATTATATTAAGACTGGAAACATGGCTTAAAGGGTTGGTTCACATTATTAAAAAGAAACTCACCATGCAGTCATACTACACCATAACAGCACCCTTTGCAAACCAGATCTTCTAGCCATGCCTCTCCCTCAGGTAACCTACCCGTGGACCTTATGTGCTCATTTTATTTTTCATTCCAACGAGCAGGAGGGGGCTGACAGGACCACTCTTGTAGCTCATTTTGGCTGGTTGATCAGGAACCGTATGAAATGCCCACAATGTATGTCCTGTAGTGACTGCAGGAGGTGCAATCAGCAGAAATTCACATAATCTGAAGTATTGAACACTTACAGCAGTTGGGGAGCAGCACCGTGGCAACGTTTCAATACAAAGGTATTTTACCACTTCTTACTACAATAATTGTGACAGTGTCACTTTAAACCCAGGCTTTCCAACCCAGTTCATTCTCACCTGACATCCCGTCCTATGGTCTTGTAGAATACTTTCAGGAACTTCCATCCTCCAGAGCCTAGATAGAACACAAGGACAGCACCGATGGTCTGAAACCAGGGCAAGCCAACCACCGCCTTAAACAGCAGCAGCAGGGACAAACAAGACGCCACCCGAAGCATCCTCCTGCAAGAGAAGACACATGCACGGTCATGTAATAGAAGCCAGAAACCTTTATAACATCAGCGTGAAAGACACACCCACACACGCGTCTGTCACAGACCCAACAAACAGACTTATACATACAGGGCAAAGCTCAAGACCAACGAGAACACCGATAAGGGAGCTTACAACAGTCACTTTTTACTCTCATTGCTTGTAAGTCATATTGCCCATTTTAAAAAATAAATAAAAAATTTAAAAAAAAGTGAGTGCACTCATACTGAAAAAAAAAAAAAAAAGTGCATTTATTTTTATTTTTTTTGCACTACAGCCTGCAAAGCATTGTAAACGCCATCAGTGCACCATAAGTGGAACGCACAGGCTCCTGCAGACTCCTCTCCCAGCTCCAGGTCTTGAGGAGCTACAGACCTACCATTACAGATCAAAAGTCATCAATGGACCAAGACAATGGACTGTCACGATGGAACTTGTAGTCTCATTAACAGATCTGTATTAATGGATCTGTGAATGAATGATGTGCTGCATGGTCAGAGCCACACACACAGCTGGGCCCAATAGAACAAAATCCAGGATGCTGTGGAGGAATAAAATACTATATATAGAGAATACTGGTGTAAACATGGTCAGGAAGGTGGACTTTTAAACGAAAGAAAAAAAATGTGCATGTGATAGTTTGGTGTCACTTTTACTGGACAGCCTGGTCTGAAGAACATAAATGAAATCATGTGGGGGGACAAGAACTGAAACACAACACAATCATCACATGTATTATCCACATACAAGGACAATATTGCAAAAAAAATAAATAAATTATATAACCAAGTCTAAAGTTTACTTGTGTTATTAGCTCTAAGGACACAAATATCTGAACGGCAAACGTCAGTGTGGTCATCTTCATCTATGTCCTCAAGTCCCCACAGTATTTGACTTTTAACTAACTGGTGGGTTCTCGATGAGATGGCCAAGGATGGTACCGTGCTAGAACCAGATACAAAGAAGTTGCCAGCACTCCAAATAAAAATGCATTTAACATATTTCAAGGCATCACGGGGTCCCTAACTCAAAGTGACATATTGCTATGACATCTCGAGGAAGGGGCCGGGCAATAGCGAAATATTGGTTTCTTACGACTTGTTACATAGTTAGGTTGAAAAAAAAAAAAAAAAAAAAAGACACCCGGCGGGGACGTGCCGGGCTCAAACATCCAGGCACTCTGCATCTGGCAGCCTGGAGTGGATGGTTCATGCCCCAGTAGAAGACCCTCTAGGTCGAAACGCGTCAGACCATTTGATCATTCTCCATGTTGCCTACGCCTTTTTTACTTTGTTGTGATCACGTTTTTATTGTAAAGTTTTTTTTAGCAATAAAAAACATCCCCTTTTATCTGCACCATGCGGAAGTATATTTTTTCTTTTCACATACCATCTGAATGGAAGAGTATTTACTCAAGTTCCACGAGGGATATTCTACCTTTCGGATCCATATTCTGGTTATCTACGGTGAGGACTTGCCTGGTGACCCCTGGAAATCTACGCAGAGTCCAACTTGGAGAGTTCGACTGCTGGGATATCCTTCCACATGCCCTGGGTGCCACACTTCTTTCCAGACTCCCTGTCACCGACAAGGGAGTCCATAGGATCTGGTAAGAGTCTATACATACCATTTCTCCATATGATGTCCTTGTCTGGTTGAAGTGTCTTCTCCCCACGGATTTATACAACCTTTTACCAACGGTTGGAACATTATTTTCCTTTGGGATTACATCCATATTCATATGCAGCGGGACATTACACCCCTTACTTATTTGTTCATTGACTTTGTGTTTATTATATGATCAAAGATTCACTAATATTTTTTGGACTGAAATATAATTGAGTAATAATCAAATCCAATGACGCGGGCGCCGGGGCAGAGTCATACATTCGGCGGCTATGGACGCCGAATGCTGGACTCTGAAGCGCTCCCGCAAGGTAACCCCACCCCGGGAGAGCGCTTCTCCTAGGGCAAGGATATGCAAATAGCGGACCTCCAGCTGTTGCAGAACTACAAGTCCCATGAGGCATAGCAAGCATTTGACAGCCACAAGCATGACACCCAGAGGCAGAGGCATGATGGGACTTGTAGTTTTGCAACAGCTGGAGGTCCGCTAATTGCATATCCCTGTCCTAGGGGGTTATCTGATGTAGGGAGGAGCCGCCGAGGGCCCCTAGAAGTTGGTATTCGGGGCCACTCTGCAAAACGACCTGCACAGTTCCAGGGAAGTATGACGTTATTTTGAAAAAAAAAAATATTTACAAATCACTTTAAATAAAGGCATTGTTTGGAGTGTTGCTGACTTTGTTTCCTTCTGTGTTTTTATTTAGTGAGTCAATGAACCAAAACCAGCCTGCAGCCGCCCAAGTGATAGGATGTCTGATTTGCACAACACCTTGCACCCTGGGAAACAGGTCAGCAGCTCCCAGGAAAGCAATCTGTATTTGGGGATTTTTTTTTAACTCCAGGTTTGTAAAATAATAAAATCACTATGGAAAAAAGAATGTTCTGGCTGCAACGCTCACTCTCTCTTCAGTGCCGTCTTCCGACTCCACGACTGAATACAAATGTACGCCACACTTTTCACACATTTGTAAAAAATTTGGAAACCCATTTATCATTTTCCTTCCACTTCACTATTATGTGCCACTTTGTGTACGTCTAAAATCCCAATAAAATACATTTACGTTTTTGGTTGTAACACGACAAAAATGTGGAAAATTTCAAGGGGTACAAATACTTTTTCAAGGCACTGTATATAGTGTATTTACAGTTTTTTAATCTGCTCCGGTCACGTGATCCTGCAGCTCTGTGCAAGGGGTGCGCAACAATGGCTGTGAATTTGAGGCACTGTGGTGTCATGATTTGACTGACAGCAGCAGAAGCCTATGGCTCCCATTGCTCTCAGTGTAGTGGGGCGTTTTTACTTTAACCACTTTCCTACTGGGCATTTAGCCGCCTCCTGCCCAGGCCAATTTTCAGCGCTCTCACACTTTGAATGACAATTGCACGGTCATGCAGCACTGTACCCAAATTTACTTTTTATTTTTTTCACACAAATAGAGCTTTCTTTTGGTGGTATTTAATCATTGCTGGGTTTATTTTTTGCTATAAAAAAGTACAAAAAAATTTTTTTTATTTATTTCTGTCAGTAAAATTTGTAAATAAGTAATTTTCCTCCTTCACTGATGTGCGCTGATTAGGCGGAACTAATATGCTACACTAATGGGCACTGATGGGCATTGCTGGGGCTGTACTGTAATCAAGGCACTGATGATCAGTGCGGGAAGTGGTTAATGCAGGAAATGCATTAAGGTAAAAAACAATAAGACTTTAGAACCACTTTAAAGCGGTAGCAAAGTCTGTGTAAAAAAGCCAAAAAACAGGGTCTCCTGGCAGGTTTAAGACATACCGGTAATTTACTAGCATGCGCATAGCATACTGGTACATTATGACAGACTTGCCTTCAAACTGAGCCTTCCGGCACTGCGCCGACACTGTTCTCCCTGGTGCCCAGCGGCTTTCATCTTCACCTTGTCTCCCTTCCATGTTTTCTTTACCCTCGGCCGCACCGAGGTGACATCAATCCCGCGCAAGCACACAACAGTCCCATCGCTGCGGCGCGCAGATGGGGCCGTAAATGTGGTCTGAGCTGCGCATGTTGGGCTCAGATCACATTACCCACCGACAGGTGGGGGTGGTCTCGGCTGTCATAAAAATCCTGCCTGTCAGCGGTTTGTGAGACTTTCACTTTACTACCACTTTAAGAATAGTTATAGTTAGAGCCCTTTCACACTGGGGCGGCGTCGGCGGTAAAACGGTGCTATTATTAGCGGCGTTTTACCGTCTGTATGCGGCCGCTAGCGGGGCGGTTTTACCCCCCACTAGCGGCCGAGAAGGGGTTAATACCACCGCAAAGCGCCTCTGCAGAGGCGCATTGCTGGCAGTATAGCCGTGCCGTCCCATTGATTTCAATGGGCAGGAGCGGTAAAGGAGCAGTATACACACCGCTCCTTCACCGCTCCGAAGATGCTGCTGGCAGGACTTTTTTTACCATCCTGCCAGCGAATCGCTCCATTGTGAAAGCCCTCGGGGCTTTCACACTGGATACACAGCAGCGGCACTTTCGGGTCGGTTTGCAGGCGCTATTATTAGCGCAATAGCGCCTGCAAACCGCCCCAGTGTGAAAGGGCTCTTAAGCTTTTCTTCCTTTTTTATACACTGTGAACAATAACTTCTGCATTCTCAGCTTGGTCTATGGTGGAAGTCTTTGCGTCAAAAGTGTTTGGGTATTTTTTGGTGGTGGGTTGTTACCACTGACCACCAATGATTGATTAAAAAAAAAAAAAAAAAAAGGTACATGTAAGCAAAAACTAATTTTTGGTAATTTTTCCTTTTAAAATGAAAAAATATTCGTTATAAATACCACCAAAAGAAAGCTCTTTCTCCATGCGATGTTATGAAATTCATTTAGGTGCAACATTGCTGCAAAACCAGAAAAACGGCCTGATAATGTGATGGCAATACAGGTATACAAGTGGTCAAATATGGCAAAACACATTGGGGTTGATTTACCAAAACTGGAGCGTGCAAAATCTGGTGCAGTTCTACATATAAAAAAAAAAAAAAAAAAAAAAAAAAAGATTTTTCCCAGGTTTTTTTTTTTGTCAAAGCTGAAGTTAGAAGCGGATTGGCTACCATGTACAGCTACACCAGATTCTGAGTGCTCCAGTTGTAAGAAATCTCCCCCTCGGAATGTTTATCATGTGAACTACAGTTACCCCAAGTAATAGATATTCAGGTTACACCACAATTCAAAGCGGGATCATCTCTGATTGGTTGCAGTGGTTTAGTGGATGTTTTATATCAGCGGTAGCAATGTTCCTTTTTTCAGCCTCCAATGTGCTTCTTTTCTGTTCAATGTTTTCCTTCCCCGAGACAGTAGAAATGGCAGGAAGAGCCCCGTGTGCCATGAATACCAAACACAGCACACCGCTCTGTTCCGGCCATTGTCACAGTGACGGGGACAGCTGTCAAACTGAGCGCAGGGCGGGGTTCTCTAAGTGGCGGCCAATGAAGTCCTTTCATGGGCGGGGAGATGCAAAAGAGGATCTTTAACTGACCTTCACAGCTGCCTCAATGCTACAAATCCGTTCCTCAATTACGGTTAATGGATTACGGTTACAAAGTCTCCATATCTGAAGGGCAAATTCCTGGTTTCTGATCTAACAACCCTTACAGGGCTTGGTACATTTACACTTTATAACCCAGAATGAAGAACATGACTACAGGACAGCTTGCCAGTCCTCCAATGTAGAGGCTGCATTCATTTTCATTTTTCTGAACTTTCTCCACACAATTGCAGTCCTAGGGAGACAACACTCATTCCTTGTACTGCGTCTATAGGAGGAGCAGCGTTGTCACCCTAATGGCCCGTACACACGATCCGAATACCGTACAAACAGATCGTACAACTTTTTTCGTTTAATAGTCGCAAGTAGAAATTGAATAGGTTACTAAAGTCTCGAAAATTCTCATACGACAGAAAAAAGAAGAAAAAAAAAAAAAAATAAATCGGAAGTGATGTCATGTGTTGTAATGTATTTGTATTGTATTTTCGGACGACAACTGTACTGACTAAACGAAAATCGTACGATCTGGTATCGTACAAGGAAAATGTTCGCGCTTGTTCTGATCAAATAATAAATTGGATAATTGTCGTGATCGGCTCTCAAAAGCCGTGTACCAACGATCCGATTAATCGCACGATTGCGTCGAAAGCGGTATTTTTCGTCCGATTTTCGGATCGTGTGTACGACCCGGTAGGGCTTACTTACACTAGTGGTTTGGTGGGGGAGGTGGCTGAGGCGATAAAACCAGGGGGTTGAGACACGTTTTTTCCACCCCTCAAACACTCCTTCTTTAGCTGGAAGGGCAGTAGTCAATGGATGTACGCATGTCGCTGCGGAATTATACCGCCCCGCTCAGGGGGCACAACTGCCCGCCGAACATGACCCATTCAAGTAAACGTGGTCACGCTATAACCGCACACAACACAGGTGGTTGAGGCACAGGTAGTTCAGCATTTAGCTGGTGAGGAGGTGATACCACACCTCTTCACCGCCTGTCACATACTCTCTGAAGAGCGATCCGAAAGTATATCACCTTCAGAAAGCAAAGCAAGTGTAAACAGCTTCACATGCCCACAAGCAAGATGGAAACAGCCAGCATCACATTTTTTAAGTTATTCTTCAGTACGAAAACAGACAGAGGCGGAAATATTACACCCAAACTGTGAGTATTATTGTGGGATTAGCAAAGTGTCTCAATGACCTAAAGAAAAAAAAAAAAAAAAAAAAATTGGTCGCCGGACTCCCGCTTTAAATATAAGTGGAACGTAGGTGTGGCGCTGTTCTGATATGGGAATAGACACTTTTTGTGGTAAACCTGTTGTGTTACACCCTCTGCAGTTTTTCGGAACTTATGTATGACTCATATATAACTAATGTACGAGTCTGGATAGAAAAATGCAAGAGTGGGTGAAGAGAAACAGCAATATTACTCTTAGCGTTTGTTGTACTAGGCAATGCTATTTATTCACACACTTTGGTTTACTCTACACACCAGCTTGGTAACACTTTTTTGGGCAGCGGTTTACAGAGGATTTAACACATTCTGGAATTTTTTCTAGTTATAGTTAAGCCTTCAGTATATTATTGTGTTTCTATTACACAGGGTTACTTATGTACACTAGTTCACAGTACCCACACTGAGCATATGCAGAGGGTGTAGCACCATTAAACACTAATGCCCCGTACACACGATCGGACATTGATGGGACATTCCGACAACAAAATCCTAGGATTTTTTCCAACGGATGTTGGCTCAAACTTGTCTTGCATACACACGGTCACACAAAGTTGTCGGAAAATCCAATCGTTCTGAACGCGGTGACGTACAACACGTACGTCAGGACTATAAACGGGGCAGTGGCCAATAGCTTTCATCTCTTTATTTATTCTGAGCATGCGTGGCACTTTGTCCATCAGATTTGTCTACACACACAAACAGAATTTAAAGGATCAGATTTTGTTGTGGGAAAATTTTATAGCCTGCTCTCAAAAACTTTGTGTGTCGGAAATGCCGATGGAAAAAGTCAGATGGAGCCCACACACGGTCGGAATTTCCGACAACACAATCCGATAGCACATAATCCGTTGGAATGTCCAACCGTGTGTACAGGGCATTAGAGTAATATTGCCGTTTCTCTTCACCCACTCTTGCATTTTTCTATCCAGACTCATACATTAGTTACCGTATATATGAATTCCTATCACACTCTACAGAGGGTGTAACACACACATATATAAAAAATTTCAACAACATTTATATCTATATCTATCTATCGAGATATACACACACACACACACACACACCTTTTTCTGTATTGTGCTGATTATTAGGGTTGTCCCGATACCGATACTAGTATCGGTATCGGCACCGATACCAAGCATTTGCCCAAGTACTTGTACTCGGGCAAATGCTCCCGATGCTTCCGCCGATACCTTGACTGTCAGCGGTGATGGACGTGTGGGGGAGTTACAAGCTTCTCCCCCCGCGGCTTTCAGCTGCTTAGTGACATACAGCGGTGATCGGTGCTTGTAATTCCCCCACACGCGATCACCGCTGACTGTCACCTCCTCCTCCTTAGTCCTCCTCCGTTCCTCTGTCCCCCTCCGCTGTCCTGCTCCATTGCTGTGTCCCCCTCCGTTCCTCTGTCCCCCCCCCCGCTGTCCTCCTTCTTTGCTCTGTCCCCCTCTGCTGTCCTCCTCCGTTCCTCTGTCCACCTCCCGCTGTCTTTATTTGCTCTGTCCCCCTCCGCTGTCCCCATCCGTTCCTCTGTCCCCCTCCGCTGTCCCCATGCGTTCCTCTGTCCCCCTCCGCTGTCCCCATCCGTTCCGGCTTTCCGTTGTCCCCCTCTCTCTTCGTCTGTCCCCTCCGTTCTGCTGTCTCTCCGCTGTGTGTATGGAGAGAGTCAGCTGACTCTTTCCATTCACATAACTGAAACATTGTAATCTCCTGTGATTACAATGTGTCAGTTTATGAATGGAGAGAAGCTGCTGTGTTCTCTCCATTCATTCTCAGTGCAGCTGACGCTGCAGAGAAAGGGACTGGGGAATCTCTATCCTCAGTCTATTTCTCTGTCTCAAGGGGGAGATATCAGAGGTCTGTTAAGACCCCTGATATCTCACCAAAGCCCCCCAACAGGGCTGATTAAAAAAAAAAAAAAAACACACACACATAGTGCAATAAAGAATAAAAAAAAAAATTGTAAAAAATAATAAATGTAAATGAAAAAAACCAAAACCAAAACACACACACAGACACCGTTCACTATACCCCCACCCCCACCCCACCCGCCCCCCTCAAAAAAAAAAAAAAAAAAAAAAAAACTGTCACGTGACATTAAAAAAAAGTATCGGTAATCGGTATCGGCGAGTACTTGAAAAAAAGTATCGGTACTTGTACTCGGTCCTAAAAAAGTGGTATCGGGACAACCCTACTGATTATATTCCTTACACACCCACTTCAAGTTCCAAAAAACTGCAGAGGGTGTAACACAACAGGTTTACCACAAAAAGTGTCTATTCCCATATCAGAACATCGCCACACCTACGTTCCACTTATATTCAAGTGTAAACAAGGCCTGAGACAGAATTACTGAACATATCCACACTTCCATCTCCTCCCAAGGAGGGTTTCTATAGTCCTCGGAGATAGCTGGGAATGGTGCAAGTTATGGCAGACAGACAACACAAGAAGTTTTTAGCTGCCTGGATTTCTGGCAGGATCAGGATGTTTTGTTATGTATTTATTTAAAAAAACACTTTAAATAGTATAAAAAGGGGAAAATAAGGAACAGGTACACTAGTGAGGTTTACATATACCTTAAAGTGATTGTACAGTCAGTTTTTTGTTTTTTTAAATAACAAACATGTTATACTTGCTTGCTCTGTGCAGTGCATTTGCTCAGAGCAGCCCAGATCCTCCACTTCTCAGGTCCCTGGCTGGAGCTCCTGCCCCCCCCCGTTGAATGCCCCCACAGCAAGCAGCTTGCTATGGGGAAATATAATAAAAGTGTACACTGCGCTAAATTGAAAGAATATATGGTGCGGAGCAGCTACTTACAAGGTGACAACAACCAAAGAAACATGTGAAAATGAAATAAAATGCATGCCCCAGTAGACGATCCATTGATCGAAAAGCTTCGGGCGCTTCCAGCATCCTCCTTGTTGCCCATTTTCGATTTTATACTCTGTGATCACATTTTATTGTTACCTGGCGTTTTTAGCAATAAAAATCCTATTTTTGCTCATCTACACTATGTGGAGCTTGTTTATTTTTTCTCCACATACCTACTGAGAGATTCAACCAGCCTTCACTCCAGCCTTTGTACATGACGCATTGTTCTCTCTGATCCGCACCTTGGCCATCCTTTGGGAGGACCCACCTGGCGACCCCGGGAGAGTTTGACCCAGAAGGTTCGCAGAGCTGTGATGCCCGTTGACTGGCCCTGAGAGGCAACCCGCTCGAGTGACTCCCTGTCGCTGACAAGGGAGTCCATCATATCTGGTAAGAGTTTCTTACACACCACCTTTACCAAGTCGCATGTTGTTGAGAGATACAACTTGGGGATGATTTGTTGATTCACCTGCGTTTTAACTTCTGTCTCCCTGCATCCATGCATGGTTTTCAGTGGGACATTCCATGTCATTTGTTTCCCACTCACCGACAGGATTTTATTCACCTATATTGAGAGACTTACAAGTTTTTTCACTGTTATGTTTATTATTTGTGGACATTTGTTTTTTTTTTTTTTTTTGGCACCATTTATGCAGCTTGCTATGGGGGCACTCGAGTCAAGCTTCAGCTTTGTGTGATCAGACACGGAGCTGCCGTTCGGCCGCGCCCTCTCTCTCCTGAGTGGCTGAGTTTGATTGACAGCAGCGGGAGCCAATGGCGCCACTGCTGTGTCTCAGCCAATCAGGAGAGAGCGTTGCGGACGGCCGAGGCATTCGTGGACATCGCTGGATAGAGATCGGGCTTAGGTAAGTAAGTATTAGGGGGGCTGCTGTACACAGAAGGCTTTTTATCCTAAGGCCCCTTTCACACGAGGCAGGCTCCATTTCTACGGAGCCCGCCTCGGTCCGCCGGCTCAGCGGGAGATCTGTCCGTTGATCTCCGCTGAGCCGGCGGATGACAGGTCCCTCTCTGCTCACTGAGCGGGGAGGGGCTTGTCAGGCGCCGCTGCCGCCTATGGAGGGATCGGACGAAAACGGACAGCGTGTCCGTTTTCGTCAGATTTCACCCGATCCGATAGCGACGGATCTGGACGTAGAGCCATACGTTTGCTTTTAGCGGATCGGATGGGGTCGGATGTCAGCGGACATGTCTCCGCTGACATCCGACGGTCCATAGGCTAACATGGATCGCCCGTTCAGGTCCGCCGTCAAAACTGACAGGCGGACCTGAACGGTCCGATCGTGTGAAAGGGGCCTAATGCATAAAATGCATTAAGATAAAAAAACTTCTGATTTTACAACCCCTTTAATACAATAAACTCTTTATAAAAGCAATACGCCATTGCTGATGGCCTTCTGAAAATGCTATTTGCCTGGCTGTTATGCTGACCTGGAAGAAGTGTGCAAAGTCAGGAGATTAAGAGTAATATCAGAAATCTTATTTGTATACTTGGCCTGGGCTGATGCCTTACAGCAGAACACCAGCTATGATCTTAATTGCATATCTGATTTGGTCCTGCTTGGACCAAAGTAAATATAAATATGACCGCTGGGGAAGCCGACAACCACTGTAGTAATTGGCGCTACAGTGTTCACCACAATCTTTTGGGTCTTGTGCCAAGCAGATGCCCCACTGCTGCCATTCACAGAACACCTTTATACAAGGCGCTTTCTGATTGGACCAGGTGGAGAGGAGTGGTGGTGATGTCATGATCTCCATCTCGTCCAGTCAGAGAATACCTTGTATTTATTGAAAAAAAAAAAATACAAGACATTCTATGAATGGCAGCAATGCAAAGTGGGCCACCTCCAGTGGTCAGTGTGCAGGTAGTGCGGGGTAACTGCACAGGACCTGAAAGATGACACTGATTTAAGCATGCAACAAAGATCATTGCTTGCAGTTCAGCTTTTCGAAGCCAAACATTTTGTTGTATTTTTAGTAGTGAGGCGAAGGGTTAGAACAACACGGGTTTCTTCTTCCCTAATCTTTCTCCTGGCAGCTTTATTCTTCAAGTGATCAGATTACAGGAATGGGCTGCTGCACCAGTATTTCTTGGCTTTTTTATTTGTTTTAATTCTACATCAGAGTACTTTTGAGTATTGAAGTCTGTGGGCCAATATGACAGACAGGCAACCAGCATTTACATTATAAGAATTCAGCAATGGCAGTCATAAATTAATCCTTTAATGGAAAAAAAAAACATGAAAGAGGAAAAACTATAACACCTACTCCCAAACCGCCTTTCATTGTTCTGGCTTTAGTAAACCAGAAAAGCAGCTTGTATAAGCAAGTAAAATCAACTGGTGACCAAGTAACACTTTGCATAAACAATATTGCTGCCACTTGGGAGATCAGCTCACCTCCATCTTGGTGTCTGTACCTAGTCCTAACTTGCCTTCCTGTAAAGAAATGGTTCTTAAACTGCGACCCTTTGAATGCGTTTAACAATGGGGCACTAGTCCTCCCACTGGCACCAACCATGGGGCACTAGTCCTCCCACTGGCACCAACCATGGGGCACTAATCCTCCCACTGATATCAATGATATCAATGATGGGACACTATTCATCCTACAGACAAACACCTAACATATGTTTGTTGGGGTATTTAAAGGACTCTGACCTAACTTCACAAAAATCTTTTTACGACTTTATGCCAAAAAGGCAAAAAAAAAAGTCTTTATAGCAAATTCAATGGAATTGAACCCATGACTGTATAGGACGAAACGTCTAGATCAGGGGTGTCCAAACTTTTTTCAAAGAGGGCCAGATTTGATGAAGTGAACATGCGTGAGGGCCGATTATTTTGCCTGACATTCTTTGAGCCATTGAAATTCGGTCTAAGTGTGTTTGTTTGAGCACTAATACACTGCCCAACAAGAATTATCTTGCCTTTGTGGTTGTGTGTGGTGAAGAGATGAGCTTGGTTGTGTAGATAGATATCTTTTGTGGTCCCCAACGAATCCCCGAGCGCCTCTCTGGACTAAGGATGAGCTCGGGCGTGTTATACGGATATGCCATATTTATTGGCGTATAACACACACCTTCATTTTAAGAGGGAAGTTTGAGGAAAAATAAATAAATACATTTTAAAAAAAACTTACATTTAAAAAAAAAAAACTTTGAAGCATAATAATAAGAATCACAGTCCATCAATGCACCCTGCACAGTGCTCATCAGCAGCCTCTCCATTGCCCATCTGCAGCCTCCACGTTACCCATCAGCAGCCTCACCATTGTAAACGAATGCAGCCTGCACATCCTTGCTCATCTGCAGCCTCGTCAGTGCCAGATTACACAGAGCTGCTATCTCTTGTGTACCCGGCGATCAGTCACACACAGTCCCGCCTGTGATAGACACAACAGTGGTCCAATCCTGGGCCAGGAGACAGGACTGTGTGCGACCGATCGCCGCTCTGTGTAATCAGGAAAAAGCGTGCGTTATACGTCAATTAATTACAGGTATACATCTTTTGTGGCGCCCACGGTGCTCTGGGATTCGTTGGGGGCCACAAAAGATATATATAGCCAAATTACCAGTGAAACCAGAACGCGGGCCGCAATTGGCCGCGGTCTGGACTTTGGACATGCCTGGTCTAGGAGAACTTGATCCACTTGCCTACTGAGCACTTTTACCCCCTTCCTGCCCAGGCCAAGTTTTAGCTTTCAGCGCAATCACACTTTGAATGACAATGGCGCGGTCATGCAACACTGTACCCAAATTAAATTTGTATCATTTTTTTCACACTAATTTTCTTTTGGTGGTATTTAATCACCACTGAGTTTATTTTTTTGTAAACAAATAAAGACTGAAAATTTTGAAAAAAGAAAAAACATTTTATAGTTGGTTATAAATTTTGCAAACAGGTAGTTTTTCTCCTTCGTCGATAGGCTGCACTGATGGGATCTGAGAACTGGCACTGATAGGCGACACTGGTGGGCACCGATTGATGATCAGTGACCTGATTAGTGCCGATGCCCCTTTAACAGAAGCCGGTTATCGGCTTTATTCTTCTCAGCGTGAGGAAAGAAAAGCAGATAACCAGCTTGTGTTTACATCCTGTGATCAGCTATCATTGGCGGATAGCTGATCACGTGATAAAGAGCCACTGTGATTGGCCCTTTACCTTGATCTGTAATCAGCTAAGTCCATCGCAGGGGGCAACCGGGCAGGGCAATCACAGGAGGGCGTCCATGCATGCCCTCCCAGAAAAGTGAGCCCGCACTGTAGCTGCTGTAGCGTGGGCGTGGTTAAGGAGTTGATAAACCTTTACGATGGACCGAATAGTGACGACATATGTGATTGCTTAAGGTATCCTGTCCCCACTTCCGGGAGTCACAACCGCGGCCGTTGATGTCACCACTCGGCTCCCTCCTCCCCCTGCCGCCGGGCGAGTAGGAGAGAGGAGCGAAGCCTAGCTAAGGCGCAGTAGGGTTCCCAGCGTGAAGCTGTAAGGCTACACTGCCGGGTTCCCTTACTCGCAATGGCAGCGGCAGCACCTGACAGCTGATGGAAACAGCAGCGGTGCCGACATCGCTAGACTCCAGGACAGGTAAGTGTCCTATTATTAAAAGCCAGCAGCTACAGTATGTGTAGCTGCTGGCTTTTGATTTTTGCAGCAGTGGGCTAACTGACTTTGATTACCAGCAGTGGGAGCCAATGGCGCTGCTGCAGTGTCTCAGCTAATCAGGAGGGAGAGTCCCAGGCGGTCGAGACACCCGTGGACATAGCTGGACAGATATAGGGCTCAGGTAGGTATTAGGGGGGTTGCTGCACACAGAAGGCTTTTTATCTGAATGAATTTAGATAAACAAAAACCTTCTGCCTTTACAATCACCTGTATCAAAAGTGGATACAGTTTAACTGTTACGTGTTAACTGCATACAAATGTATACATTTTCTTGTTTGCTTTCATGGAAAACATCAAAACATTCAGAAAAAAAAAAAAAAAAAAAGCAGTGCATAGCAACCAATCAGCTTCTATCTTTAATTTTCAAAACTTACTTGAACAAGCTGAAGATTGAAGCCGATTGGTTGCCATGCACAGCTACTCCAGTTCTCCCTCTCTATTTTTGCAAACTAGCGTACAAGATCATTCCAAATGCAAGGTACCCAGAGACACAAGACAGCCGTTGGAGGATGCATGACTGTGCAACAAAGACAGTATTGAACACGCACGCTCATATTGGCCAAGCATGCATTTTTATATCCTGTGCAGCCATTTACAGCGCCAGCCTTTTCTTGGTGGGGCAAGTGTGAATAGCTGTACATGCACTGTGAGCTGTAAGGCCCCTTTCACACGAGGCGGACTCCGTTTCCATGGAGCCCACCTCGGTCCACCGGCTCAGCAGGAGATCAGTCCGTTGATCTCCGCTGAGCCGGCGGATGACAGGTCCCTCTCTGCTCACTGAGCGGGGAGGGGCTTGTCAGGCGCCGCTGCTGCCTATGGAGGGATCGGATGAAAACGGACAGCATGTCCGTTTTTATCAGATCTCACCCGATCCGCCAGCGACGGACCTGGACGTAGGGCCATCCATCTGCTTTTAGTGGATCGGACGTCAACGGAGACATCCGTCGCTCCATAGGCTAACATGGAGCGCCCGTTCACGTCCGCCGTCAAAACTGACAGGCGGACCTGAACGGTCCGATCGTGTGAAAGGGGCTTAAGGTCTTATATAGACAGGTGTGTGACTTTCCTAATCAAGTCCAATCAGTAGAATCAAACACAGCTGGACTCAAATGAAGGTGTAGAACCATGTCAAGGATGATCAGAAGAAATGGACAGCACCTGAGTTAAATATATGAGTGTCACAGCAAAGGGTCTGAATACTTAGGACCATGTGATATTTCAGTTTTTCTTTTTTAATAAATCTGCAAAAATGTCAACAATTCTGTGTTTTTCTGTCAATATGGGGTGTTGTGTGTACATTAATGAGGAAAATATTATGAACTTAAATGATTTTAGCAAATGGCTGCAATATAACAGAGTGAAAAATGTAAGGGGGTCTGAATACTTTCCGTCCCTACTGTATATACAGTACCATCCTTTCTGGTCTGTATGTTATATAGGAAATCTCATGTCTATGGATGGTCTAAGAGTAGCAGAAGCCATATGGATCCATGAAGCAGCTGTACAAGAATATTACAGCTACTAATCAATGGTGTCTACAAGGTTTAAATACTAAAAAGTCATTTTTAACTGGTCTCCATGCTGACACCTAAAGGGGTTCTTTAGGTTCCTGCCCTCTCTGTGCACCATCCCTGCTTTGTGCCCCGTCCTGTATGTATCATGGCCAGCAGAAATCACTGTGGGTTTGATTACAGAGGGCCATTGTCTGAGGGTGACCAGAAAATGACAATATGGTTTTGTGTTTGTGACAGTTACATTGTAGCATAGAGCACGGTCTCTGAATTTAAAGTCAATGCATTATTTGTCACCTTCCCTTCAAAAGGATCATTTATGAAACAAACTTGGGGGAAGGCAAATGCTGCTTTTATCAATGCCACCCGGCTTAGGCAGCCTTTCTCCACCAACCTCCTCATTCATTCATTCCAACTCCTAAACTCATAGAAGCCAAGCCACCTAAACGCAGATATCTCTGCTTTTGAATGATGCAAAAGCATTAAATCACATAACAGTTCTGTTCATCTGGGACTCCAGAAGTGGAAACCCCGGGCAATGCATCTGCTTTGACCATTAAGAGAGGAGCCAATTTGCTGGTTTAAATGGAATGCAGTGTTCTCCCTAGGCCATCTGATAAGCACACTGTCCTGTTGGTGGCGGCCCAGCTTCTACAGAGCCTGATCTCTACTCATGGCTCATGCCCCTGGCTCCCAGGACCACGGCAGGGAGGGGGTTCAGGATAGAGAATAGAAGGTTCAAGGTGAACTGCTATTTAAAGGAGCCTGAAAGCAGTCATCTCTGACCATTTTTTGGTTCAGAGCTATCAGAATCCCTACGTCAACAGCTGGGTAAGGAGCAGACTCTGGGTTCCATTCAGGAATCTGTTATCTACCACTTTAGGATCAGTGATAAAAAAAGCTCATACTGTTTTTCAAAAACGTTTTTGCAATTCACTAAAAAATGCTACTCAAATACTGCATGTGTTTGAAAATACTGCATTTCTTGAAGTGATGCAGTATTTTAGCAGTAAAACAAGCAATATTGTAACACCAGCACTCGCTGGCATCCTTAACAATCAGTGAATAACTGGTTGTTAAGAAGCTGGCACCCACAACTATGACTCATCTGCTGTCAGTGGGAAAGTAAACAAAAAGAAGAGTAAAAAAAACAAAACCAAAACCTGGGATTTCCCCCCAATCCATACCAGGCCCATAGCTGATAATGCAACCCAGCAGGCCAGGAGGGATGGGGGGGGGGGGGGGTGAGTGAAACCATGCCAGGCCACATGCCCTCAGCATGGGAGGGGGGTACCCCCCAAAAGCACCTCTTCCCCACAACCCTGATCTCGACCCACCCCATGTGAATGAGTAGGTATCCCCTACTCATTCACCAGAAAAATGGGCAAGGTAAAAAAAAAAAAAAAAAAAGGCAATTTTTGACAAGTTTTTATGTCGGCCCTTTTCTCTAACAACCATGACTTGCCTGCTGTCAGAATGTAAAGTGTTACTAAACCCATAACAGTAAAATCTGTCTGTATATGCAGCATAGCATGGTTATTATACTCACTGTGGAACTTAAGGGGTTAATCCTCTGCATTGTGTAAAAAGGCCGTTTTATCCTGTATGTACAGATCCTCCCCCTCCTACACGGTCCATCTGGGGAAGGCCAGCTAACACAGGCAGAGTATCCAACCTGCACATGCTCAGTTGTGTCTTTTATGCTGGAGAGAATAATTACTAGTTGATCAGAGCTAGCCAGGTTACATGATATTGGCATCACATGTGGGCATGTGTACAGGCTGTAGTGGAAATCTCCTCCTTCCAGAACTCTCAGCACTGGAGAAACTGTGCAGTTTATCACTGACCGTAGTATCCTGCCTGGAGTTTGCATGTTCTCCCTGTGCCGGCGTGGGTTTCCTCCGGGTACTCCGGTTTCCTCCCACACTCCAAAGACACGCTGGTAGGTTAATTGGCTTCTGTCCAAAATTGGCCCTAGTATATGAATGTGAGTTGGGGACCTTGGATTGTGGGCTCCTTGAGTGTAGGGACCAATGGGAATGTGATGGATGTGTGGAGCGCTGCGTAAATTGACGGCGCTATATGGGTACCCTAAAATAATAATAGAATAGAGGAGCATCTTAATGAGACACAATTGACCCTATAGGGACAATTGTAGACACGCACCCACACTCACTCAGGTTGAACTGGATGGACTTGGTGTCTTTATTCAACCTTATTATGTAACGAGCCAAAAAAAAAAAAGGTATATAGCGGCAATATTTTAATGTAAAAAGATCATTTATAAGCTGTGGGCACTGTGGGGGGGGGGGGGTGAACTATTTTCATATTACTGGGTTTAGTAACACTTTAACCACTTAAAAGGAGAAGTCCAGCCAGAGCTTCTTAGGCTTGGCTTCTCCTCTGGGTCACAGGAGTGGAATTCGTTTTGCACTCCTATGACCTGTTTTCAGGGGAGAGCGGTCTGAAATACGCTCTCCGCTGACATCACTGCTATCAGTCGAGGCAGCGCATCAGACTTCTGAAGTCTGGATACGCCAGCTGCATTGACTGATGGCAGTCTCAGCAAGCTGCACATGCGATACCTCACGTGTGGTTTGAACACAGTTGGCATATGCGGTCGTGACTTACGTATGCGTTCGCTTCTGCGTGCGAGCTCGGCGGAACGGGGCATTTTATTTTTTTCTTACTTATTTTACTTTTTATTTTGACACTGTCCTTTTAAAAAACAAAAAAATAAAACAACATGTTTGGGTCATTTTTATTCCTATTACAAGCAATGTAAAACTTCCCTTGTAATAGAAAAAACATGACAGGACCTCTTAAATATGAGATCTGGGGTCAAAAAGACCTCAGATCACATATTTACACTAAAATGCGATAAGGAAAAACAAAACAAAAAAGTATCATTTGAAAAAATTAAACATTAAAAAAAAAAAATAATAATTCCCCTTTAAAACGTCACTTCCGCCCTCTAATGCTATGGAGCCGAGCAGGGGGCCCCAGTTTCCCCTCACTCGTCATCCAGGCTCAGAGGAGAGCTGACGTGAATGTATCTGCCTCTTACTGCAGACGACCGGAGCAGGGGCCCTCTCACTCCCCAGACAAAAGTAATCTCGCGGCGAATCTGCCGCTGAGACCACTTTAATTTGAAAGAGGACCACACTCTGAAGAAGAGGATACCAGGGTTATGGCAGCTAGTTGCCTGGTATCATAATTTTTTTAAAAGAGAAACTGGTGATGCGGCAGTGACACAACAAGGGGAGGGACGTGGCGGTAGCAGGTGAGTGGATGCCCGCTAACAGGCACTGCCATGATGGATCTGAAATGACAGGTGCTCTTTGAATGTAAGGACTCAATCAACTCTGTTACTGATTTTAGTATTGTTACTCAGATTTATGTTTCCAGGGTCCCTGTTGGAGTTTGCGGACAACAGATGCAGATGTTGAATATGATAACCTCCCTCCATGATATTTTTTGGATTGATAATTCCACTGTGAAGGAGAAAGGGCGATCTTGATCTGCAATATTTGCCCACACAGTCCACCACCCTCCTTCACAAACGATCCGATGTGTGTTCTACAGTTTAAATGCCTTACTATACTGATGTGCCTCAACTTCCATCTATGCCTGTTATGCTACTGGGATCACGGCTCAGACTCTCCATCTCGACCTCCCACCCTCAATAGGCTTGGCACGAACTGTGCGTAATAACATGATTTTTCACGTGGTGTCCCGTCTTCGCGGACCCATTAGAAATTGTTAGGCTCCTTATATAGCTGTCCCCCTACCTAATTTTTGTCCTTGTATATCTCTGCCATCTTATAAGTTTCCCCTTCCCTATCCCTCTTCCTCTCCCTGCTGTCTATAGTCCGATTTCTTTTTCTTATTCCACTTTGGCCCACACAGTAATATCTCATCCTCACCTAAAATTTTTCTCCTACAATGTAAATGGGCTCAATATTGCATCCAAAAGAGGGCAAATCCTCTACCAAATGCATAAACATGTCAATGTGTTCCTGTTACAAGAAACTCATTGCCACAAAAATTCCACCCCTTCCTGCTCCAAAAGGCACTTTAACAGCTGGTTTCACAGTACAAACCCTTCTCAGAAAACTAAAGGCGTTTCTGTTGCCTTCCACAAAACGCTTCCGATTGAGCTGATAGACCAGCTCTTGGACCCTCAGGGAAGATATGCATTTGTGAAGTTCTCGTTATGGGGTATGAAATTCACTATCGCTAACCTCTACCTACCAAATACTAATCAAATATTGTCTGCTCTGCGGTACATGAGGATCTTGTAGGACTTTGCAGAAGGTAAACTAATATTAGGCAAAGATTTTAATGCCCCCTTGGATCCACTCCTAGACTCATCAACATCTCGCTCATCCATCTCCTTTATTAATCTGAGGACATTCAAACGGGCTATTCACGACCTCCATCTAATCGGCATTTGTCGAATTCTGTTTCCAAAATCTTTACTCAATTTCTCACAGGTCTACACCTATTAGTAGTATTGACTACTTTCCCATTGATCATAGCTGTTTGGACTGGTCACCCAAATGCAAGATAATCTATGGTTTGGTCTGAACACTCACCTGACACTATTGCTCCCTTCCACTCCGGTGAGGGAATGGACGAGGAGGCTGAATGATTCACTTCTTACGAACCCTGACTGTTCCCACAAGGTTTCAGAAACCATTTCTAATTTCTTAGCAGATCATGCCTCGGACTCTACCCCACAACCCTTACAGTAGGAGGCGCTTAAAGCTGCCCTGCAAGGAACCTTTATTCAAATAGGGTACCGCTTGAAAAAGGTATGATCGGCCACAATAATGTCCGCAATGCAAAAGCTTTGAGATCTTGAAACCCAACATAAAACAAGCCCCAATGGTGGTGACCCTTACAGAGGTTTCAACAGCTCGATCCCAAATCAAAGAATTGTATGAGACCTCAGCTCGTACCTATGCAGACAGACTTACCTTACATCAGTAGCGATTCCGAATTAAATGCAGTAGATCTTTGGCTCGCTCCCTCCACCCAAACACATCTTCCTCATTTATACTCCATATTTGGGCCCCATCTGGGAAGATGATCAGTGAGCCCTCTAGGCTAAATCACAAACATTCAGAGATTTCTACCAAACACTATATAACCGAACCTACTGCCTGGCGTCTCTTCTAGTACCTCCCCCCTTACCCCTGAGACTGATAGTCCTATATTGAGGAAACGGCGCTCCCTACATTGGATGGGGATACTGTAGAAGAGCTGGAGCAGATAATTACAGCAGACTAGGTCGTAGGAGCGATAGCGGCCACCCGATCTAGTAAAAGCCTGGGTCCCGATGGCTTCACTCCTAAATTCTATAAAACATTTGTTCCCCTACTGACACCCTTCTTAGCTAAGGTGTTCAATTCCTTATCGGAAGGCTTGGCAATTCCTCCACAAATGGCTTTAGCCCACATTGTCATTATCCCAAAACCAGATAAGGACCCAACTTTGTGCGCCAATTATAGGCCCATATTGTTAATTAAAGTAGACTTAAAAATATATGCCAAAATTCTAGGCAATAGATTGCAGCCACTGCTCCCCCGCCTCATACACCTGGATCAGGTGGGTTGTGTAAGTTGTCACGAGGCAAGGGACAACACCCTGAAAACCCTGCTTCTTACTGACTATGCCCACACCCATGATGTCCCTCTATGCCTTTTGACGGTCAATGTGGAAAAAAGCATTTGATCGGGTCAAAAGGCAATTCCTCCATACGTCTCTAGTGCAGATAGGTCTGGGCCCCAATATGCTATACCGAATTAATGTCCCTCTACCTCTCCCCATCGGCTAGAATTCGGGTGAATGGCTCATTGTCCCCCACATTTTCTATCCACAATGTCCTTGTCATGGGACACCTGGCAATTGCTTTGCGCAATAACCCCAACATCTCAGCTGTAAATCGGTAGGCCCCACTCATTCCAAGCTGGCTCTTTTTGCAGATGACCTGCTAATGTTTGTGACCCAACCCCATCTATCCTTACCACATATAATGCAGGAATTCACGAGGTTTGGAAAGCTGAGCAACATCAAAGTCTATCATACCAAGTCAGAAATCCTGAAAATCTCACTGTCCCAGGAGGTCCTCTGCCAAGTCTCCACCAAGTTTGCCTTTAAAAAACAGGTTCCACTTTCATCTGTTACCTCGGAATCCAAATACCCACAGAAGGGTTCCAACTGTTCTGCATGAACTTCGCTCCCCTTCTGCTTAGAACCAAGACGGATCTCTCAAACTATACAAAGAAACGCCCATCATGGCTAGGCAGGGTGAATGCTCTAAAAATGGACATATTCCCTCAGTTTCTATATTTGTTCCAGACAATTCCTATTCCCATACCCTCCTTGTTCTATAAGAAAGTCCGCCAACTGTTTTCCTCCTTTATCTGGAGGGGGGCTCCGCCACGGTTACGCTATGAAACTATCGCTCCCCAAGATTCGAGGTGGAGCTGGAGCTCCAGATGCCTCTATATATTATAGAGCAGCAGTACCAAAAAGAAAAAAACACTAGGCCGAAAACTGAAACCGATACTGAAAATGACCAATACCGAAAATGACTGTTTTTAAAAAATATTTTTATACAGGAGATGGTCAGAGACTGCAGACGTGGTACAGGAGATGGTTAGAGACTGCAGACGTGGTACAGGAGATCAATGTAGCCTCACCAGGTTCCTTTAAATGCAGCCTGCCAGTGCCCATCATTTGCAGCCTGCCTTAGTATGTCAGACAGGATCAGGACAGGGCAGTGTTAGCAAGGCAAAGCCAAGAACAGTGCTCTATCTATGGAGGAAAGCTGCACACTGATAACGCTCCTCCCGCTGATCATACCGACAAGTTGCTCCTTAATGCCGTGTGCTGACAGCTTTCCTCCATAGATAGAGCACTGTTTTGCTTTCAGTTTCCTCGTCGAGGAGGGAGGGAGGAAAGGACAGGACTGGGGCTGGACGGGGACGCTCCAGAACGACACCCCCGTACTGGGCTGTACCAGGGGCGGGGCCTCACCCAGGCCCCGCCTCCATTTTCGGCGCCAATATCGGTGTGATTTCCTTTTCGGCAAAATGAAGAAGAGGCCATTTTCGTCCGATATGTTTCGGTGGCCGAAATTTTGGTGCATCCCTAGTACTCACGCGTACACTTGACTGGTTCCACCACTGCTCCAAATTATGGGTACAAATAGAGCACCATCAATCCAATAGATTCTCAGCGCTTTGCCGTGGATGCCTGCTGAATTCCTTAAGTGAGGGATACTAATTGGCAAACTCCCCCGACAAACAATACAAATATGGACCTGAACTAATTCCTTTAAGACCCTATCTCCACTAAAGGGACCCTTGACGCCTCTGTTTGGGACCAAGTCCTTCGTTCAGACTCTTCTCTGAATACAGACATTCCCTCCGACCCATCTTCTCATACTTCGACGCATTGGCTTCAGGAGGCAACAAGTGATATTCTACATTCGTACCTTCCCCTCCTTGACTGAAATACTTATCGATTTAACAGACTTAGAGAACATGTTGCTTCAGGCCGATCCCTCTACGCATGTGGTCTCTCAGCTCTACTCTCTCATAAATGTTTTTTCTAATCCCAACCTCCCCCCATACACACAGGCCTGGAAGGTAGATTTTAGTCACTCCATTATACCTGTTGACTAGCAAAAGTGCTTCTTTCTGACTCACAAAATATCCTTAGCCTCCAAAGCTCAAGAAAAAGGGTTCAAGTTGTTGACCCGTTGGTACAGATGCCCCTCGACTTTACACTGGATAAATCCGGTGCTCCCGGATACTTGCTGGCATTGCTTGGGATCCAAGGAAACTTTACTCCACATTTGGTGGGAATGCCCCCCTGTGCAGAAGTTCTGGCAAACGATCCTCGACCAATACTGCAAACCATGGCGACCTCAATTACGCCCTCTCCTGAGGTAGTTCTGCTATCTATGCTCCCTGGACCGCTCAAATCGGTCAAAAAAGGCGTTCTGCGTCACTTTCTGGCAGCAACTAGAAAGGTTCTGCCCAAAAGGCCACTGGAAGACGAACATGCCTTCCCGGGGGCATTGGGCAATTGAAGCGGACCGAATGAATAGCTTGGAACGAATGTTGTCACAGGAATCGGCTAAAGAGGAGCAATTCTCCAAGACCTGGACCTCATGGTCTATATTTCGGTATTCCTCTAAATTTATTTCATGGGCTGCAGAGGACTCTGCCAACGCATCTGTCTAACCTAAGTGCAATGTCTCCCTCTCAATACCTACTTTCCATACTGTCTTGACCCCTCTATTTTCACTTTCTTTCCCCCTCTTTCCTTTATATGTTGCAGTGCTACATGACCAACCAAACCATAATCTCTAGTCTTGTCAGACGGGAAATTTGTGACTCACAGTTTCTCCCTATACGAGAAATTGCGATAAGTACAACAACAAAAGCCCTAGCAAATTTGCAATGTGTGGGCACCGCTTGTTGAGTGGATAGTGGTGCTCACAGCTTGCGGAGCTTGGATTCATTGAATGAGTTTACCAAAAATGTAAATGTTACAGAATATACAGCCTCGTGCTACATAAATTTGGCTCAATTTCATGCTCAATAAATTAGAATATGATTGTGTCTTAAAAAAAAAAAAAAAAACAACTATCTTTAGATACATTTTTACTCCAAAAGCATTTTAATAAAATAAATCTGATTTAAAGAGTATATATATATATGAGTATATATATATATATGAGTATATATATATGAGTATATATATATATATGAGTATATTATATATATATGAGTATATATATATGAGTATATATATATATATGAGTATATTATATATATATGAGTATAATATATATATATATATATATATATATATATATATATATATAATTTTTATTTTTTAAAATCATTGATTTTTTTTTAATCTACCCCTGGCCTACTTTTTCCCCATACAAGGCTATTCAGTCCTCTTTTGAGGTCATGAAATAAAAAGTGAAGCAACAAAAAGTAAAAAAAAAAAAAAGTAAAACTCCCTGCCAAAAATCACACAGATGCACATTTATAGCAGCAGGGCAGCTGCTCGGCACGAGACCCAGAAGGTGGTGTAAATCACTTGAGTAGCATGCCTACTGGTATATACATACTTACATTGATCCAAGCTAGACTAATATACAGTAACTACATATACGATATGAATACTTTGAATTCTTCTGTAACACAAAGTATGTTAAGTTAATGCAATAGATCACAAGTGTGAAGTGTATCTAAAGGATAATCTTCCAAAAAAAGTCAACATTTGCAGATTAGCTCTATTTGGTCTATTTAAGCTGAACATTTTTGGTGGAAGAAGTACTTTTAAGACAATGGAAAGAGAAAATTTAAAAGGAAGTTGGAGAAAAAAAAAAAAAAAAAAGACTTAAAGAGTCCATTCACACTTGTGCGATTACCATTGAGCCTTTACCCTGCCACTTTGATGCGACTTTGGATGAGTGTGACTATTTTTACAACTTTGATCCATGTGATCATTTTGTTTGTGCTCTACAAAGTCATTAGACATGTGCAGAACAAAAAAGCTTGTTTAGGTTAGCTTGTTTGTTTTTTTTTCCCCCCTAACGAATTCCACAATTTCAGAGCGGTATGAATTAGAATCGGTCGAACACTGATTGGCCAATTCAAACACTGTATGAAGAATTGCTCGTTGTTAAGGAGTGGGCTGGGAAGCTGGCCGCCGCATCCATAACAACCGATGATGACTCATCAGCTGTCAGCAGGTTTTGCCACAAAATGCTGAATGTAAACAAAGGAATGCTGGCAAAGAAAAATAAATGAAAAAAAAAAAAAAAAAAAAAAAGTGTGGTGTCCCCCCTCCTATCCATACCAGGCCGCAGACCCCCACAACCAAAGGCCAGGTTTGTGGGGATCTGCAGGTGGGGGCTTATAGGAATCTAGAAGGTGGCCCCCAGATCTCCCCCCCATGTGAATGAGTATGGGGTACATAGTACCCCTACTCATTCAACACAAAAGTAAAAAGTAAATAAAAACATACGTTTTTGACAATTCCTTTATTAAAAAAAAAAAAATAATAATAAGTCGTTCCCCCCCCCCCGGTGCAGATCCATTGTCACGTCACCTGCCGCCAACCCAAAAAAAAAAAAAAAAAAAACCCTGGTCCTGACAAAGGCTTCATCTGGTCGGATGATTTTTTTTTTTTTTCGGGTTGGCGGTGGGGGATGTTCTTTTTATAATTTTTTTCATTGCCAGCATTATTTTTTACAAGTCGCATGTATATCATGCAGGTGCGACTTTCATGCGACTTTTGAGGGTTTACATTGAAGTCCATGGCCCTCAAGTTGCATGAAAGTCGGACCAAAGTAGTGAAAGAACTATGTTAAAGTCACTGCGGCTTAAAGTCGCACAGATATGAACAGTACTCATTGAGAAACATGGGGTGCAACTTGTGAATGAGGCCTTACTAGCGGTGAAAATAAAAAAGGAAAAGACAAAAACGAATGCAGCCATGACATTAAAGAATGAGATGGAATATAATAAACTATTGCCTTCGGGTTTAAAAACATCTTTAAAGTATTATTCTGTTTACAGAAACATGTTGTCATTTTTTCCATGCTGACTATATAAAAAGGTTCATTAATATTTGTTAAATGTACTTCATCGGATGAAGCCCTCTGGTAGAACTGATTAAAAATACATGTTATTATAACTGGTAAAACATTAGGTAGTATTTTTATCCAGGGCTGCAGATGACGCCGAGCGGCTTCTCAAAAAAACTAGGTGAGGGTTCAAAACGTGGCTTTGCGATATGTGACAAAATTGTGAAATCCACAGACGGAGGACAATGAATCAGAGCCCCGGGGGGTCACGCTGTACACAAGCCACCACATGGGGGAAGTAAGGGAGAGGTGATGACATGAAGACTCGGAAGACAAAGATGTAAGGAGGAATCTCTCGGCTGAGCAGGTCACTGCAGGACAAAACTCGCCCGGCGCACACTGAGCTCCACTACACCAACGTCCCGGCACGGTGGTTCTAGGAGTGAAGAGGTTAATCCTAAGTATATGGGCCAGTGACCTTCGCTACAAAAAAGAGATCTAGACTTAAGATCAAAATCTCATTGTACCTTATTAGCACAACCCCTTGTGTCAAGGAGGATGAACACCTACCAAGGTCGTAATCTAATTTAGCCCTGGTTCACACTGAGCTGCGGGAATGAAGCCGTGCGAGTTCAGCTGAATTTTACATCCCCGATATCGGCCGCGATTTCAGAGACATCTGTGTAGGTTTCTGCATGGATATCAATTTAAATCGCAGCCCGAAACAACAAAAAAGTAGTACAGAAACTACTTTTTTTAAAATCGGTGTGGCGCCGCAAATGCAGCGTCACACCGATCAGGACGGTGCCATTGCCGGCAGTTGTCGCCGATTTGACATGTCAAATCGTACCAATGTGATTCAGGGCTTACGTGTGGAATTCCGATACCAGAATGACGATCAATCGCAGTAGGACAATAAAGAGTGCAAAGGTATATATACACACACACACACACACATATACATATACATATACATATACATATACATATATATATATATATATATACACATATATATACACACACACATCCAATGGGTGGGGGGAATCTTTGTTTGTTGCCAAGCTGGCCCATACACCATTCAGGCTGGGTTCACACCGGTGCGATCACAGACACCGCATTGCTGTGCGCATCACATGCGATGTCTGTGTGGTGCAAATTCAGCCATACAAAACTATATGGCTGAAATCGCATTCACACCAAAATGGTGCAGGGCCCTTTTTTTTTTTTCTTGGTCCACACTGGAATCGGATCACATGGATATTCACACCCATGCAATCCGATACCTGTACCATTTCATGGTTCGCACTGCAATCTGCGAAACGATTTAGGGGTGTCATTGACTTTACATCGACACCCCCAGTGGTTCGCAGATGTCAGTGTGAACCGGTGTGCGATTCAGGAACCCGCACAGGAATCGCAGGATTTCCCACATCACGCCAGTGTGAACCAGGACTCTGAATGTGACATCTCTAAAACTATGTAGTAGTCCTACCTACAATTGACTCAATGGGCGTTATTTACGAAAGGTAAATCCACTTTGCACTACAAGTGCACTTGGAATTTCAGTCGCTGTAAATCTGAGGGGTAGATCTGAAATGAGGGGAAGCTCTGCTGATTTCATCATCCAATCATGTGCAAGCTAAAATGCTGTTTATTTTCTTTGCATGTCCCCCTCAGATCTACAGCGACTGCACTTCCAAGTGCACTTGCAGTGCAAAGTGGATTTGCCTTTTGTAAATAACCCCCAGTATGTACTTAGCTAGGCTCTAATACTAAAGGGGGTATTAGGCCCCAAACCAAACATTACATTGCAGCTTAACAATTTTTTTTTAGATGTGATGGCTGCATTAGTTTCCTTTTTTAGACTTTCTTTCCTTTATTTTCACCTGGTGATCTAGCAAGGAAGTCTGTGCTATTTCAACAGAACAAGCTGTCCTGCCGACATAGCAGTTAGAGAGTTGACACAAGCCGTTTACCACCGACAGGAGTGCCTACAATGATCAGATTTTTTTTTTTTCTTTCAGCCCGGTTTCACACATGTGCGGTGCGAATTGAAGCTCAGGTTTCACTGGGGAGATAAAAATCTCCTGTTCAAAGGAATCACTGCGTTTTAGCTCAGGATCAGTGAGCAGGGAGAGGGGGAGGGAGGGGGAGGTGTAGTGAGGAGAAGTAGAAAATCCATGTTCAGAACGCAATGCATCTGCCAATCAGATGCGTTCCTATAGAAGATAAGGGGCTCGTAATTCGCACCGCAATGCCCAGAAAACGCACACTTTTTTTGTGCAATGCGCAGTGCGAATGCAACGCACATATGTGAACCAGATGCATTCATATGAATGTATTTTAAAATGTCCTGCGAATTAGATGCGGTGTAAGCCGCATCCAATTTGCATAGGTGTGAACCCGGGCTAAAGCCTTTTCCCCCCCAAAAGGAACAGAAAAACTGTTGCTATAACTGTTTAGCAAGTATTATTTGGAGTTTAGCTTCAATTTGTTAGTGTATCTAAGACTGCTAGTACATCTAACACTCCCCTTCCCCCCCCAGACTGACAATGCTGCTGTCCAAAGGTGTCTCTGTTGCTCCTAGTATAGGCACTCTAATACAGGAGGTGTGTTACTGGCCAGATCATCATATGAGGGAAAAAAAAAAAAAAAAAGCTTAAAAAAAGAAAAGAAAAAAAAAAGAAAACAAATGCAGCCACCAAATCCGATTTATAAGTTGCAATAGATTACATTTTTGATGTTGGGTTTAATACCGCTTTAAAAAAGAGAAACATCAGATTGCAAAGTGTATGAGCAGCTTTGAAGCCTGTAATGGTTCGGTGATCAATAAAGAATTATTGGAATGTGCGGTATACAGTCAGTCAACAATTACAGCCTGGAAAGCTGGTCAGTCAAGTCAAGCTTGCTACTGTGCTGAGGTTGGATCTCTCATCGGCTTGTCAGGTAATTCCTTGAGCCTGGGAACCATCACATCTCTCCCGCAGGCAGTTCACCCGCTGCGGGTGTCAAAGTGAATGACACCCTCAGATTGGTTCACAGATCGCAGTGCGAACTGTGGATTCGGACAGAAATTGGATCGCATTAGGTGAGAACACCCATGCGATCCGATTCCAGTGCAGGGGAAAAAAAAAAGTCCCTGCACCTTTTTTGTTCGAACGCAATGCGAGTTCAGCCATACAACTCTATGCCTGAATTCGCATTGCACAGACATCGCATGTGATCGGCACTGCAGGGTGGGTGCAAATCACATGCTATGTCTGTGTTAGCTACAGTGCGAGCAACTAATCGATTATGAAAATAGTGGTCAACTATTTTCATAATCGATTAAATCGGTCAGCCGATTAGTTGGCCAGCATACAGAATGCATTATTTGTTTACATATCAGGAAATACAGTGCAGCACACATATAGCTCAGTACACCGTCCATACAGGTCAGTAATGTGAATGTGTGAGGAGCAATGCCTCATGGGACATGTAGTCCTGGGCAGGAAGTGAGTGGGTCTAAAAGGCAGAGGTTTTTTTTTACCTTGCTATAGGGTCACGCTATACTATAAATTTGCAGCTTGCTATTGGGGTACTCTGAAGGCAGGGGGAGCCAGAAGCATCGGTGGGGGACCCCAGAAGAAAATAATCGGGGCAGCTCTGTGCAAAATCAGTAAACAGAGCAGGTAAGTATAACATGTTTGTTTTGAAAAAAAATTACTTTAGACTGTGCAGGGAAGATGAACATCTGAACCAAGAGAAGGTGAAGACTGGAGGTAATAGAAGGCATTACATTTAAAAGTAAACTTTAACGCGCGGGGGGGGGGGGGGGGGGGGGCAGGGCCCAACGCGCGGGGGGGGGGGGGGCAGGGCCCAACGCGCGGGGGGGGGGGCAGGGCCCAACGCGCGGGGGGGGGGGGGGCAGGGCCCAACGCGCGGGGGGGGGGGGGTCAGGGCCCAACGCGCGGGGGGGGGGCAGGGCCCAACGCGCGGGGGGGGGGGGGGGCAGGGCCCAACGCGCGGGGGGGGGGGGGCAGGGCCCAACGCGCGGGGGGGGGGGGGGGCAGGGCCCAACGCGCGGGGGGGGGGGGGGCAGGGCCCAACGCGCGCGGGGGGGGGGGGCAGGGCCCAACGCGCGCGGGGGGGGGGGGCAGGGCCCAACGCGCGCGGGGGGGGGGGGGCAGGGCCCAACGCGCGCGGGGGGGGGGGCAGGGCCCAACGCGCGCGGGGGGGGGGGGGGGCAGGGCCCAACGCGCGCGGGGGGGGGGGGGGGGGCAGGGCCCAACGCGCGCGGGGGGGGGGGGGCAGGGCCCAACGCGCGCGGGGGGGGGGGCAGGGCCCAACGCGCGCGGGGGGGGGGGGGGCAGGGCCCAACGCGCGCGGGGGGGGGGGGGCAGGGCCCAACGCGCGCGGGGGGGGGGGCAGGGCCCAACGCGCGCGGGGGGGGGGCAGGGCCCAACGCGCGCGGGGGGGGGGGCAGGGCCCAACGCGAGCGGGGGGGGGGCAGGGCCCAACGCGCGCGGGGGGGGGGGGGGCAGGGCCCAACGCGCGCGGGGGGGGGGGCAGGGCCCAACGCGCGCGGGGGGGGGCAGGGCCCAACGCGCGCGGGGGGGGGGCAGGGCCCAACGCGCGCGGGGGGGGGGGGCAGGGCCCAACACGCGCGGGGGGGGGGGCAGGGCCCAACACGCGCGGGGGGGGGGGGGGCAGGGCCCAACACGCGCGGGGGGGGGGGGGGCAGGGCCCAACACGCGCGGGGGGGGGGGGGGCAGGGCCCAACACGCGCGGGGGGGGGGGGGGCAGGGCCCAACACGCGCGGGGGGGGGGGGGGGCAGGGCCCAACACGCGCGGGGGGGGGGGGGATTGGCAGGGCCCAACGCGCGCGGGGGGGGGCAGGGCCCAACGCGCGGGGGGGGGGGCAGGGCCCAACGCGCGCGCCCCAGTGTGAAAGGGGTCTAAATAAAAAATGTGATCTCGGAGTCTGATGATATTTACCAGATTCAACCTCCAATAGTATATACAGTATATCTCTTCTGTCTGTTATTCTCGAAGTGGATTAGAGATTTTGCTCCCTAACCATATAGTTGGTTATTTATATTTACCACTGCATAGAGATATTTAAGAATACATTGTTTTTTAAACTTTACATATTAAAATTATCCACACTTTTTTTTAAGGTTATTACCTGATTAAATTTATTAATCGAAAAACAATAAAATCGGCCACCTAATCGATTATGAAAATAATTGTTAGTTTCAGCCCTAGTGCGAACCCGGGCTGAAGAGACAATCAGAAAAAAAAGCTGCAATTCAGGAATAATGACACACAATGGTGCAGATCATGCTCTGATCACAGGAGATGTTCTGTAGATTTTCCAGCTGGTCTAGAAAACTGAGCTGACATATCACTCTCCTTATCAAAGTAACTGAGCTCATGTGTGCCAATCCTGTCTGGTGCAATACTCATAAGACACACTAAAGCAGGCGTCTGTGTTTAAAGCAACACTAATAGCCCATTCACACAGGGACAACTTGTCAGGCGACCTAGTCGCCTGACAAGTCGCCTCCCGTTCTGTATAATGGAACCGTTCGAATCGGAGCGACGCAAGTCGCTCCGACTTAGAAAAAGGTTCCTGTACGACTTTGGGGGCGACTTGGGGCGACTTGCATAGACTTCTATACAGAGCTGAGGCGACCTGCAAGTCGTGTTGCCCCTGTGTGAACCGGGTCTAAGGCCCCCTTTACACATGTGGACCGTTCATTTCATCAGTTCAGTCACATCAAAAAAACAGGGCTTTCATTCGTTCAAAAAAAAAAAAAAAACAGATGTTGACGGAAGCGGATGAAAATAGATGATCATCCGTTTTTCCATAGGAACGCATTGATGTCCATTTTTCATCCGTCAACAGATGGATGAAAAACAGACGAACTGTCCGCATGTGTGACAAGGGGCCTAAATGATATCCTTATTCTCCAAAAATCATCCACACACATCCACAACTTAAAGCGGAACTTTATCCATAACATCGTGATCAGCTAGAACGTTTTTTTTTAGTAAGAAACATACATTCCACATTAATTATGCCACCAAAATGAGTGTGGGCTGTAAATTGCCTCCAGCGTTGCTCCCGTCTCTTCTTGTCGGAGGCTGACATTTTTCTGAAGCGCAGAGCAGCAGCAAAAGTTATGCTGTCAGCAGATCGACCTTTATAAATTCGGCACGCTGCCGACAAATAGAGAGCAACTGAGCATGTGCGGAGCAGGGTGAGCCAGTGTATTACTGGATATTGAACATTTAGACAGTTTCAGTATTGTTTGTTTTACATGGCTATACCTGCAAAAGGGGCCAGCATGAAGTGATCAACAGGACTTAAAAGTGATATTAAAGCGGAGTTCCACCCAAATGCAGAACTTAATCGTCTCCCCCCTCCACCCCCAATGCCACATTTGGCACCTTTCGGGGGTGGGGGGTTGGGGGAGAGAATGGGCCACAGCGAAGTACAGTAGGACCATGGAGAATCAATATAGCCACCATCTAGTGTATGTAGCCACCAGGACGTCAGCCAAACAAAAAATTTTAAAAAAAAGGGAAAAGGCGGCGTGCAATAGAGCAGGCTTTGAGTTATCTATTCAAGCATGTATATTATTTTTTTTTACCCAAAGTTTAGTGTCAATTTAAAGAAGAAGAATTCTAGGTCAGTGTCATCGTGCTCTCCACCTTCTCCAATCAGAGAATGCTTTGCATTCATTCAGAAGATGCAAAGCATTCTCTGAATGGTGCCGGGGCTGGGAGACCAACCTCCTGCAGATCACTGGCATATTGGTGTCTTCTTCAGAGATTTCCAGCTTCCAGGAACATTGGCCAGGTATGGTATATACATACGGTAGTTAGATTGGTCCTAGCTGGTTCAATATAACTATGTAAAAATATCCATACCTGGAATTCTTCTTGTAGGACAGACAGGTGCCTCTACTCCAGATCTCAGGAACACGGCTACTCTAAACCTTTGCAGATGGAAGATCTGACAACCGTGCAATTATTAGGCAGATCAATCATGACATGCAAACCTGACAGTGCGAGTGCATTTTGCATCGATAATGACAACTCTAAATATTTGTTCACATTATGCCTGCACATCCAAACTATCCTCTAATGCAGTGGTTGTCAACTTAGAAGGTATAGAGGGCCTCAATTACATGTCACATAATATGTCACATAACCCTCATGTCACATAATATGCAGTATGTGCAACACATTGGCTAAGTGGCACATCCACCTGGCAGCACTAGGGTTGTTGCTTTAAATCCCAACCATGGCACTAGATGCCTGGAGTTTGCATGTTCTCCCTGTGCGGCTTTCCTCCGGGTACTCTGCTTTCCTCCCACACTCTACAACGACATGCTAGTAGATTAATTGGCTTCTAGTATGTGTATTTATAAATGCAAGTTATGGACTTTAGAGTGTAAGCTCCTTAAAGTGCAGTTCCACCCAAAAGTGGAAAAAACTTCCGCTTTAAGCACTCCTCACCCCCTTAAATGCCACATTTGGCATGTCATTTTTTTGCGGAGGGATGGAGTGGGTACCCGATCTGGTTTTGACAGGTACTTCCTGTCCAACTTGCTGCTTCCATCGCCTCGCATAAGTATAAAATCCCCCCCCCTCAGTGCCAACCCCCATCAGTATAGAATCTCCCCTCAGTGCAGACTCCCCCATCAGTATAAAATCCCCCCGTCCCTCAGTGCCAACCTGCATTGGTATAGAACCCCCCATTAGTACAGAATCCCGCCTCAGTGCAGACCCCCATCAGTATAAAATCCCCCCTCAGTGCCGAGCCCCCATTAGTATAGAATCCCCCCTCAGTGCCGAGCCCCCCCATTAGTATAGAATCCCCCCTCAGTGCCGAGCCCCCCCATTAGTATAGAATCCCCCCTCAGTGCCGAGCCCCCCCATTAGTATAGAATCCCCCCTCAGTGCCGAGCCCCCCCATTAGTATAGAATCCCCCCTCAGTGCCGAGCCCCCCCATTAGTATAGAATCCCCCCTCAGTGCCGAGCCCCCCCATTAGTATAGAATCCCCCCTCAGTGCCGAGCCCCCCCATTAGTATAGAATCCCCCCTCAGTGCCGAGCCCCCCCATTAGTATAGAATCCCCCCTCAGTGCCGAGCCCCCCCATTAGTATAGAATCCCCCCTCAGTGCCGAGCCCCCCCATTAGTATAGAATCCCCCCTCAGTGCCGAGCCCCCCCATTAGTATAGAATCCCCCCTCAGTGCCGAGCCCCCCCATTAGTATAGAATCCCCCCTCAGTGCCGAGCCCCCCCATTAGTATAGAATCCCCCCTCAGTGCCGAGCCCCCCCATTAGTATAGAATCCCCCCTCAGTGCCGAGCCCCCCCATTAGTATAGAATCCCCCCTCAGTGCCGAGCCCCCCCATTAGTATAGAATCCCCCCTCAGTGCCGAGCCCCCCCATTAGTATAGAATCCCCCCTCAGTGCCGAGCCCCCCCATTAGTATAGAATCCCCCCTCAGTGCCGAGCCCCCCCATTAGTATAGAATCCCCCCTCAGTGCCGAGCCCCCCCATTAGTATAGAATCCCCCCTCAGTGCCGAGCCCCCCCATTAGTATAGAATTCCCCCTCAGTGCAGACCCCCCATTAGTATAGAATCCCCCCTCAGTGCAGTCCCCCATTAGTAAAGAATCCCCCCTCAGTGCAAACCCCCCTGCACATGTCCACCCACATATACATAAAGTTTACAGACCTGAGAACAGCGCGGACAGATACATACACCCGTGTGCCCCTCGGGCTCCTCCTCCTCTTGTGTGGATGTAAACAGAGGAGGGGGAGGCGGCTTCAGTCCGCGGCGCTGAGGGACACAGCGCAAAACCTGAGGCGTAGATCAGGGCAGCGGGCAGTGTTAGCAGTGCGTGCCGCTACCTACGGGTGTCACCACTCTGGCGGGTGTCACCCGAGTGCGGCCCGCACCCACCTAACAATGCCACTGTATCACTTGATCCTCCGATTCCTCCTGTATTGAATTGTATTGTAACTGTACTGTCTGCCATGTTGTAAAGCGCTGCGCAAACTGTTGGCGCTATATAAATCTTGTATAATATTATATAGATGTAAAGCTCTGTGTAAATTGATGGTACTATACAAATACCTGTAATAATAAAATAAAAATTTATAAAATGCTACAATACTGTCAAAGCATGTAGAATTATGAGAGATGGTTGGAGATTGGACAGGTATGCTGTAAGAGACAGAGACATGTACACAGGTAAGCTGCAAGAGACTGGAGACATATTATATGAGACTGCAAGAAAACACTGCCCAAGGACCACATAGCAAGCACCAAAAAGAAGACCTGTGGTCCTCAGGTCTCTAAGGTCTGTAGGCAGCCTCAGACTCCTACCATTAGCTTTGTCTGTCTGAGCAGCCAGGTATTACAGTATCTCACAAAAGTGCATGCATGAGTACACCCCTCACATTTTTGTAAATATTTTATTATATCTTTTCATGTGACAACAGTGAAGAAATGACACTTTGCTACAATGTAAAGTAGTGAGTGTACAGCTTGTATAACAATGAAAATTTGCTGTCCCCTCAAAATAACTCAACACACAGCCATTAATGTCTAAACCGCTGGCAACACAAGTGAGCACAACCCTAAGTGAAAATGTCCAAATTGGGTCCAATTAGCCATTTTCCCCTCCCCAGGTCTCATGTGACTCAGTGTTACAAGGTCTCAGGTGTGAATGGGGAGCAGGTGTGTTAAATTTGGCTCACTCTTATACTGATCACTGGAAGTTCAACATGGCACCTCATGGCAAAGAACTCTCTGAAGATCTAAAAAAATTGAATTGTTGCTCTACATAAAGCCTAGGGTATAAGAAGATTGCAAAGACCCTTAAAGTGAGCTGCAGCATGGTGGTTAAGACCATACAGCAGTTTAACAGGGCAGATTCCACTCAGAACAGGCCTCGCCATGGTCGACTAAAGAATTTGAATGCACGTGCTCAGCGTCATATCCAGAGGTTGTTTTTGGGAAATAGACGCATGAGTGCTGACAGCAGTGCTCAGGCCATACACCGCACACTGCATCAAATTGGTCTCCTGGCTGTCGTCCCAGAAAGAAGCCTCTTCTAAAGAGGCTTCTCAAGAAAGCCAGCAAACAGTTTGCTGAAGACAAGCAGACTAAGGACATGGATTACTGGAACCATGTCCTGTAGTCTGATGAGACCAAGATGAATTTATTTGGTTCAGATGGTGTCAAGCGTGTGTGGTGGCAACCAGGTGAGGAGTACAAAGACAAGTGTGTCTTGCCTACAGTCAAGCATGGTGGTGGGAGTGTCATGGTCTGGGGCTGCATGAGTGCTGCTGGCACTGGGGAACTACAGTTCATTGAGGGAACCACGAATGCCAACAGGTAATATGACTTACTGAAGCAGAGCATGATCCCCTCCCTTTGGAGACTGGGCTGCAGGGCAGTCTTTCAACATGATAACGACCCCAAACACACCTCCAAGACGACCACTGCCTTGCTAAGGAAGCCGAGTGTGAGGGTGAGGGTGATGGACTGGCCAAGCATGTCTCCAGACCTAAACCCTATTGAGCATCTGTGGGGCATCCTCAAACAGAAGGTGGAGAAGTGCAAGGTCTCTAACATCCACCAGCTCTGTGATGTTGGCATGGAGGAGTAGAAGAGGACTCCAGTGAAGCTCTGGTGAACTCCATGCCCAAGAGGGTTCAGGCAGTGCTGGAATATAATGGTGGCCACACAAAATATTGACACTTTGGGCATTTCCACTTAGGGGTGTACTCACTTTTGTTGCCAGTGGTTTAGACATTAATGGCTGTGTGTTGAGTTATTTTGAGGGGACAGAAAATTTACACTGTTATACAAGCTGTACACTCACTACTTTACATTGTAGTAAAGTGTCATTTCTTCAGTGTTGTCACATGAAAAGATATAATAAAATATTTACAAAAATGTGAGGGGTGTACTCACTTTTGTGAGATACTGTATGAGTTATGTCCTGTGTTACCTACAGGCCTTTTACAAATGGGTTTGGAAGCTCGCTTGCCATGGTCCTGCATGGACAGACTGGAGCTTGCTGCACCCACCTCTCCTTTTGACTCAAATATGGAATACTACTTGATGTGTATGCCTGTTCAACGATGAAAAGCAGTTACCAATATTCAAGGTGCCGGAACAAGCTTGCAGGGCCAGCAGCTATCTACGGTCTCTAAAGCACTAATGGGAACACATGCAGAACCCCTTTTTAGAGTCCAAAGTTTACAAAGCATTACCTTGTGGAAATATAATGACGATGCAGGATCACAAAAAATGCTATTTTGATGGTGGAATCATATGAGGTACACTGTGTACAAGACGCATCCTGGTTGGGCATAGCTCCATAAACCATGCTAAACAATCCGATAAACTTTGCCAACTGCAGGAGCAGGTTCCATGATCACTGAAGGTCATGCCTGGAGATTTAACCACTAGAACCCAAACAAATATCAAAAGTTCAGGTGACTAAATACATCACTGTCCACCCAGAAGCTTGAAATCATTTTTGGATAGACTGACCCTTTAAGTAATTAATTTAGTTGGGAAGAGATTAAATAAATGCACAACTGGCAACTTTTCCATGCCACAGACAAAGCAGTCAGTGGAAATCTATAATGTGTAATGAAATGCTCCTAATAAACATATAAAGCATAGCTGGGAAACTAGAAATGGTTCTGGGTCAACCTTTCAGCTGTTACAATGAACCGGCCAATATATGGTAAGTGGATGGTCCCCGTCAGCCCCCTTCTGTCCCACATCCTTCGACTAAAAATATTGAAAGAGCGGGGAGGAAAATGGTCAGCTGAACGGCAATCGCATCCAATCCAATAGCCGCAGCGGGAAATTCTTTCATCCTCGCTGTGGAGCGTGGTTGGGGAAATATGTGCAGTTATTTTCTTTTAGCCCGCAAGTGAAATGAAAATAATCGGTTTATGTACCCAGCATACTAACCTATTCAACTAAAAGATAACATTATCACAGTAGGCAAAAGGTTTCTTACATTCAAACACCTGTTCCAGGCTTCCTCCAAGAACAGAACCTGGCTCAAACCACACCCGGTGGACCACGTTATCGTTGTCATGATCATGACGGTCTTTTTCAACCTTTTCAACACAGAGGAACCCTTGAAATTACTTTCAGGTCTCTGGGAACCCCTACTAAAAACGACCATCTACAACTCAGGATACATTCAATGTGATGATCAGTGGAAAGAATGCTCTTTACACTTGTGGTCTTTGGGAAGAATTAAAGTTGAAGTCCATGCTAAAACTAAAATCCCTGCATCTATAGCCACCAGCATTCTACCCTCCCTAGCCCTGTAAAGAAAAAAAATTATGAGTATACATACCTTTGCTGTAAGCTAATCAGACTTGATCCCACGCCGAGGCGTCAGCTTCGCTGTGGAGGTGGGTGCAGAGGACACCTCCGACAACAGAAGCCCCATAGTAAGTCTATGGGTGACGTCACTTCCCATTCATTTCACAGCTGTTGTCAGCCGTGTCCTCTGCAGAGCTTCCACCGCTGGAGATCGGGTTGAATCGCCTGCAGAAAAGGTATGTATACCGATTTCTTCTTTTCAGGACTAGAAAGGTTAGTGTTAAAATGTTGGTGGCTATAGATGCAGGGATTTTAGTTTTAGCATGAACTTCTACTTTAAGCCTAGTACACACTAGCAATATTTTTTCACTCAACCCAGCAGGCTGAACGAAAAAAAAAAAAAAACCCACTTGAAAACGCTTGAGAGGAGCCACTATACTAAAAATCTGATGTTAGAACAGTGATCTCCCCAGCTGAGCTATTGTGCCCCCCGCCAGAACACACCGGTCAGCACCCTCAGCCATTGTCTGAGAGCGCTGAGGGGATGCCAATCAGCAGACCTTTTTTGTTCATGGACCTTTGACATAAGCCAGCTTCTATCGGACCGGCTGCCGTACACAACGAATCAGAATCAGAGGGCCCTGCTCCTTAGAGCTTACAATCTAAGAGGGAATTTGATCAGTTTCACTGCCTTAGTAATTACCACAGCCATTTCAATTGAGGGAAATCCTGAATACATGACCTGTTGGGGCGCCTTGAGGACTGGAGTTTAGAAACACTGGTCCAGACAGAATCTCTGATTGGCTGATAAAGTGCAGCTGTCCAATCCATAGTTCTGCATGAATAAGCTGGGTGAGGGGGAAAATTCTGTATCATTTTGAAGGGTAAAGAAGAACTGCAGTCTGCTCACATAATTTGTAATAAAAACATCTTTGCCATTCTGAAGCTTCCCTTCAACCACTTTGCATATTATTCTATATATACTGAGATTCTTTACTTTCCAAATATGCTGCAGAAATCTCCCTTCACTGAGTCTGGCTGCAACCATTTTAACCACTTCAGCCCCTTAATGACCAGAGCATTTTTTGTAATACGGCTTTAACCGACAATTGCGCGGTTGTGCGACGTTGTACCCAAACAAAATTGGCCTTCTTTTCCCCACAAATTGATCACCTCTGCAGTTTTTATTTTTTGCGCTAAAAACAAAAAAACAACATTTTTTTTTTTTTACTCTCTCCTATAATACATATTAAAAAAAAATATAATATAAATATATAAATATATATATATATATATATATATATATATATATATATATATATATATATATATATATATATATATATATACACACACACATACACATACACATACACATACACACATATATACACACACACTAATTTATTCATCAGTTTAGACCGATATATATTCTACATATTTTTGGTAAGAAATTAAAAAATGCAATAGGCGTATACTGATTGGTTTGCATAAAATTTAATCGCATCTACAAACTACGGGAGATCGATGTAGGTACTTGTTTTTTTTAATTGTTTTTACTGGTAATAGCGGCGATCTGCGATTTTTTTGCAGAACCGCGACGATGCGGCAGACAAGTCTGACCCCAAAATACACTTTTTTGGAACCAGTGACATTACTACATTGATCATTGCTATAAGAATGCACTGATCAATGTAAAAATGACACTGGCAGGGAAGGGGTTAACACAGGGGGTGATCAAGGGATTAAAAAGTGTGTTCCCTCAGCTTCTTCTAACTGTAGGAGGGGGATGGGCTCACTGAAAAATGACAGTGATCACTGCTCCCGATCACTGGGAACAGTAGATCTCTGTCATATCACTAGGCAGAAGGGGGAAATGCCTTGTTTACATAGGAAGTTCCCCTTCTGCTTCTCCTTGCCGCTGACAGACATCATGTCCGCTGGACCCATGGGCACATGTCTGCTATCCTGCTTTTACAGACGGACGTTTAGGAGCTGGAGTTGTGCCTCTGTGTGTCTGTGTAAATCCAGGAAGTGAACAGGCTGCAGCTTCAGCTGCCCACAGTTAAAATGGATGCAGCCAGACTTAGTGGAGGGAGATTTCTGCAGCAGATTTGGCAAGTACAGAATCGCAATACATATAAAATAATATGCAAAGTGGTTGGAGGGAAGCTTTAGAATGGCAAAGATGTTTTATTACAAATTATGTGAGCAGACTGCAGTTCCTCTTTAAAGCGCAACTCCATTTTTGTGGAAAAAAAAACAAAAAAAAAAAAAACATTCCCCTCTGGGTGATCTATGTACGTTGTAAGGATTTTAACAAAATTGGTTGCAGATTCCAACCTTTTCGTTAATCTGAAGGAATCACTGTTAGTTCCTCTGTGCTGTGCGAGTCTAATGGGAGTGGTTTCATAATTATAAATCAGCTGCTGCAGCTGTAGAGCTCCAATGAAGGAAAACTGAAGGGTCTGCATACCTTTAGATGCGATTCCCTATTGGGAGTATGTCTCCAAAAATGACATTTGTTTTGCAGGAGATGCCAAAAATCTGACTTGTATCTTAGTGCAGACTTCTGGGAAAATCAGGGAGCCAATCATACAAGCAGGAAATTATGTTTCTGGGGGCATTCTGTGTACAGAACACCTCCAGGTAGCCATATTGCTTTGTATTTGCAGAAAATTACTACAGCTACAGATTGAAAAAGGAAAGGTTAAGGTCATTTTTAAAAACAAATTACACAATGACTTGGGTTGCAAATGTATATGTTATATTTTTTTATATGCATTTTTTTCCCCCATGAAAGTGGAGTTACCCTTTAAAAGAGAAGTCCAGCCTGAGCTTTTAAGGCTGGACATCTCCTATGGGTCACAAAAGTGCAATTCTTTTTGCACTCCTGTGACCCGTTTTCAGCAGAGAGCAGCCTGAAGTCCGCCCTCCGCTGACGTCACAGAAATCAGGGAAGGCAGCGCGTCATCCTGACTCCAGAAGTCTGGATCCGCCAGCTGCCTTGACTGATGGCTGGCTGCTCCCTGCCCCTTCACAGCTAAGCGCTCTAGTGAGCGTGGAGGATCAGAGCAGGAGAGGTGCTGACTTACAGGCAGCATCTCTCCGCTCGGGGAGGAGTGAGAACCGAGCCATCGGTGATGTTCGGTGGCTCGGTTCTCAGTGCAAAGACACCGGGGAGTAGCCAGTTTTTACATTCCAACATGCACAATCTAATTCAGTGGAATAAAGGAAAAAAAAAAAAAAAACACCCATACTCTCCTCAGTGCAGCTGTCCCCTTGTCAGGTATAAGAACAGAAGCTGAGTGATCACATTGACCACTGATCATTCAATTCTCAGTCAGCTCAGAGCAGAAAGCAGTGACTGTCATTCATCACACCCTGTTCTGCCCCTCCAGCACTGGACTGTGGAGGGGACAGCAGTGGCTGGCCCAGGCTCTCGGCCACACACACACCAATAGCCAGAACATGCAGTCAATCAGGCAGCTGGGTGGATCTCAACAATATGGTCGGGATCCTTCCAGGGCCTGGAGCTGCTCTGTAATGTCAGCTGACAGCGGGTTTTAGCCAACTGTCAGCTAAATTTGGGTTACAGCAGAGCAAAAGTAAGTGTGCTCCTTTGACCCACAAAGAGAAGTATGACCAAAAAAAGCTCTACTTTTACTTCTCTTATCTCAGTGTTCAGCGACAGTGTCAAGTGTGCCACACTCTTCCTCAAGCTACAACTAGGTCACTCTCAAAACAGTTGCTCAAAGCTGCCCACTGAGATAAGTCGCAAACTTGTTGGTATATTCAGTAAATCTGCTTTTGTATGTGAAGAGTACTGCACCCCTTTCATTGGAAATACATATAGGAGAAGAGAGTGGAGCCTGCGTGGTGTGTGTGTGTATACTCCTACTGATTATTTTCATTGACCGATGCAGCTCACCCAAACAGCAGTGTGTGTAGTGTTATATATACTGTATATAATTTTTTTTTTTATTACACTTGCAAACACTGTATACAAACAGTGCATTAAATAATTACTATGGAGGGCTACAGACATAGGACTGTGAATACAGGGCAGTAAGGAGGGAACAGACCATGATGAATGGGGTGTGTAGATGTCAGTATGGACAACATAAATGGTATATGATAAATATGATCAGTATGGAGGATTGATGATGTATACACAAGTGAGGAAGATCTGAAATGAGTGGAAGCTCTGCTGATTTCATCATCCAATCATGTACAAGCAAAAATGTTGGTTTTTATTTTCCTTGTATGTCCCCCTCAGATCTACAGTGGCTGCACTTCCAGTGCACAGCGGATTTCCTTTCGTAAATAAACCCCCATAGTCTATGTACTGTATATGACGACTAGAGGTCGACTGATATATCGGCCGATATTTGGCTTTTTTTAATTAATCGGCATCGGCCGATTGTACTGATAAAAAAAGCCAATTCAGCGGGACTTGCAAATGACTTCTGTAATTGAAGTCAATCGCAAGTTGTCTGAAGTTTTCTTCTCTCCTCCTCTGGGCAGCCTGCCAAATCTGATAAGAAGATACATTTGTATCTTTCAGGTTCTTTTATCAATAGACTGAACTCTGTGGAGAAGTTTTCAGTTTAACCATTTAAAGACTAAATCTTTTCTGACACTTGTTGCTTACAAGTAAAAATCCTGTATTTTCTGCTAGAAAATCAATTGGAACCCCCAAACATTATATATATTTTTTTTAGCAGAGACCCTAGGGAATAAAATAGCGGTTGTTGCAATATTTTATGTCACACGGTATTTGCGCAGCAGTCTTTCAAACGCAATTTAAAAAAAAAAAAAAAAAAAAAAAAAAAAAAAAAAGCAGTAAAGTTAGCCCATTTTTTTTCGTCCAAAAGTTTTGATTACCTGTTTTTGTGTATTTAATATTTAAGATATAGTTATTTTTTTTTTAATCTAAATTCTACATACAAGTGAACTGATTGGAGGTTTGTTTTGTTTAATAAATGTTTAAATATAAAAAAATTTCTGTATTACTTAAAGCGAAGCGCTGCCAAAAAAATTTTTTTTAAAAGTCAGCAGCTACAAATACTGCAGCTGCTGACTTTTAAAACATGGACACTCACCTGTCCAGGGCGCCCGCGATGTCGGCACCCAAGGCCGAAGCGTCTCTCCGTCCTCGGGTGCTGCCGCCTCCATCTTCGGTAAGGGAATCCGGAAGTGAAGCCGTGTGGCTTCACTTCTCGGTTCCCTACTGCGCATGCGCGAGTCGCGCAGCGCAATACGGATGGTCCCTGCTGCCTCTGGGACCCGTGTGTTTCCCAGCAGGCAGCGGGGAGGGAGCAGGAAGTGGCGTAAAAAAACCGCAGATTCTGCGGCTATCTATGCCGGAAGTGGGTACAGATACCTGTAATATACAGGTATCTGTACCCCCCTCCCCCCTGAAAGGTGCCAACTGTGTCACCGGAGGGGGGGAGGAATCTGATGAGTGGAAGTTCCACTTTTGGGTGGAACTCCAATTTAAGGCTGGTATCACACTGGAGCGGGCATGCGTTGACGGTAAAATGCTGTTAATTTTAGCGGCGCTTTATCGTCATTTTAGCGGTGCTATTTGGCTGCTAGCGGGGCGCTTATAACCCAGCTAGCGCCCGAAGAAGGGGTTAAATGCGCCCCTGAAGCGCTGCTGCCGAAACGCTTTGCAGGCGCTTCGGCAGCGGTGCGCATAAATTTCAATGGGCAGGAGTGGTGGAGGAGCGGTATACACCGCTCCAAAGATGCCGCTTGCAGGACTTTTTTTTTTTAACATGCTGCCAGCGCATCGCCTCAGTGTGAAAGCACTCGAGCTTTCACACAGACTGCAGGGGAGCCGTTTTACAGGCGCTGTTTTTAGCCCAAAAGCGCCCGAAAAACGCCCCAGTGTGAAAGGGGTCTAACTGTTAGATTTTATGAGATGAAGGGAAAAAAAATAAAAAATCGGCCTAATATATCGGCCCTAAAAAATCGGCATCATATATCGGCCACCGCGATTTCTAAATATCGGCTTTGGCATCGGCCAGAGAAAAACCCATATCGGTCGACCTCTAATGACGACCGATCAGTATGGAGGCTCTCTACACATAGGACTCTGTATATAGGGCAGTATGGAGGGAACAGACCCTGATGAATTGTGACTGTAGAGGTCAGTACAGAACATACATGGTACACCTTGCTAGTAGTGGGTTGGACCTCCTTTTGCCTTTATTCTTCATGGCATGGATTCAACAAAAGGAGTTGGAAACATTCCTCAGAGATTTTGGTCCATATTGACAATGATAACATCACGTAGTTGCTGCAGATTTGTTGGCTGCACATCTATGATGCGAATCTCTCATTCCATCACATCCCAAAGGTGCACTATTGGATGAGATGTGGTGACTGTGGAGGACATTGGAGTACAGGGACCTCATTGTCCAGTGATGAGATGATTGGAGCTTTGTGACCTGGAGCATTATCCTGCTGGAAGGAGCCATCAGAAGATGGGGACACTGTAGTCATAAAGGGATGGACATGGTCAGCAACAATACTCAGGTAGGCCGTGGTGTTTAAATGATGCTCAATTGGTACTAAGGGGCCCAAAGTGTGCCAAGAAAATATCCCCCCCACACCCCATTACACCACCAGTCTGAACCGGTGATACAAGTCAGGATGGATCCATGATTTCATGTTTACACCAAATTCTGACCCTACAATCTGAATGTCTCAGCTGAAAATCGACACTCATCAGACCAGGCCACGTTTTTCCAATTCTCTATTGTCCAATTTTGGTGATCCTGTACAAACTGTAGCCTCAGTTTCCCCTTGGCTGACAGGAGCAGCACCCAGTGTGGTCTTCTGCTGCTGCAGCCCATCAGTTTCAAGATTCCATGTGTTCAGAGATGGTATTCTGAATACCTTGGTTGTAACGATCGGTTATTTGAGTTACCGTTGCCTTTCTATCATCTCAAACCAGTCTGCCCATTCTCCTCTGACCTCTACAAGGCATTTTCCTCCACACAACTGCCACTCACTGGATATTTGCTCTTTTTTTTTTTTTTGGACCATTCTCTGTAAACCCCGAGAGATGGTTGTGCGGAAAAGACCCAGTCTTTGAAATACTCAGACCGGCCCCGTCTGGCACCAACAACCCACGCCACGCTCAAAGTCACTGAAATCCCCCTTTCCTCCCCATTCTGATGCTTCGGGTTGAGCTTCAGAAAGTCATCTTTACCACATCTAGATGCATTGAGATGCTGTCATGCGATTGGCTGATTAGCAATTTGTGCTACCAAGCAATTGAACCGGTGGACCTAATAAAGTGGTGTGTGTGTACACATATTATGTACAGTATGTGATGACTGATGTGATCAGTATGGAGGGAACAGACCCTGATGAATGGTCTCTGTAGAGGTCAGTGTGGATAATATATACATAGAACTGATGTCTGATGAATATGATCAGTATGGGAGGATCTATATACACAGGACAGTATGGAGGGGACAGACCCTGATGAATAGTGTGTCAGGAGATAGATAGATAGAGATATATATATTATTATTATACGAGATTTATATAGCGCCAACAGTTTACTCAGCGCTTTACAATGTATAAGGGGGACAACACAATTACAGTACAGTTCAATACAAAAGGTACAGGTACAAAAGGTATATATATATATATATATATATATATATATCTCTACACACACACACACACACACACACACACACACTCTATATGATGTCTGGTATGTATAGATCTGTCAGTATATATAATGGATGATGTGATGAGTATGGAGAATGTATTGTATGTATTGGGGTAGTGTGAGGACACACTAAATATACAGCAGGACACACAATATACAGGAGGACACACAATATATACAGGACACACACACAGTATACAGGACACATACTATACAGCAGGACACACACAGTATACAGGACACACAATATACAGCAGGACACACACAGTATACAGGACACACAATATACAGCAGGACACACACAGTATACAGGACACACAATATACAGCAGGACACACACAGTATACAGGACACACAATATACAGCAGGACACACACAGTATACAGGACACACAATATACAGCAGGACACACACAGTATACAGGACACACAATATACAGCAGGACACACAATATACAGCAGGACACACACAGTATACAGGACACATAATATACAGCAGGACACACACAGTATACAGGACACACAATATACAGGAGGACACACACAGTATACAGAGCTCACACAAACACTTTCAAGCTGCTGTGTCCGGTCACAATGACACTGGTACTCACACACTAACCTGCTATACACACACACCACACGGCCCCCTTGGCGCTGCCTCCTCCGTCCTCCTCTCCCGGCTCCGCTCACTCCGGTGTGTAGACTTTCCGGGAGCGCCCTGTCATGCGGCTGTTAAGCCCCGCCCCCTTCTCTGGCTTGTGTACGCCGCACAGAGGAATCCCGGGGAATGTAGTTAGGCCGTCCCCCACTCCTTTTTCCCCCATTAGCTGTACCACCAGTATTGGCCGCTGGGCGCCGCCGCTGAGCTAAATGCGGCGGTGTTGTTCTCCACATGGTAGCGGAGAAGGTCAGTCACGTGACTGGGTTGAGCTGTGTAGCGTCACCGTATCATGTGACCGGGAAATTGTAAATAAGGCGAGAGAGAGAACTGTGTGGGCGGTTACCAAGCAGTGTAATGTGCTCTGCTTCCAGCATCCGGTGTGTGTTTTGTGTATCTTCCCATGATCCTCTACAGCAGTGATGGCGAATCTTGGCACCCCAGATGTTTTGGAACTACATTTCCCATAATGCTCTTGCACTCTGCAGTGTAGTGGAGCATCATGGGAAATGTAGTTCCAAAACATCTGGGGGGCCAAGGTTTGCCATCACTGCTCTACAGTATAATACACACTTCTTGTCAGCTCTGTATCCTCCACCATGCTCAGTTATATGTTTTCCACAAACATCAGTACCGCTGTTTCGTCGCATTTGGCGACGCATGCGCGACGCCGCCATATGCGTTCCAACACTGCAGCGATCTGCGCTTGTGCAGAATTTTGTGGCCACACCCCTGAATCCAGGTTCAAGCCCCACCATCCAAGTGGACATAGAGTTAGATTATAATTATACCGAGCGAAGCGCGGCCGTGCCCGAAGCATGGCAAGCGGCCCTGTGGCAAAGTAATGTCTTACAACAGTGTTGGAACGCATATGGCGGCGTCTCGCATGCGCACTCCAGCGGGTAGCCAAATGTGATGGGTCGCCATATCTGAAGAAACACCGCCATGTCCAACCTCTGCCAAAGACTCTCCCCACTGCCCCAGGATAAAAAACAAACAAAAATGGGAGGTGGACGTACTGACGTCATCGCGCTTCTCAGTGACAGGTGTTTGCTTGCTGGTCGGCCGTTTTTACATGTTTGTTTTTATCCTTCACAATGTAAGTGTACTACCTTTATTACATTAAATCGTATTGTGGTACAATCTGCACTATGGAGTTCTCTCCTTTATTTTTCGGGCAATATCTTTATTAACCCCTGGTGGCTGACGTTCGATCTTTGAGCCATTTGCCTTATGGAAAAGGCTCTGGCTGGGTATTAGCCGCAGGCTCTCTTATAGCTTGCCTCTGGTAAGTGCATATCTATGTGGTGGTGGTGCACTGTCGTCAAAAGGTGTTTTGGTCAGCACTCATATATGTGCCCTTTTGGATTGTGTCTTCAATATTCATCTTAGTCACATTCAACTGTTCATTTCAGACGCATCGAAATGTTTTGGACTTAATATTTTTTTTCACATTTTTTAGCACTGCTACATTGTTTTATTGTACTTACGGTATATGGAATTGCTGGAGGCTTGTCGCCTTCTAGCGTTGCATTATACTGAGCTGACACACGCCTCTTGGACGAGAAGGGCAGAATCTAATATCTAATACCCCCTGCATTAAAAACACACAGAAAGATCTACTCACTGACCCAACTGCCATCTTGGACACCTTTGTAGAATATTATAAAGCCCTTGGAATCATTACTTCCCTCCCTTAATATTCCTGTTCTTACCAAGACAAATAAAAACCGTTTAGAGGCGGAGATTACGGAGAAGGAGATTGAAACTGCCATTAGGGCCTTCCCTCCTCATAAATCCCCAGGCCCGGATGGGTTCTGCATAGATTGGTATAGAGTGGTATTGGCCGCATGTGGAGGCTCTTGTCCCGAGACTTAGGCCCCTTTCACACTGGAGCGGTTTTCAGGCGGTATTGCGCTAAAAATACCGCCTGAAAACCGCCCCTAAACAGCCTCCGCTGTTTGTTCAGTGTGAAAGCCCGAGGGCTTTCACACTGAAGCGGTGCGCTCGTAGGACGGTAAAAAAAGTCCTGCGAGCCACTTCTTTGGAACGGGGAAGGAGCGGTGTATTCACTGCTCCTAAACCGCTCCTGCCCATTGAAATCAATGGGACAGCGCGGCTATACCGCGGTAATACTGCGGCTGTAGCCGCGCTGTACGAGCGGATTTAACCTTTTTCGACCGCCAGCGGGGGTTAAAACCGAACCGCTAGCGGCCGAATACCGCTGCAAGAACGACGGTACAGCAGCGCTAAAAATAGCGCTGTTGTACCGCCGACGCCCCCACCGCCCCAGTGTGAAAGGGGCCTTAGGGCTCTGTTCCACTTCTGTCTAGAATATAAGCTTCTTCCAGATACTCTTATGGAAGCTCAGTTGATACTGTTGCCTAAACCATGGACCCTATGACTTGTTCTTCTTACAGGCCTATTGCTCTTTTAAACCAAGATATTAAGATTTTAACAAAAATACTGGCCACTAGATTATCACAGTTTATCACTACTCTGGTGGACATAGAACAAAAACGGGTTTCATTCCCCAGAAATCTACGAACGCTAATCTTGGCAGACTATTTGCACGCCTACAAATTGATCATGCCAATTCCGGGGCTAGGGTGGTAGTGTCCCTTGATATGGAAAAGGCCTTTGACTCTGTGGACTGGCACTATATGTCCACAGTCCTACGGTACATGGGGTTTCCATAACTGGATCTCGGTCTCTCCTCAGTTTGTAGTAGGTAGGGGAACGTGTCAGGGTGTTCACTCTCCCCATCCTTATTTGCTCTTGCAATAGAATAAACAGCTATTGCTCTGTGAACATCTACAGCAGTAAGGGCTCTTGAGGTGGGAGGTATACGCAAATTTACTGCCCTATACGCGGACAATATGCTCCTCTTTTTAGAAGATCCAGGATCATCGCTAGAGGCAGTGTTCGAGATTTTAAGTACTTTTGAAAGTTTTTCAGGTCTACGAGTTAATTGGGAAAAAACTAAAGTGATGGCTTTTGATGACGGGGCTCAAGCTCAGGCATCTCAATTAGTCCCCATAGCTTGGGTATTGGAATTTAAATACCTTGGTATTTGTATATCCCCTAAAGTTGGGTGATTATATGTCCCTTAACCACTTGCTTACAGGGCACTTAAACCCCCTCCTATCCAGACCAATTTTCAGCTTTCAGCGGTGATGCAATTTGAATGACAATTGCGCGGTCATACAACACTGTACCCAAATGAAATTTTTATCATTTTTTCACCACAAATAGAGCTTTCTTTTGGTGGTATTTGATCACCTCTGCAGTTTTTACTTTTTGTTAAAAAAAAATTTAAAAAACTGAATTTAAAAAAAAAAAAAAATTTTATTTTTTTATATTTTGTTATAAAAAATTTAAAACGGGTAATTTTTCTCCTTCATTGATGTACACTGATGAGGCGGCAGTGATGGGCACTGATAGGCGGCAGTGATGGGCACTGATGGGTGGCAGTGCTGAGCACTGATGGGCTGACAGCTGACAGCTGATCACATGATAAGGGGCCGGGACCGGCCCCTTACTCGAATCGGTGATCAGCCGAGTCTCAGTGACTCGGTGATCACAGCACGCCCGGCGCACGCACTGCAGGGCGCGCGCAGGGAGCGTGCACAGGGGAGGCCATCATATGACGGCCTCCCGGGAATTCAGGTCCACGCTGTGGCCGTCATTCGGTCATAGCGCGGACGTCAGGTGGTTAATCTTCTACCTCTTCTTACCAAAGTTAGGACGCAGCTGGACGCCTGGAGACATCTACCGCTCTCCTTGACTGGTGAACCTTCTTAAGATGAAAATTCTACCGGTCTTTTTTATATATTCTGCGCAATTGTCCAGTTTGCATCCCATATCCCATGTTCGTTTTTTAAACGTGCAAATAGCCTGTTTGGTTCATTTTTATGGTCTTTATGTCATCCCAGAATAGGTCTCCGTACGTTACAGGAACCCCTAGGACAGGGAGGACTGGCATTACCAGACATCGTCAAGTATTTTTTAGCAGGGCAAATGGTCATTGCCAGGCGATATCTATTGCGGGATGATAGAGATGAAGCAAATGTACTTGAGGCCACCCTTATGGGATCCTACAAGAGTCTTTACCACTTGGTATATAGGGGTTCCCAAGTGTCGTCACCTTTGACTGGGTTGATGTGCGCTACTGTTTGTGCATGAGACGGGGTGAAGGTGTTGATGCACTCTGAGACTCAGGAGTGGTCACCAGACACCCCCTTATGGTTTAATCCTAGATTATCCCATTTTGATGCAATCCCGGATCCAATACTCTGGGCCCAAGTGGGCATCAAACAACTGAAGAATATAGTGGGGAAGGATAGACACAGCCTCCCGAACTGGTATCTCTTTCACTATTTTCAACTGATGCATGAATTCGTGACACAGTTTGGTAACGGTACTTACGGATGAGCTTGACGTTTTAGGGATGAACTCGACGTTCAGGTGGAACAGCGAACATTATGGGTCGTTCACTAAAATTTCAAGCACCACGTAACGCCCCATAATGCACTGCGAGCAGAGGCGGCTCTAGGCTTTGTGAGGCCTTGGGTGAAATTTAGACATGAGGCCCCACTCACGCCCTTTGCAGGGGTTAAGGAAGAACCCCAAGGTGGAGTATCTTATTACTGCTGCTGCTTGTGTGGGTGGGATGTGTACTGTGCCAATAACATGGGAAGAATAGGAGAGGAGGGTCAGCACACATCCCACCCACATAAGCAGCAGCAGTAATAAGATGCTCTGCCTTGGGGGATGGGGAATGGGAGTGGGAACCATGGCGTTGGGGAGAAGGGGGGAGTGGGTAGGAGATGAGGGATAGGTAGAGGAGAACTGGAGTGAAACTGGGAGATCCTGGTCTGTATACAAATGGAGGGATAAAGAGAGAAAGAGGGAGGGAGAGATAGAGATGGAGAAAGAAAGAAAGAAAGAAAGAAAGAAAGAAAGAAAGAAAGAAAGAAAGAAAGAAAGAAAGAAAGAAAGAAAGAAAGAAAGAAAGAAAGAGGGCAATAAAGGAAAGCAGGATCGAGGGAGAAAAAAAAAAAAGGAGAGAGGAATGGAAGGAGAAAGAAAAAAGGAGGGAGAAAGAAAGAAAAGAGAGGGGTGGAGGGAGGAAGAAAGGAAGAAAAAAAAGAGAGGGATGGAGGGAGGGAGAAAGAAAGAGGAAGGGAGGGATACAGAAAGAAAGCAAGAAAGAAAGAGGGATGGATGAAGAAAGAGAGAAAGACAAAGGGATGGGGGAGAAAGAAAGAGAGAAAGAAAAGGGGATGGAGGGAGGAAGGAAGAAAGAAAGAAAAAGATAGAAAGAGAAAGAAAGAGGGATGGATGAAGAAAGAGAGAAAGACAAAGGGGTGGGGGAGGAAGAAAGAGAGAAAGAAAAGGGGATGGAGGGAGGAAGGAAGAAAGAAAGAAAAAGGATAGAGGGAGGGAAGAAAGAAAGAAAGAAAGAAAGAAAGAAAGAAAGAAAGAAAGAAAGAAAGAAAGAAAGAAAGAAAGAAAGAAAGAAAGAAAGAAAGAAAGAAAGAGACATGGGGAAAGAAAGAAAGAAAGAAAGAAAGAAAGAAAGAGGGATGGAGAGAGGTAGAAAGAACAAAAGAAAAAAAGAGAGGGGGATGGAGAGAGAAAGAAAGAAATACGGAGAGAAAAAAAATAAAGGGAGAGAGAGAGCAGAGCGTTAAGGTGCATGCTATGTACAGAATGAATAGGTATAGGTCAGAACTGCATTTCACACCAGCCACTTAAAAAAAAAAACTGACTCCACCAAATCCTCATACTACACAGGATCACCATTCCTCTTCCAGCAAAAGTCCCCCCCCCCCCAAAATCGTCTTCACCTGCTATAAATCCTTTTCTTTCTTCTCCCAACACAGACCTCAGATACGGCGTGGGCTCAGGCTCTATGTGGAGATGGGAGATGTTCTTTCTCCTAGGCTCCTCCTCGTGTGGTCTGTCACGAGCCAAGGAGGAGCCTAGGAAAAGCGTTCTCGGCTCTGTTACTCTGGGCGGCAACTGGCGTGGGAGATGCTGCAAGTGCAAGTGCAGTGTCTAGATGGATGCCTGAGCAGCCTGACACTTGCGATGTTAGACCCTCCCCGCTTCCTGTATATTACACTAGCTGCATCCAAGTGCGGAGGGTTCAGTGTGGCCGCCCGGAGAGCTGTGCTGTCACTTCTGCAGAAGCCCGGCTTCTCTATTGAAAAGTGACAGCAATGACCGGAAAGCACAAGGCAGTGCTGGAGGTGGCAGGACGCCACCCTGGTGATTGATCACAAGCAAATTAGACGGCCGTGAGGCCCCCAGTGAGTGCAAGGCCTTAGGTGACCGCCTAATTTGCCTAATTAAAGAGCCGCCTCTGACTACGAGATCGCAGTGCATTGCTGTCTGCTAATTGGCCAAAGCATGCACCTGACCTGCATGGTTTGGCCAATCACAGCGCACTCTGCTGAGAGAGCCATAATTGGCCAAAGGCAGAGTGCCTTTAGCCAATCATGGCTCAGGGGGACTAAGTCAATGGCCCACACTATAAGGCTGCTTACGGAGCAGCCATCTGTAGTGTTATTGGCGTGGACAGAGAGCTAGCTTGAGTTAGATTAGGCAGGCAGGATATTCAGTTAGTGGCAGTGTATTTGAGATATATATATATATATATATATATATATATATATATATAATATATATATATATATATATATACAGTCAGTCTAATATATACAGGTGATACTCGAAAAATTAGCATATTGTGCAAAAGTTCATTTATTGCACTAACGCAACTTAAAAGGTGAAACTAATATATGAGATAGACTTATTACATGCAAAGCAAGATAGTTCAAGCCATGATTTGTCATAATTGTGATGATTATGGCTTACAGCTCATGAAAACCCCAAATCCACAATCTCAGGAAATTAGAATATTACATGCAATCAATAAAACAAGGATTGTACATAGAACAATATCGGACCTCTGAAAAGTATAAGCATGCATATGTACTTAGTACTTGGTTTGGGCCCCTTTTTGCAGCAATGACTGCTTCAATGCAGCGTGGCATAGGAGCTCTCAGCCTGTGGCACTGCTGAGGTGTTATGGAAGACCAGGATGCTTCAATAGCGTCCTTTAGCTCTTCTGCATTGTTCGGTCTCATGTCTCTCATCTTTCTCTTGGCAATGCCCCATAGATTCTCTATGGGGTTTAGGTCAGGCGAGTTTGCTGGCCAATCAAGCACAGTAATCCTACGGTCATTGAACCTGGTTTTGTTGCTTTTGGCAGTGTGGACAGGTGCCAAGTTCTGCTGGAAAATGAAGTCAGCATCCCCATAGAGCTTGTCTGCAGAAGGAAGCATGAAGTGCTCCAAAATCTCCTGGTAGATGGCTGCGTTGACCCTAGACTTAATGATGCACAATGGACCAACACCAGCAGATGGCATGGCTCCCCAAATCAACACAGACTGTGGAAACTTCACACTGGACTTCAAGCATCTTGCAAGTGTGTGCCTCTCCATTCTTCCTCCATACTCTGGGTCCTTGGTTTCCAAATGAGATGCAAAATTTGCTCTCATCAGAAAAGAGGACTTTGGACCACAGAGCAACAGACCAGGTCTGTTTTTCTTTAGCCCAGGTAAGACGCTTCTGACATTTTGTTGTTCAGGAGTGGCTTGAGTAGAGGAATACGACATTTGAAGCCCATGTTCAGGATCCATCTGTTTGTGGTGGCTTTTGCTGCACTAAGTCCACTCCTTGTGAAAGTCCCCAACACTTTTGAATGGCCTTTTCCTGACAATCCTCTCCAGGCTGCGGTCATCCCTGCTGCTTGTACACCTTTTTCTTCCACACTTTTCCCTTCCACATAACCTTCTATTAATGTGCTTTAATACAGCACTTTGGGAACATTCAACTTCTTTTGCAATTACTTTTTGAGGCTTTCCCTCCTTATGGAGGGTGTCAATGATGGTTTTCTGCACAACTGTCAGGTCAGCAGTCTTTCCCATGATTGTGATTTCTACTGAACCAGACTGAGAGACACCATTTAAAGGCTCAGAAACCTTTTGCAGGTGTTATGGCTTAATTAGCTGATTAGAGCGGGACACTTTGAGCCTAGAATATTGCACCTTTTCACAATATTCTAATTTTCTGAGATTGTGAATTTGGGGCTTCCATGAGCTGTAAACCATAATCATCACAATTATGTCAAATCACGGCTTGAACTTTCTTGCTTTGCATGTAATGAGTCTATCCCATATATTAGTTTCACCTTTTAAGTTGCATTAGTGAAATAAATGAACTTTTGCACAATATTCAAATTTTTCGAGCATCACCTATATATATACAGTCTAGTATACATATATATATATATAAATATATATATATATATATATATTTATATATATATATATATATATCACCTATATATATATATACAGTCTAGTATATATATATATATATATATATATATATATATATATATATATGTATATATGTATATAAATATACTCTGCATCCAGTGTAGCCTATATCTACTATATAGTATAGCCTATATACACTTCAGGCGGTGTATTAATATATATATACTCTGCCATTTAGTGTAGCCTATATCTACAGTGTATTCCGTGGTGTACTGTTTCTAGTACACTTCAGGCGGTGTATTAATATATATATAATCTAGGATGGAAAAGGACTTGGGGGTCCTAGTGGATGATAGGCTCAGCAATGGCATGCAATGCCAAGCTGCTGCTAATAAAGCAAACAGAATATTGGCATGCATTAAAAGGGGGATCAACTGCAGAGATAAAACGATAATTCTCCCGCTCTACAAGACTCTGGTCCGCCCGCACCTGGAGTATGCTGTCCAGTTCTGGGCACCAGTCCTCAGGAGGGACGTACTGGAAATGGAGCGAGTACAAAGAAGGGCAACAAAGCTAATAAAGGGTCTGGAGGATCTTAGTTATGAGGAAAGGTTGCGAGCACTGAACTTATTCTCTCTGGAGAAGAGACGCTTGAGAGGGGATATGATTTCAATTTACAAATACTGTACTGGTGACCCCACAATAGGGATAAAACTTTTTCGCAGAAGAGAGTTTAATAAGACTCGTGGCCACTCATTACAATTAGAAGAAAAGAGGTTTAACCTTAAACTACGTAGAGGGTTCTTTACTGTAAGAGCGGCAAGGATGTGGAATTCCCTTCCACAGGCGGTGGTCTCAGCGGGGAGCATTGATAGCTTCAAGAAACTATTAGATAATCACCTGAATGACCGCAATATACAGGGATATGTAATGTAATACTGACACATAATCACACACTTAGGTTGGACTTGATGGACTTGTGTCTTTTTCAACCTCACCTACTATATACAGTCTAGTTTATATATATATATATATATATATATATATATATATATATATATATATACTCTGCATCCAGTGTAGCCTATATCTACAGTGCATTTGGTGGTGTATTGTTTCTAATACACTTCAGGTGCTGTATATATATATATATTTATATATTTTATATATATATATATATATATATATATATATATATATATATATATATATATATATATATATATATACAGTATCTCACAAAAGCAAAAGTGAGTACACCTCTCACATTTTTGTAAATATCCTATTCTATCTTTTCATGTGACAACACTGAAGAAATGACACTTTGCTACAATGTAAAGTAGTGAGTGTACAGCCTGTATAACAATGTAAAGTTACTGTCCCCTCAAAATAACTCAACACACAGCCATTTATGTCTAAACCGCTGGCAACAAAAGTGAGTACACCCCTAAGTGAAAATGTCCAAATTGGGCCCAATTAGTCATTTTCCCTCCCCGGTGTCATGTGACTCGTTAGTGTTACAAGGTCTCAGGTGTGAATGGGGAGCAGGTGTGTTAAATTTGGTGTTATCACTCTCTCATACTGGTCACTGGAAGTTCAACATGGCACCCCATAGCAAAGAACTCTCTGAGGATCTGAAAAAAAGACTTGTTGCTCTACATAAAGATGGCCTAGGCTATAAGAAGATGGCCAAGACCCTGAAACTGAGTTGCAGCATGGTGGCCAAGACCATCAGCGGTTCCACTTAGAACAGGCCTCCCCATGGTTGACCAAAGAAGCTGAGTGCACGTGCTCAGCGTCAGATCCAGAGGTTTTCTTTGGGAAATAGATGTATGAGTGCTGCCAGCATTGCTGCAGAAGTTGAAGGAGTGGGGGGTCAGCCTGTCAGTGCTCAGGCCATATGCCGCACACTGCATCAATCTGGTCTGCATGGCTGTTCGTCCCAGAAGATAGCATCTTCTAAAGATGATGTACAAGAAAGCCCGCAAACAGTTTGCTGAAGACAAGCAGACTAAGGACATGCATTACTGGAACCATGTCCTGCGGTCTAATGAGACCAAGATAAATGTATTTGGTTCAGATGGTGTCAAGCGTGTGTGGCGGTAACCAAGTGAGGAGTACAAAGACAAGTGTGTTTTGCATACAGTCAAGCATGGTGGTGGAAGTGTCATGGTCTGGGGCTGCATGAGTGCTGCCAGCACTGGGGAGCTACAGTTCATTGAGAGAACCATGAATACCAACATGTACTGTGACATACTGAAGCATAACATGATCCCCTCCCTTCGGAGACTGGGCCGCAGGACAGTATTCCAACATGATAATGACCCCAAACACACCTCCAAGATGATCACTGCCTTGCTAAAGAAGCTGAGGGTAAAGGTGATGGACTGGCCAAGCATGTCTCCAGACCTAAACCCTATTGAAAATCTGTGGGGCATCCACAAACGGAAGGTGGAGGAGCACAAGGTCTCCAACATCCACCAGCTCCGTGATGTCGTCATGGAGGAGTGAAAGAGGACTCCAGTGGCAACCTGTGAGGTGAACTCCATGCCCAAGAGGGTTAAGGCAGTGCTGGAAAATAATGGTAGCCAGACAAAATATTGACACTTTGGGCCCAATTTGGACATTTTCACTTATGCCCTGTACACACGAGCGGAATTTCCGTTGGAAAAATCTTGGATGGGTTTTCCGACGGAATTACGCTCAAGCTTGCCTTGCATACACACGGTCACACAAAAGTTCTCTGAACTTTCGACCGTCAAGAACGCGGTGACATACAACACTTCGACGAGCATGCGTGTTTTTTTACGGAATTTCCATCAAGAACTTTTGTTGTCGGAAAAATAGAGAACCAGCTCTCAATCTTTTGCTGGCGGAAATTCAGACAGAAAAAGTTGGATGGAGCATACACATGGTCGGAATATCCGGCCAAAAGCTCCCATCACACTTTTTTTGACGGAAATTCTGCTTGTGTGTATGGGGCATTAGGGGTGTACTCACTTTTGTTGCCAGCAGATTAGACATTAATGGCTGTGTGTTGAGTTATTTTGAGGGGGCAGCAAATTTACACTGTTATACAAGCTGTACATTCACTACTTTACATTGTAGCAAAGTGTAATTTCTTCAGTGTTGTCACATGAAAAGATGTAATAAAATATTTACAAAAATATGAGGGGTGTACTCACTTTTGTGAGATACTGTATATATATACTGCATTCAGTGTAGCCTATATTTACAGTGCATTTGGTGGTGTACTGTTTCTAATACACTTCAGGCGGTGTACACAGTATCTAATACAGTGTGTACGGTTTCTACTACACTTCTGGTGGTGTATACAGTATACAATACAGTACAGCCATTGTATAGTTTATAATGCAGTGCAGGCGGTGTACACAGTTGCTAATACAGTGTGTACACAGTTTCTAATACACTTCAGTCGGTGTACACAGTATCTAATACAGTGTGTACAGTTTCTACTACACTTCTGATGGTGTACACAGTATACAATACAGTGCAGCCATTGTACAGTTGCTAATACAGTGCAGGCAGTGTACACAGTATCTAATACAGTGGGTTCAGTTTCTACTACACTGCTGGTGGTGTACACAGTATACAATACAGTGCAGCCATTGTACACTTTCTAATACATTGCAGGCGGTGTACACAGTATCTAATACAGTGTGTACAGTTTCTACTACACTTCTGGTGGTGTACACAGTAGGCAATACAGTGCAGCCGTTGTACACTTTCTAATACACATCAGGTGGTGTACACAGTATCTAATACAGTGTGGTGTTGCAAAACCAAAAATACATCATGTCCGGAAGGCCACCAAGGAGAGGCAGACGCTCACAGGCCACAAAAAGAGGGCAAGCAGCCTCTGTGTCTACAGTCAACAGTGGTGGTCGTGGAAATGATGCATCCTCTGAAAAATAAAAAGAACCCTGCGCTATGGCTAAATTAAACAGTGAATGAGCTACTCTCCTCAAAGTGCAAGGTGCTGACTTTGTGAAATGTGGGTTGTATATTATAAGAGGGCGCTTAAACAAAACAATGTAAAAAGAAAACACAATATTTAAATAACGTGACAAATAAAGTGCAAAAAATGCTTAATAGTACATATAGGGCACTAGTATCTTATTCCAAAAATACATAAAGTGCAAAGTGATAGCAAATGTCCCAATGGATTAAATAACAGGAGTGTCCATATAACACTTGAAGCTATTTGGATCTTTACACCATCACCACTGGAAACGATCATGGAAAAAGCAAGGGACACCCGGTGGATAAAGGTAAGTAGCCTACTTACCGAACCATCATGACCCCTTTAATTAAAAAGACAGGTCAGGTGGGGCTTTGACAGATTTAGGAACTGTCACCTGTGCTGATAGACACCAATGGAATAAGCCTGGGGAATCACTCTAATTCAGGATAGCTCAGAAAAAATGGAAAAAGCAGGACCATAGTATAATTTTGTTTTATTTAAAAAATATCAATAAAAACAACAACCCAAGAGGCCTCTTACTTTAAAAAATGCCTTGCCTCAGCACTTTTGTTTAAGCGCCCTCTTATATTATACAACCCACATGGTGCATTCTCTGCAGGTGGCCGTGGGGCATCCTTGTCATTTTTTGCTGCTGCTGGCTGTGTTATTGAGCCACAACATGCAGAAGAGTTGGTGGAGTGAATAACAAAGCCGTCCTCATCCTCCGTCACCCAGACTCAGAGTAGTTTGCCTTCCGACGCAGCTGCCAAAGCGGCCTATTTCACCAGCATCTTGTCCACAGTCACTCCTTCCGTAGCCCCACCATCATGCACGGAGGAGTCCCCAGAATTATTCGACCACAGTGTCGGTTATATGCTGCTGGAGGATACGCAGCGATTTGAAGGCTCTGATGTTGGTTCACAGGTTGAGGAAGGGAGTAACGTGAGCCTAGAGAGAGTGGGTGCTACAGAAGGACAAGAAACTGGCAGTCATGTTCCCCCAGCTGCATCATACTGCAAAGTTTGCTACAGTGACGGGGATAAAGCATGGCCAGAACAGCAGCTACTTGGGCACCACATGCTTGACCAGACATATGACGACCTGCAATGCAGTCCGTTAGCAACAGCACTTGAAAGAACCACATCAAAGAAAAAGGTGGACTTCTCCTTGCTCCTCATCTGGGATCTCCAACCCTATTATACCTCCAGTCCTCTCAAAAATCTGCAGTGAGAGGAATGAAGGTGTAGCAATAGGTGTCCCAAGTACTTGCAGCCAATATGCTAGCAGTACACCACTAATTGATTTTAGTAGGCAAATTTCTCGACCCCAGTTGTTGAGCCGTAAAAAGAAATTCGGCTCCAGCCGTCCACATGCTCAGCGTCTAAAAGCTAGCTTGGCCAAATTGCTAGCACTGCAACTGCTGCCTTTCAGCTGGTAGACTCTGCCCCCTTTCGTGAATTTGTGGAATGTGCTGTACCTCAGTGGCAGGTTCCAAAATGTCTTTCCATTTCTTTTCCTGGAAGGCCATTCCGGCTCTCTACCGGCATGTGGAAGGCAATGTTTTGGCCTCATTGAACAGGGCGGTCAGCAGTAAGGTTCATATAACCACTGACTCATGGTCCAGTAAGCATGGGCAGGGATGATACCTTTCCTTCACTGCACACTGGGATAACTCTGCTGGCAGCTGGGAAGGATGCAGGACAGGGTTCAGTGTTGTTGGAGCTTGTTCCGCCACCATGTCTCCAAAATGCTAGTGGTGATTCTGCCACAGCTCTTTCCTCCACCCCCTCCTCTTCTTCTTTCTTCTCTTGCCTCCTCTGCATGTTTGTCCTCTGAACCAGCAGTGCTCCATAAGCATTCAATGGGCTATACAAGCAGTCAGGATAAAAGATGCCATGCAGTGTTTGAATTGGTCTGCCTAGGGGACAGGAGCCACACTGGGGCAGAGATTCTGTCAGCTCTGTAGGGGCAGGCTCAGAGATGATTGATGCTTCAGCCAGGAATGGTTGTATGCGACAATGGCACCAACCTTCTCTCCGCCCTCTGACAAGGACACTTGACCCATATTTCATGTTTGGCACACTTCCTGAATTTGGTGGTGCAGCGGTTCTTGAGCAGGTACCCAGGTCTACAAGATCTCCTGAGGCAGGCCATAAAAGTCTGTGGTCATTTCTGCCTGTCATACAATGCCAGTGCTTGGCTGGCTGACATTCAAAGGGAATGCAACCTACCCACCAACTGCCTCATTTGTGACATGCCCACTAGGTGGAACTCAACGTTGGCAATGCTGCACCAGCTGCACACACAGCAGAGGGCCATCAATGAGTACCTGTGCGAGTATGGCACCAGGACAGGATCAGGGGAGCTTGGCTTCTTTTTGCCACGTCAATGGCTACTGATCAAGGATGCATGCACTGTCCTGTCACCATTTGAGGAGGCCACAAGGATGGTGAGCTGTGACAATGCATGTATCAGTGACACTGTGCCTCTAGTCTTCCTGCTGGAGCACACGCTTTGTGGAATCATGGACAGGGCACTTGAGGCAGAACAGTGGGAGGAGGACTTCCTTTCCTCTCAAGGCCCCCTTTATCCAGATAGCATTCCTGCGGACCTGCCAAACACACAGGAAGAAGAGGAGAAAGAGGACACTCAGCAGCAGTCTTCAAGAGATGGTTTTCAGTCCGCAGAAACCCAAGGAGTTGTACGTGGCTGGGAGGAGGTAGTTACGGATAATATGATTCTTAGTGAACCAGAGGACTCAGAATTAAATGCCTCTGCAAACGTACACTGCATGGCCTCCCTGATTCTGCAAAGCCTGCAAAAGGACCCTAGGATTCGTTGTTTCAAGGAGAGGGATCATTACTGGCTGGCAACCCTTCTTGATCCACGTTACAAGGGTAAGGTTGCAGAACTCATCCTGCCTTCACAGAGGGAGCAGAGGATGAAACATCTTCAGGAGGCCTTGAAGAAAGGTTTGTGCAATGCATTTCCAGACCCTGGGAGGTTACCATTTCTTGGTGCTGGACAACGTGTTGCTGAGGATTCGTTCAGTCAGAGGTAGAGCGGTGGAGAATGTGGCCAGCTGACCGATGCCTTTAAACAATTTTTCAGTCCTCAGCGCCAAGGTCTGATCAGTTCAAGCAACCATCGCCAGGGTCTGCATTATATGGGGCAGGAATACCGAGGGGCAAGAGCAGACTTGGAGACCTTTCCAACAGAGCATCCACTGGGCTACTGGCCTGTCCTGATTCCAGCGTGCTTTCTGAATGCACATTCAGTGCTGTTGGAGGGTTTGTACGGATCAAAGAGTGCGCCTGTCCATAGGCTCCATTGATAGGCTCACATTCATAAAAATGAATCAGTCTTGGATCAGCAGCTATCAAGCACCTGATGCTGGTGAAACTGATTGAATTTGCTATGGATCTGGGATCCCTTGAAGACTGCCTATGATGACTATCCTATTCCTCCTCAATCTTGATGATACTAGCTTCCAACAATATGTTTGGTTTAGGGGACCACCACCACCACCCAAGGCCCAATTTTTCTGCCCATGTTTAACAGGGGCATGTAATTACAATTTTTGATATAATATTTGAATGCAGGGCCCGTTCCTGCACCCAACAAGAGTAACTGTAAGGGCTTACAGTCTTCTGGTGCCACCAAAACCGAAAGCCCAATTTTTCTGCTCCTGTTTAACAGGGGCATGTAATTACAATTTTTGATATAATATTTCACAGCAGGGTCTGTTCCTGCACCCAATAAGAGTAACTATGAGGGGTTACAGTGTTGTTGCACCACCACCACCACCCAAGGCCCAATTTTTCTGCCCCCGTTTAACAGGGGCATGTAATTACAATTTTTGATATAATATTTCACAGCAGGGCCCGTTCCTGCGTCCAAGAGTAAATGTGAGGGCTTACAGTGTTCTGGTACCACCAACACCTAAGGCCCAGTTTTTCTGCAGAGTATATAGGGCAGGCCGTATAGTATATAAATTGCTGCTCATAGTATATAGTGCCTGGGGGACCCCCACGCCATTGTTTTAAAAATTTTGGTCCAGGGTTCCCCTTAATATCTATACCAGACCTGAAGGGTCTGGTATGGATTTTGGGGTGACATCCACGCCTTTTCTTTTGGTATTTTTATCTATATTGCTGGGATATGACAAAAAATGACAGCCGCAAGCAGTTTTAAATGACATTTTTTCCTTTAGAAATTTAATTTTCCTGTGACACTGTTAAAAACATGGGAAAGATGCACTACTTTACAGGCATACTAAGGACACCCCCCAGGCACGATATTTAAAGGAATATTTCATTTTTATTGTTTCACTTTAAGCATTATTAAAATCACTGCTCCCGAAAAAACTTCAGTTTTTTGCATTGATACATGTCCCCTGGGGCCAATGTGGAGCATCTGTTGGCTCAGCTGCGGGCTGAGGCGGCTGCCAGGGGAGCTGGATGGCTTCATGCACAACTAGCCCCGGTGCTGGGTGAGTAGGCCTCAGGTTCCAGTACCGGGGGCCAGGAGTCCTCGCGAGCTCGGAGGTACAGGCCTCCGGAGCGCTTCTCCCTGGACTCCTCTCCCAGAGCTCAGCGTCACCCTGGGAGTCCAGTTCGGACCTCTTCGGGATCACCCGCGAAGCATTCCGCTGTGCTCGTGGGTGAGGGTCCTGGGAGGAATCGTCCCCACAGATGGAGCTCGGTGGGCGGGTGCTCAGGGAGCACCGGAGCAGCTTCATGGCCCGCCCGGCGGCAGGAGATGGAGCGTGCAGGCACCGCCCCTGGTGATGTGTCAGCGGGGGCGGAGCCTCAGCGGGGGAACCGTTCAGCTGGGCCCTCCACTGCAGCGGCCGGCAGCTCTACAAATACCAGTCGGCATCCGTTGAGCACTACACCGTGGAGGGAGGCAGGAAGGTAGACTACTGAGAGCCCCCCGGGACCGGGCAAGGTGGTAAAGAAATCTGTGGGTGGATTCCGGAATGAGGAGGCGGGGCCAGCAGCCGCTCAGATCCTCTGCATCCAGGGACACTTCCCCTTGAGGGCTGTCGGTGGTGACGAAATGTCGGTGGAAAGGTCGGAGGGCGAACTGTTAGTGTTGGAAGAGGAGGAGGAGCCCCAAGGATAGTCGGCGGCGATAGAGGTGGGGCCTTCGGCTGGTGGGACCCTTCCTAGGTAGCCTGGTAAGCCCATTTTAGACTTTTCTGGTTCTATACAGTCTGAGGGTGAAGAGGGGGTGGTTACTAGGGGTGGGCCTAGGTCACCGGGGGAGGGAAAGGACACGCGGTCAGGTTTGCCCAGGGGGTCCCCCCAGGCTAGTTCGTTCCCTGGTCACGCCGTTGCCGGGTCCGATACGGGGTTTCAGGGGCTCCTGGTGGGGTTGAAGGAACTAGTCAATCGGGTTGGACCGGGGACAAGCGCACAAGTAAGCCCGTCAGCGGCCTGGGTTTCGCAGGTGGGGGGGGGGGCAGTGGCAACAGGGGCTCCCGGGTCTGGGGTGGCTCCCCCCAAGGTGGCGGCGGCGCCTGCCGTTGTGGAGATCGCGGTGCTGGGGCAGGCTGCACCAGCAGGTAAGACGGCGGCGGGGGACAAGGCTGGGACGGTGGGGGGAGGCTGCTAGCAAATAAGAGGCCATTAGACTAGCCGACTCGGCAAAATGTGAAGTATATGTGTGTTTTGAGGGGCTCCTATGAGCGCACCTTAAACCGGAGGTCCGGGAGAAAATTTGGAAAGGTGAGTATGTGGAAATGTTCTCCCTGCTGCCGCTGGAAAAGCGGTCGTCATGTTTGTGTTGTCATGTATTATAAGCTCTGTAGATCCTTGGTTAACATGTATTACAGGCTCTGTAGATCCTCAGTTGTCATGTATTGTAGGTTCTGTAGATCCTCAGCTATCATGTATTGTAGGCTCTGTAGATCCTCAGCTGTCATGTATTGTAGGCTCTATAGATCCTCAGTTGTCATGTATTGTAGGCTCTGTAGATCCACAAGTGGCAAGGCCGTTTTTAAGGCAGGGCAAAAGGGGCAGCTGCCCTGGGCCCTGTCATTGTTGTGGGGCCCAAAGTAGCTGCCTCATACTTGACAACTATCCTGGTTTAAATTCCCTCGTCCCTTTAGGTTTAAAGTGGAGGTCCGCTGAAAAAAAAAAACAATTAAAAGCCAGCAGCTACAAATACTGCAGCTGCTGACTTAATATATGGACACTTACCTGTCCAGGGAGCCCGCGATGTCGGCAGCTGAAGCCGATCCATCCGTCGGCTCTCGGCTGCTGCCACCGCCATCCTCGGTAAGGGAATGAGGAAGTGAAGCCTTGCGGCTTCACTTCCTGGTTCCCTACTGCGCATGCGCGAGTCGCGCTGCGCGTCCTTTCTGGTCCCTGCTGTGTTCTGTGTCTCACAGAATACAGCGGTGGAGGAGAGTGTAGGCGCCGGAAGTGGCGTAGGTCACTGCAAGCGCCGCAGTGATCTATGCCAGACAGGTATCTGCTCCCTCCTCCCCCCTGAAAGGTGCCAAATGTGACACTGGAGGGGGGGAGGAATCCAAAAAGTGGAAGTTCCATTTTTGGGTGGAACTCCACTTTAAGTCCTGTGCTGCGTCCCAATATCTCAGTGTGAAGTGCTGTTACTAATGCTGCCCAGCTCTGCCTTATTGTTGTGTACAGATGAGTCACCAACAGACCCCGTGTTCACATGTAAATTACCAGCATTCATACGTAAATAGCGGCGGCATTCATGTGTAAATAGCAGCGGTTGGCGGCATTGATATGTATATCATGCCCCCCTGAGGTCATATCCACAGTAATTTCTAGCAACCAATCAACAAGCAGAAATCATGTGCTGTAACCTCTAGCAACTAATCAGTGAGTCGTAATGTGTGCTGTAGCCTCTAGCAACCAGTCAGTGAGCGGTAATGATACACTGTAACCTCTGGCAACCAATCACAATAGCTGCCTGATCTGATTCAGTAAACTGATTTTGAGTCTAGCTGCTATTTATTGTATGTCTCAGAGCAGGTGGAGAGAAAAACTGCATGGGGGGGGGGGGGGGGGGGAAAGAAAAGTTTTGCCAAGGGTCCAATCAATATTATTGACAAGTGGTTATGTATTGTAGGCTCCTGTAGATCCACAAGTGGTCGTGTATTGTAGGCTGTGTAGATCCTCAGCTGTCATGTATTGTAGGCTCCTATAGATCCTCAGCTGTGATATATTGTATACTCTGTAGAGCCTCAGCTGTAATGTATTGTGTACTCTGTAGATCCTCAGCTGTAATATATTGTAGACTCTTTAGAGCCTCAGCTGTGATATATTGTATACTCTGTAGAGCCTCAGCTGTAATATATTGTATACTCTGTAGAGCCTCAGCTGTCATGTATTTTAGGCTCCTGTAAATCCATAAGTGGTCATGTATTGTAGGCTCCTATAGATCCTCAGCTGTAATATATTGTGTACTCTGTAGAGCCTCAGCTGTCATGTATTGTAAGCTCCTGTAGGCAGAGCGGCTCTGTGGCGCAATGGATAGCGCATTGGACTTCTAGTGAGGATGAGTGAAGATATTCAAAGGTTGTGGGTTCGAGTCCCACCAGAGTCGACTTTTACTAAAACTTCTCATCATGTTCTCAGGACTGAAATCAATAAATCCTGACATGACAAACTCACACCTGCTTTCTTCTGTATGTAGATCGGCCTGCTGTATGTAATAATGATGGATATAATTGTGTAATATGATCACATATGTGTGTTTAACGTTCTACCCACAGACTGCCCTCACTGCTGCATCTTCTGCGGCTTCTATTACATGTGTGAGTAGTGAAATCTTCTGCCTGTCCCTGTGTAGTCGTCTATCGATGAGAAGGACCGGATCCGATGTGTCCATACATTGCAGTGATCGGATCCCCCCCCTCTGATCACACTTCCACGTGTTACACTCACTCTGCTAAAACAAACTTTCAGTGACGTCACAGCCCTCTACTCGCTTGTGTGCACCACCGCCATCTAGTGGCGTCTGAGAAGAATCATTTATTTCCACATCATACAATCATAATGGGTCTCTGATCAGCAAAGGTGACATGATCTGACTTTACTAACCCTCTGTCTGCCACTTGGCTACCAATGCAATGATGCCAGGGCATAGAAAAAAATAAATAAAAATAGAACTACAAGTGGGTCAGCACTAAGGTCCTCAGTTTAACCACTTCAGCCCCGGACCATCTGGCTGCCCAAAGACCAGAGCACTGTTTGCAATTCGGCACTGCGTCGCTTTAACTGACAATTGCGCGGTCGTGCGACGTTGTACCCAAACAAAATTTACGTCCTTTTTTTCCCCACAAATAGAGCTTTCTTTTTGTGGTATTTGATCACCTCTGTGGTTTTTATTTTTTGCGCTATAAACAAAAAAATAGCAACAATTTTGAAAAAAACGCATTATTTTTTCACTATAATAAATATCCCCAAAAAATATATAAAAAAAACATTTTTTTTCCTCAGTTTAGGCCGATACGTATTCTTCTACATATTTTTGGAAAAAAAAAAAATCGCAATAAGTGTTTATTGATTGGTTTGTGCAAAAGTTATAGCGTCTACAAAATAGGGGATAGTTTTATGGCATTTTAATTAATAATTTTTTTTTTTTACTAGTAATGACGGCGATCAGCGATTTTTTTATCGTGACTGCGACATTATGGCGGACACATCGGACACTTTTGGCGAGATTTTGGGACCATTCAGATTTACACAGCGATCAGTGCAATTAAAAATGGATTGATTACTGTGTAAGTGTGGCTGGCAGTAAAGGGGTTAACCACTAGGGGCAGTGGAGGGGTTAAGTGTGTCCTAAGGAGTGATTCTAACTGGGGGGGGCGTGGCTATGTGTGACACGACACTGATCACTGCTCTCGATTACAGGGAGCTGTGATCAGTGTCCTGTCACTAGGCAGAACGGGGAAATGCTTGTTTACATCAGCATTTCCCTGTCCTTCCTCTCCGTGAGACGCTCGCGGGTATCCCGCGGCACGCGCGCGCACCCGCAAACCGCTTCTTAAAGGGCAATGTACAGGTACAATTATCTGCCTGTACGTGCCCTTCTGTCGACGTAAGCCAGTCAGCAAGCGGTAACCATAAAACAAAGGCAGACCTGAGCATTTGCAATCACAGGCAGAATTGCGGCAATTCAAAACTGACAGATCGCACAGGTGGCATTCATTTTCAATGGTGCCTAAACGCGGGTGCGGTTCCGCCATGAGATAAATCACGCTGCAGTCGCAACAAACCGCATTGGTGCAAAGCTTGTCACCCAACAGAAGCTCCTACTCCTTTTTGAGCAAAAAGCTTTGTGTGATGAGGTATGCCGCGTTTGTAGCGTGATTTATTTAAAATGAATGGCATCTGAACAAGCGTGGTGTGATTTGTCAGTTTTGCAGTGTGTTTTGGGATCGCAAGCAGAATCACAGAGATTCTGCCCACAATTGCAATCACCCAGGTCTGACTGCATGGAGTGTGCATGGGCGGGTTTCTTGCAGGTCCTCTATTTTCCTATCATGCTCCAAAGACATGCTGGTAGGTTAATTGGCTCCTGTCCAAACTGGCCCTGGAATGAGAGAGAGGGGTCTTGGATTATAAGCTCCATGAGGGTAGGGACTGGTATACACCAATCAGCCATAACATTATGACCACCCACCATTACCCATCAAGGCATAAACTCCACTAGACTACTGAAGGCTCGCTGTGGTATCTGGCACTAAGCCATCAGTAGCAGTTCCTTAAAGTGTAAGTAAGGTCCTTTGCGCTATCAAAGTGAATGTATAATATAGCACTCTTATAAATTGCAGCTAGATCTAAAGTGTATAAGTGCACTAAATTGGTATAAAATAAATAAGTGATCAGCGCAACTTTATATAAATATAGATGATTTAGCACTGTGCAAAATTGCTAAGTGCAAATATAAGCTTGTGTTCAAATAAATCAATACCAATGAACGCTTATGGCGTTCTGCAAAGTACAAATATGAATCTGTGCACATAAGATGATTTCAGTGCAAAAAAATATATATAAATATCAATAATAAAATTCCTATGCATATGCAATATATCAATGAGACACATGTAATTATTATAGATGAATGTAGCAATAATCCGTATATAATCTCTCTTTATCACACTGCTGACACAACAAATAGTGGTGGCCTAATGATAGATGATTTAGCACGGTGCGATAATCTGTGCAAAAAATTGCTAAAAAATGCGACTGTGCAAAAAAACGCTAAAGATGTGCAAAGTTGCTAGGTGCAAATATGAGCATGTGCTCAAATAAATCTATGCCAATGAACGCTCATACTATAAATAAATGTAGATGATTTAGCACTGTGCGATAATCTGTGCAAAAATTGCTAAAAAAGATGCTGTGCAAAATTGCTAGGTGCAAATATGAACTTGTGTTCAAATAGCAATGAACGCTCATGGCGCTGTGCAAAATACAAATATGAATCTGTGCACATAAGATGATTATAGTGCACAAAAAAAATATATATATATAAATATCAATAATAAAATTCCTATGCGTATGCAATATATCAATGAGACACATGTAATATATATAGATGAATGTAGCAATAATCCGTATAATCTCTCTTTATCACACTGTTGACACAACAAATAGTGGAGCTGTGCGTTTCCCAGGAGACAGCGCGGAGGGACAGGAAGAGGCGTAGACTCCCATGGGAGTCTATGCCGGAAGTGGGTGCAAATACCTGTCTTAGACAGGTATCTGCACCCCCCTCCCCCCTGAAAGGTGGCAAATGTGACACGAGAGGGGGGGAGGGTTCCGAAAAGCGGAAGTTCCATTTTTGTATGGAACTCCGCTTTAATGCAGGGAGTGCATTAAGGTTTGAAAACATTTTGCCTTTAGACACATTGGGGGAGATTTACTAAAATTGGAGAGTGCAAAATCTGGGGCAGCTCTTCGTAGAAACCAATCAGCTTTTACTGTCAAAGCTTAACTGAACAAGCGTAGAAGTTAGAAGCTGACCAGATTCTGACTGCTCCAGTTTTGGTAAATCTCCCCCTTTAAGTCCTGTAAGTTGCGGGGGCAGTGCCTCGATGGATTAGACTTTTTTTTTTTTTTCAGAACATCCCACAGATGCTGAATTGGACTGAGATCTGGAGAATTTGGAGGCCGAGTCAACACCTCAAACTCATTGTGTTCCGCAAACCATTCTTGCATTCATCAGACCAGGTAACCTTCTTCCATTACTCCATGGTGCTGATGCTCATGTGCCCATTAGAAATGCGTTTGGGTGTGGACACAGGTAATCATGGGCAACCTGACCATGAGCCAGCTTTCGCTCCACATGTGTATCAATGACCCTGATGCCGGTTGACTGGTTTACCTTCCTTGAACCACCTTTAGTAGGTCCTGACCACTACAGGCCGAGAACATCCCACAAGAGCTGCAGTTTTGGATTTGCTCTGACCCAGTTGTCTATTACAGTTTAGCCCTTTTCAAAGTTGCTATGATCCTGACACTTGTCCATTTAATTCTGCTTTCAACACATCAAATTTAGGGACAACATGTCACTTGCTGCCTAATATATCCCACCCACTCAGATGCCATTGTAACAAGATAATACCCATCAGTGGTCCTAATGTTATGGCTGATTAGTGTACAGTACATGTAAAGCACTGCAAAGATTGTAAGCATGATATAAATACTTGAAATGAAAGTTTTCTTTCTTTTATTAATACAAAGGCACAGAACTTCCAACTTGTCAAATAACTGATAAAAAAAACCCATGAAGCTGCATCCACCAGTCATTTAGCGATCGACAAAGTATTATAAGAGTTTGTGTAAAGCTAGCTTAACTTCCTTAAATTTCTCAGCAGAAGAAATCAATAAATCGCCCACTACTTACCATGGACAGAGCAATCCCCCCTGTCATCTATTGTATTCTGACAGCAGCTGTAGCTGAATGGATGCAGTCACGTTTGGGCTAACAATTTCCCACCTGGCTCTTTCACCTTCGTAGTAGACTTTTGTGAAGCTGGGCACCACCGACAGGGACACCCACGACTCAAATTTCAGTTAATTCAGCTGGAATCAGCTAACATTCAAACCACGTATGCTAGCTTCAAAAGGAACAAAAAGTATATCTATAGCCAAACTGTTGTATTTTTGGATAGAACATGGGGGGGGGTTAGCGCCTCTGCTTGTTTTTATTGCTATAGCTCATGAACAGAGTCCCCCACCCCCTCTATTTTTCCAGGATAGTAATTGCAAATTGAACATCTTACTATTGTCACAAAATCAGAAAGGTTGCAATGGGGACACTTGCTCCTGTGACAATTTAGGCGGGGGGGTGAATTTCCCTTCATTTGGAGACCGTGAATTATTCCCCTGATGACAATTGCAGAAAAAAAAAAAACCCTCACTCGTTGGGTGATTTAACTGATCACTACCCTATGCATGCTGGATCAACTCAGCAAGACAACTTTGATGCTTCACACTGATTTAACTTAAAGACCGCCAACCAACTTGTGTTTCCTTTGACTAGGAATAGTGTACATAGTACCTTGGAAACAGATGGTCGGAGACAGCTATAATCAGCTTTATTCATGCATTTCCGTGGCTCTTGAATGTCCAATACTTGAAGACTATGCTTACTTTATATGAAATAATTGCAGTGCAGTAAGGGTAGGACTCTAGGTAGTCAGATATATGAAAGGGTGTGTATGTGGGTGGACAACATTGTCTCTTTTTAAGGGTAGAGATGGGTGTGCATTTGCATATTTATTGAATTGCATGAATTTTTGGCACTCAATACCCTTTTAAGAATTTAAATTTGGGTATGAAGTGATGCTCTGGGTGGTGTACAACCCCCCCCCCCCCATTTCCTCTGTCTTTACATTGCTGTAGACTGAGATGCTTGAGGGTACGTTCTCCGACTTCTATAACTACAGGCTGCATTTACACTGACCACCACAGGAGGCGCTGATGTAGAAAACAAAGCCAAATAATTATTTGCAATGTTACAACAACAGCTGGATGGCAGCTAACTATTCACTGAATTTCTGGCTCTCCTTAGTGTGACAGACTGGGGAAAAAAAGCAGTAATGCCAATAGGTAGCACCAAATGACAGGACTTGTGGGATAGTGGGGCCAAAAGAAGAAAACTTGAAAAAACATGGGTAGCAAATAAAAACTAAAGCTTTTGCTTCTCTAGTACTGGAAGTAAAGGGTAACCTCCATAGGCGGGCACACCCTAAACATCCTGTGCGGTGCCGATTCCCCCTGTGCGGTGCAGATTCCCCCTGCTTCCTCTCTTCCCTCTGCACTGCCATTTCCCCTCCTCTCTTCACAGGAGTGGGGAAGGGGCTGGCAAATATTAAATTAACCGGCCCCTTCCTTTTCTGAATAAACACAGTGAGTGATCAGTACTGATCACTCCTGTCTTCGTTCTTAACTGATGCATAGTAAAACTAGGTTTACTGCAGGCTGCAGAGAAAGGGACTGGGGAATCTCAGTCCTCAGTTTCTTTCTCTGTCTCAAAAGTGAGAAAAGTGAGACATCAGGGGTCTGTTTAGACCCCTGATATTTCACCAAAGCCCCGTGAACGGGGCTTCTAAAAAATACATTTAAAAAAAAAAAAAGGGGGAGAATTATATATAATCAAAAAAGAATTAAAATTGTAAAAAAAAAAAAAAAAGTGAAAAGTAAAATTGTAAAAAATGATAATAATAAAAAAAAACGACTGACATCGTCCAGTGCTCTGCTGATATACAGCACACACACACGTGTGTTTGTGCTCTGGGGTGCACACCCTAATGCTATAGGCTTTGTACACCAATGGTAACCTCCCCAATATAAGACAGCAAAAAAAAAAAAAAAAAGCCTTCTAAACCTAATCCAAGAAATATTTTCCTTCACGTTCTTTTAACTCCTAAATTCCCCACAACATCTGTAGGCTGTGTTAAGTTCAAACATGCTCTGCGCCCAGACGAACTAGCATTGGCTTCCATGTTCCTTAAAGGGCTCTAAACCACAGATACACATGCATTTCTATGGCTATGTATGGCAAAGAACCTAAGCTTTGATCATCACTGGCAACTAGCCTATCCTAGCAATGATGGTTCCCGGCGTGACATGGATTTAAAATATATTGGGTGGTCACAACACCAAAGGTTCTTAGGGCCATAAGGTTTCACATGTTCACAATCACTGCTGTGAGTTATAGACATTTCATATTGTGTTCATAGAGGTTTTAAATTATTACACTAAGAAAAATGCAGGTCAATGTACCACAATTCATGACACAGACCTTTGACCCAACACACCTCAATTCAAGGAGTTGGTAGGAATACCAACTGGATTCTCATCACTTTGCTGCAAGGACCAGAAATGGTTGTTGTATTTTTATCAAGCAGTTACAGGGTTTCAAATTGAAATAAAGAAAAAAAAACTTTTATATAACACATAAAGCATTGTAGATTTGAACCGGGTCCAGCAGCATCTTCTTTTTAAAACACATCAGAAACAAACACCTTGTCTTCAAACAGAGTGGAGGTAGAAAACTTGAAAGTCTCTTTTTTTTCATGAAATCCACAATGGGCAGCAGAGTGGAGGATGAAAATCCCAGGGTTGTCTTCAGTCTTCCAAGTCCAAGCCAAACTCCGAATACAGGTCTTTGGTGGTTATGCCACGCAAAATAGCTGTTCACAGGGAAAAAATAAACTGATATCATGAACCGTCACTGTACCATGCAAATAACCACCCATGTACCTAAAAACGGATACTAAATACACATTTAATTTACAGTGTCCCTTCTATTTCTGCATGTGGATGATGGCACTGTAATTATTTTAATTAAAAAAATCTAAAGTACCTTTTTCTAATCTATATACAGCTGTCATGTGCCCTGTCTGCAGGGAAATATAAGCAGGAGGAGCTTCTAGTCCACTGCTACTGGTTCAAAAAAAAAAAAAAAAGAAAAAAAAAAGCCCTTGTAATACAGAATAAAAATAAATAATTAATATCAATAATCTGTTTTACATTGTCATACAAATATATATTTAAAATAAAATCTTTATTATTTTTTGGCACTAACATGGGCAGATTTCTGGCAGTCACAGGCTGTGTCACACCCTTCCAGTCTTAGAATAAAGAGGGGGGGTGAAGACTCTATCAATCTACATGTAATATCCCACCCCAATGGTTTTTAGCTGGTTAGTGGGCATGGAGGAGGAGGAAGAGGAGGAGGAAGAGGGTTTCCATTTACCATTGTGTATATGCCCACATGTGTGACTAGTCACATGAGCTACTCAGATGTGATAGGGAGGAAATGCTCAGCATAGAACCTCACTGAAAACTGAGCATGTGCAGAGCTGCCAACACTGCTCTGAAAAATGTGTAGCTAAATTGGGGAAATGAACAGAAGGGGTAGATAGAGAGCAGCAGGATCAACCAGGTTTTTTGCAGAATACAGAAAACAAATCTCATAGTGACGGAGTATGAACAGCATGTAATACACCATTTATTCAAAGTTTTTTATAAAGTAGGTTTAGTGACACTCTAAGTAGATGTGACACCCTAATGGCTCGTTCACATCATCAATGCAGTAATAAGCACTAAAATGCACAGTAGCACACCGCGCATGTGTTGCGGTGCCATCAACTTTAAAAAGCACCCCAACATTTTTCCAGGAACACACCTGTGTTATAGCACACCACAATGCAGCATTGAACTGCAAAAAAAAAAAAAAAAAAAAAAAAAAAAAAAAAAAAAAAAGCAGGACTTAAAGCGGAGTTCCACACAAAAATGGAACTTCTGCTTTTCGGAACCCTCCCCCCCTCCGCTGTCACATTTGGCACCTTTTAGGGGGTAGGGGGGTTTCAGATACCGCAGGTATTTGCACCCACTTCCTGGCATAGACTCCCACGGGAGTCTACGCCACTTCCCGTCCCCCCACGCTGTCTCCTGGGAAACACACAGCTCCCAGGAGACAGCGGGGACCAGTTACGACGCGCAGCGCAACTCGTGCATGCGCAGTAGGGAACCGGGAAGTGAAGCCGCAACGCTTCACTTCCTGATTCCCTCACCTAGGATGGCGGCGGCAGCTGCCGAGAGTCGAGTGAGTGATCGGCGTTGGCTGCCGATATCGCTGGACCCCGGGACAGGTAAATGTCCATCTATTAAAAAGTCAGCAGCTGCAGTATTTGTAGCTGCTGGCTTTTATTTTTATTTTTTTAGGTGGACTCCCTCTTTAATGTGAACATGCTTTCGGCTTCCTGATGGTGAAAGTGGTAGAACATTCCCTTGCAATGAGCGTGGGCTGAAGGAGAGAAATCTAATCACACTGTGTAGCCCCTACCAGCTATTGTGTTCAGGCAGCTGCAGCACTTGATGTGACTGCACGTGATATTGATCAGTCAACAATTTTCAACTGGCTCCTTTGATTTTCTAATCAAAGTTTGTCTAGCTGGTGCTGACAAGGCCACCCACAGCTCAAGCTATGCATAGTCAGCTTAAGGTAGACTTCTGGGATCGACCTTAACTACTCTTAAAACTGTCCTGCACCCCCTCCTAACACCTATGTTTACTAACCTGTGTAAGAAATATATCTGTATACTTACCTATTTCCAGCCCGTTCTGGTCTAGTCATGTGATCTCCCGTATCTGGCAGAGAGCAGGACAACAACAGCTAGTAAAGCCTGGAGCCCTGATGTCACTTATAGGCAGAAAAGGAAATATAGCAAGATATTTTAACCGCTTGCCGACCGTATACAGTACATATGCGGTGGCAAGGCGGCTTCCCTGTGCAAAAATCACAAACAGGTATGTGATTTTGCACTACCGGGTTTGGGGCGCGCTGATGACGACCCACTCCTGCTCTGATTGGACACAGCGGGCGCCAATCAGCGGGTCCTGGAAACGGGTCTGATGTAAACAAGGCAAATCACCATTCTGTTAGTAGGGAGGGTAGAGAATCTGTGTTTCCATTAAGCAGGAACACGGATCTCTGCCTTCCCACAGAAAAACACATCCCCCACAGTTAGCAAGCACTCCCTAGGAACACATTTAACCCTTTGATCGCCCCTGATGTTAAAGTGATTGTAAGGGTTTTTTTTTTTTTTTTTAAATAAACATATCATACTTGCCTCCACTGTGCAGCTCGATTTACAGAGTGGCCCCGAACCTCGTCTTCTGGGGTCCCCCCCCCCGGTGGCTCCTCCCCACATCAGATAACCCCCTGGGAGAAGCGTACTCCCAAGGGGGTTACCTTACGGGCGCGCTCCTAGCATTCGGCATCCATAGCCACCGAATGTATGACTTGGCCCTGCCCCCCCCCCCCCCCACCCTCATCATTGGATTTGATTGACAGCAGTGAAAGAAAATGGCTACGCTGCTATCAATCTATCCAATCAAGAGCCGAGGACCCTGGGCAGAGAGATGGCGCGTCCCCGCCAGGTCAAGTTCCAGGGCTCAGGTAAGTAAAAGGGGGTTGTTTTTTCACCTTAATGCATAAAGGTGAAAAAACACGAGGATTTACAACCACTTTAACCCCTTCCCTGCCAGTGTCAATACAGTGAGTGCATATTTTTTTTAGCACTGATCACTGTATTAGTGTCACTGGTCCCCAAAAAAGTGTCCGCTATAAGTCGCTGATCACAGCCATTACTAGTAAAAAAAATAAATAAAAATTCCATAAATATATCCCATATAGTTTGTAGACACTATAAATTTTGCGCAAACCAATTAATATACGCCTATTTTGATTTTTTTTTTAACCAAAAATATGTACCAAAATACAATACATTTTAGCCTAAATTGATGAAGAAATTAGATTTTTTTTTTTACATTCTTTTTAATTGGATGTGTTTTATAGCAGAAAGTAAAATATTGTTTTTTTTTTTTGTTTATAGCGCAAAAAATAAAAACCACAGTGGTGACCAAATACCACCAAAAGAAAGCTCTATTTGTGGGAAAAAAAGGACATCAATTTTATTTGTGTACAGCGTCGCATGACCGCGCAATTGTCAGTTGGAGTAAAGCTGTGCCGTATCGCTAAAAAAATGGCCTGGTCATGAAGGAGGGAAAACCTCCCGGAGCTGAAGTGGTTAATAAGAAAGACTCCGGAAAACACTAACGATAACCAGGTAACGTTTTAACTACTTGTTCTCAGAGCTCCTTCCAGAACAAAGAAAAAATACAAAAAATACATGTAGGCTGTGTGCGTAGAAAAAAAAAAAAATCCTAGAAAATGTATAAGAAGGGAAAGTGTGGGCAATGTAGTGGTGTTATTGTATTGTGGAGGGCAAACAAAAGGTGGGGCATTATATATATAGAATTATAGCGCATTTCCACTTCTGTAGTCAGAAAAAAAAAAAAACCCACTGTGTTTGTTATCTGTTCCCATTCACACAGCATTTATATATATATATATATATATATATATATTCATTAAGTGCACGCGTTCTTGTGCAATAAAAGAGAAGAATGGGCGAAGCTTTTTTGGGCCATATGTCTTTTGTGGGTCACAGGAGTACACCTACTTTTGTTCTTCTGTTACCCAGAGACAGCTAATAGTGGGCTACTGCCCGCTACCAGCTGCTGGAGCAGAGATGTACCAGGCTAAGGAAGAATCCTAACAATATTGTCAGGATCCATCCTGCTGCCCGATTGACAGCTCGCTCTGCCTTTCATTGAAAATAAATGATTTGGGGGTCTTTTACAAACTCTGAAAGCTGCAAGTGAAAAATTAAAGAAAAAAAGTAAAAAACTGCAAAGATGGCCCAGCTACTAGAGGTGAAGCTCAGGGCTTGGCAAGCAAAAAGGTTAAAAGGAAAGAAGTATATAAAAAAAGCGTGTGTATTCCCCTGTATTCTTGGTTGATCCGTACCTGTAAATCCCCTGCCAGGATCTTTGGGAGGAAGGCGGGAAGCACTCTGCAGTAATGGACAGGAATTTCAGGCTGGGTTCATACTAATGCGATGCCGTACATCACGTGATTCGTACCACATTGCTGTGCACATCACATGCAATGTCTGTGCAATGCAAATTCAGCCTGAAATCGCATTGCATTCGCACCAAAATGGCGCAGGACCTTTTTTTTGGTCTGCACTGGAATCGGATCACATGGGTGTTCAGACCCATGCGATCCGATTCCACAGTTTGCACTGCTTTCTGCCAAACAGATTTGGGTCATGGCTGAGTGCAAATTTTTTTGAGCAAAGAGTGAGCCTGTCCCAAGTTTGTCCTCATTAACATACAATAAAAGGACCCCAGCCTCTACACCTTTAACCCTTTTTAGGACAATGAGTGTTCATATTATAAAACAAAGAAAACTAGCCAGGATTTTTTCAAGCTGGAGGGTCCAGAATAGAACATCTAAAAAGATAAGCTGCAATTTTTACATTTTTTATTTATGCTATGTGAAGGCAACAATTATAAATTATCCCAATTTGGCAGCAAAAATGGCAATACCTTTTAAGTCAGCAGAACTGGCTGACATATGTGTTGTCGCCTTAAGCCTAGTACACACGGGCCAGATGTTGGCCGACATTCGGCCCATGTGTATGGCAGCCCATGCTAGAAAATCAACAGCCAACCGGCTCCTAATCAGCGATCTCAGCCAATGGCTGAGAACGCTTACTGGAGTGTTCTGGCGGGGAAGGGGGGGGCCGACCCTCCGGGAAGTGGGGAGATTGCTGTACCAACATTGGATTGTTAGTACATCGGCTCTAACCGGAGCGGTCAGTTTTTTGTTTTTTCTTTGTTTAACACAACAAAACTAGCGGTGTGTGCCCGGCTTTACTCTGTGCACTAGAGTAGTTTCAGCTTTGTACCCAAGCGGTTTGTCTGTAGTTGTAGTAAGCAGTGTAACCCATCACAAGCAGTAGCCAATCTTATAACGTTTTTAAACTTCTCACAATAAAATGCTTACCTACGCGGCCTAATAACATCTGTCCGGTATCTTTTAACTCATTGTATTCATGAAGGAGAGAGATATGCTTGTCCAATTCTGCTAGACTGTAGCCTCTGCAAGCAATAAATATAATTTAAAAAAAAAAATGCTTTCTGAAGCAGCTTACCAGTTCTTAGATGTCATGATCACAGTTTTCTTTTTTTGGCTTTATTTCCTTTATTTTCACCTGGTGATGCAGCCAGCAAGTCTGTTTTCCAAAAGAACAAGCTCTCTTGCAGAAGTAGTTGAGACAAACCATTTAACACCAACAGGAGTGCTTACAGTGATCTGCTTTTATTTATTTTTTAATGTAAAACCTTTATCCCAAAAGGGAAAAAATGAATGTTTGCTAGAACTGCATAAAAATGTGTGAGCTGGAGTTTGACTTCATTTTGTTAGTGTATTTAAATCTGCTAGTACATCTAGAACTCCTCTCCCCCAAGACTGACAATGCGGCTGTGCAAAGGTGCCCTGTGCTCCTCTATCCAGCGTGGGGGCTCTCTAAAGCTCCATTTACACCAATGCCTTTTTACATGCTTTTAGCAGAAACGCAGTACTTTTCTTTTTTCTTTTAACATGGGTTCCTATGGAACATCTTCACATCAATGCATTTTTGTGCCTCTGAGTATTTGGAAATGGTCATGGGGTTTTTGTTTGCATTTTTGGTTCAATAGACTTCAATAGAGAAGCTGCAGAAAAGCATGTCGTGTGTTTTTACCACGATTTGCGTTTTTTTTTAACCACTTAGGGACCGGAAGGATTTTCCCCCTTAATGACCAGGCCATGTTTTGTGATACGGCACTGTGTCACTTTAACTGGCAATTTACGTCCTTTTTTTCCCCCACAAATAGAGCTTTCTTTTTATGGTATTTGATCACCTCTGCGGTATTTATTTAATTTGTAGCGCTATAAACAAAAAAGACCGACAATTTTGAAAAAAATTAAACAATATTTTTTACTTTTTGCTATAATATCCAACAAAAAAAAATATGTAAAAAAAAAAAAAAAAAAAAAAACACATTTCTTCATCAGTTTAGGCCAATATGTATTCTTCTACATATTTTTGGTTAAAAAAAAAAAAATAAAAAAATAATAATAATAAAATAATAAAATCGCAATAAGCGTATATTGATTGGTTTGCGCAAAAGTTATAGCTCCTACAAAATAGTGGCATTTTTATTATTAATGTTTTGTTTTGTTTTTTTACTAGTGATGGCAGTGATCAGTGATTTTTAGCAGGACTGCGACATTGCGGCTGACAGGTTGGACACTTTTTTGGGATCATTGACATTTATACAGCAATCGGTGCTAAAAATAGCCACTGATTACTGTATAAAATGTCACTGGAAGGGAAGGGGTTAACACTAGGGGGGTGATCAAGGGGTTAGGTGCTCCCTAGGGAGGTGTTTCTAACTGTGGGGGGAGTGTAGTGACTGGAGGAGACAGATCGCTGTTCCTAATCACTAGGAAATCCAAATCTGTCTATCCTCCCTTGACAGAATAGGGAACTGTCTGTTTACATTGACAGATCCCCATTCTGTCTCTCTCAGGAGCGATCGCAGGTGGCCGGCGGACATCGCGGCTGCCGGCCATGCGCATCGGCTCCAGCGTCGAGCCGCGGGCACGTACCCCCTAGTGGTCTTAAAGGGGCTGATGTACAATGATGGCAATTCGCCCAGGAGAGCCAACTTGCTGCAGTGCTGGTCCTTGACGGGTTAATCTGTTCAACAACAAATTTGCCAGAAAAAGCAAATCATAGTAAAAAAAAAAAAAAATGCAGAAAGCACAGCAAAAAACGCTCAAAAGCAACATGCATAGATGTGAATCGAGTTTAATATAGGAGGGGTGTTACTGGTCAGGTCACCAGATGAAAACAGAATCAAAAAATAGCCTGAGAAAAGAAAATAAAAGCAGCCACCACATCTAAAGATTGGTAAACTGCAATATATTCCTTTTTTAGTTTTGGTTTTAATAGCACTTTAAAGCATATCTAAAGACAACGCCTTTAATTTTGAGTATAGAAAGGAATGGTTACATTCACAGTCAGAATGTTTTATTTTGCTGTCCGTGTCTTGTTGAGGGGGATTTACCTTCACTTCCTGTTCCAAAGCTGAAAAAAGACACAAATACATTTCCCGTCTTATGCCCCGTACACACGGTCGGACATTGATCGGACATTCCGACAACAAAATCCTAGGATTTTTTCCAACGGATGTTGGCTCAAACTTGTCTTGCATACACACGGTCACACAAAGTTGTCGGAAAGTCCGATCGTTCTAAACGTGGTGACGTAAAACACGTACGTCAGGACTATAAACGGGGCAGTGGCCAATAGCTTTCATCTCTTTATTTATTCTGAACATGCGTGGCAATTTGTCCGTTGGATTTGTGTACACACGATCGGAATTTCCGACAACGGATTTTGTTGTTGGAAAAGTTTATAGCCTGCTCTCAAACTTTGTGTGTCCGAAAATCCAATGGAAAATGTGTGATGGAGCCCACACACAGTCGGACTTTTCGACAACAAGGTCCTATCACACATTTTCCATCGGAAAATCCGACCGTGTGTACAGGCCATTAGACAGTTGTCACTGGAACAAGTGTCCCCAAGATCACTCCCCATCTCCTGTTCTGGTGACAGCTGGTAAAGTCAGGATTTGCCATCACATTCTGTCTGGGGACAATGGTCAACCGGGCAAATATAGTGAGGGCAAATCTTCCCAGCAGAAGTACAAGCTGGCAGAGGTTCTAACAATTCCACAGACTATACAAAAGAAAGAAAAAAAGTTTGGGGTACAGATACACTTATCCTTATTGTCGTCCATGTAATGTATATGTGTGGCGCCAAAGAGGGTGGGCTTTACTGTCCATGCACCGCACATATGGCTTTCATGGGCGACTGAGGTTTCTGTGCTGAGAGCGTGCTCGGAGCATGGTGAGCGGTTCTAGATAGCTACAGGTCTCTAGTAAAGATTAGGGCTCCAGCACATGTGATTACTATGACAGCCAATCGCAGTGTGAACCTATACCAATTTTAGGGTCTCTGCTCCAGGATCTATATCCCCCATTCAGTGTATTGCACTGAGGGTGCAGGTCAGGCTAGGAACAAAAAAAAAAAAAAAAAAAAAAAAAAAAAAGGTCATGTGATCAGGCAATCCTTTATACACCCCCTTCCCGGATTTCAAGTAATTGTAAACCTCAAAACATGAAATATGCACAAAACATATCCCTATATAGTGTGTACTTGTCTCAGTCCAGAAACAAAGTGTCATTCCGGTCTGCTACTTTGCTCCTCTGCTATGAGCATAATTCACTTCTGAGCTTTCCTGACACCAAGAGCAAAATGGTGACAGGGAAGGGAGCTACAGCTGATTGACAGCCTCAGCTCTGTGCCTGTGTACAAGGGTGTGTGTCCATTCCATCCAATCAGCTATCAGAGCTCTCCTCACTGAGCTCTGCAGTGTGTAATGTCAGCTCTCTGCCCCCTTTTTTTTCTGGTTGCTCAGACAAGCTTTATAAATTCTGCACTTTAAAGGATATAGATAAAAGAAGACTGCAGATAAACAGGTACGACCTATTTAGGAGGATTTGTTTCATCTCTCTATCACCTGAGCCCAGTCACTTCACTGGGTATATGTGAGGGTTTACAACCATTTTAAAGACCAATTTAAAGGGACACGGGGGAAGGGCAGGCAGGGGTTAAAAGTATCGCCAATAAAATACAAAGAGTAATGCAGATTTGTATACAAACATACTCTGCCTCGAGCTGTGCCATTTCTTTATCCAGAGAGGCCTCTTTTTCCTTAAGTTCTGAGATGGCCTTTCCCAAAGTGTCTTCATCGCCTCCAGGTGATTGGCTGATATTAGGTTGCTGAACCTGTTGAAATACAACACAGAGGAATAGTACAGAACAAAAAAAAAAGAAGCTTTTATATAATCCGGGTGACAATAGAAGTCTTGTCCATAGAAACCAATCAGCTTTTAGGTGGAGAGACTTTAGGATAGAATAAAAAAAAAGATAAAACAAACATTAACTGCTATGGCCAACACATCCAAGTTTTAGTGCATGCTCACTAAATACATATTGTTTACTTTATTAAAAGCGGTTGTAAAATTCCTGCAAGGCAATGTCATAAATGTGCTAGTATGCACTGCATACTAGCACATTATGAGAAACTTAACTTAGAACAAATTCCCAGGCCGCGATGTTGCCACTGAGACGGCTGACATCTTCTCCTTGTCTTCCTTCTGGGTCTGCGGTCTCCGACTTCACTGCCACGCAGTGCATGTTTAGGAGATATTCATAGCACCTACAGGTAAGCTTTATTATAGGCTTACTAGAGGGTACAAGTGGCAGTACAGAGCTTACTATCACTTTAATGGAACTTCTGCCTGGAGTAATGTTGTTCCAGCGACTGTCATTTTACAGGTTCTCTATTCATAAGTGTATTTCATCCTTTATATATATATAGAAATGTAAAGTCACCCTCTAGTGCAGCCATTCTCATCCAGGGTTCCGTGGTATTCTAGGGTTCCTTCGGAGGTTGCTAGGAGTTCCTTGATGATATGATGCCTCCATAGCCAAGGGTCCAGCACCACAGCCAGCTTTTTAGCAGCCTGTAAGTGTGGCAGTCAAACTACCACTGTAAAAAGGGACATTTTTCCCACCGACCCCCAATGAGTTGGTTTTAGCGGGGGTTCTCTGAGACCTGGAAACTACTTTAAGGGTTCCTCTGGGGTAACAGTTGAGGAAGACTGCTCTGCATATCAGGGAATGGTTAACCACTTACCTACAAGGCACTTTTCACCCCCTTCCTGCCCAGGCCAATTTTTAGCTTTCAGCGCTGTCACACTTTGAATGACAATTGCGCAGTCATGCCACACTGTAACCATGTAACCCCTGATATGGCAGCCATGGTGCGGTCAGCACTATGGAATAGTTCAAAAGTGAGACTAGGCAAAAGAGCAGCTAGAGAAGGTCTATTGGAAGTGCCATAAAACTGACTGAAGGATAGAAAGACACTTTTTGGTATTTTTTTTTTAAACTAAAGTTAATTTTAGGTCACACAAACACAATGTGTTACCCAATTTTTGGGTAAAATATAAAAGATGAAGTAAATAGATACCCAACATGCCAAGAGTCAAATTTATGTTACATAGTAGGTGAGGTTGAAAAAAAAGAGGCAAGTCCATCAAATGTGTGTAATTATATGTCAGTATTACATTGTATATCCCTGCATGTTGCGGTAGTTCAGGTGCTTATCTAATAGTTTTTTTAAACTATCGATGACCCCCGCTGAAACCACCGCCTGTGGAAGGGAATTCCACATCCTTGCCGCTCTTACAGTATAGAACCCTCTACGTAGTTTAAGGTTAAACCTCTTTTCTTCTAATATTAGTGAGTGGCCATGTGTCTTGTTATACTCCCTTCAGCAAAAAAGTTTTATCCCTATTGTGGGGTCACCAGTACAGTATTTGTAAATTAAAATCATATCCCCTCTCAAGCGTCTCTTCTCCAGAGAGAATAAGTTCAGTGCTCGCAACCTTTCCTCATAACTAACATCCTCCAGACCCTTTTTAGCTTTGTTGCCCTTCTTTGTACTCGCTTCATTTCCAGTACATCCTTCCTGAGGGCTGGTGCCCAGAACTGGACAGCATACTCCAGGTGCGGCCGGACCAGAGTCTTGTGTACCCACAAAACAATTAACTTCAGTACCCTATACTTTCCTTAGATAGATGCATCTATAGGCCATCACTTAATTGTGAGCAGTGGCCCTATAATTATTTTTCTCATTCTATAGCATGCGGTAGTATGCAACATGTGTAGGTGCCCCCGACGGGTTTGTTTATACTTGTGTGTGCACATACGTGGGGGGCGTTTCTTTCTGGTGAGGGGGTGGTTCTCAGTGCTTGGGTGTAACTTTATTTTTTTTACACTTTTTTCACTAAAACTTTATATCAGATAGGGGGAAAAAAGTCACCTATGTGACAAACTTTTTGTGACAGGTTCTCTTCAATGAGACATCGGGGGGGCCTTTTGGACCCTGGATGTCTCATCTATATTCCATTGAAGCTAATGAAGCACAGTATGCGGGGGGGTACACATTTCCAAGGCTCACAGAAAGCTGACAGCTATGTGTGAAACCCTTTTGCTGCCACCAATGCATGACATAATGACAAACGGCGGTGGCAGAAAAAGGGACAAAGTAGACCAACATTAAAAAAAAAAAAAAAAAAAAAAAAAAACTTTAAAAGAACAACTTCTCCCCCCATTCTTACACTTACTTATATCTCCTCTCCTCCACCACTTCAATCCACAAACAATGTCACCCAATATTACTGATAATTGTACGCTCCATGACATAACACTCCAGTCCGATGTGACAGTGTTGAAGCCTTGTGATTGGCCATTCATGCCCCAAATGCTGCACCGTGGAAAGGCAGGGGGCGTGTCACATGCCCCCCCCCCCTGGAAAAAAGTCTAGTTTCACTTTGAAAGGAATCTATATCCTTTAAATGAAAACTATGATCATCTTAAAGGGCTGGTGTCAACCGGCGTTTGCTTGCATCAAATGGGTTTGGTGCTCCAATACAATTCTATAAGAAAACCAAACATGCTTGAAGCAGGTAATAGGAGTCAAGTGCACCTGTCAATGAATTCTGAATGATCTCAGTAGCGTCCCAAACCAATGTCACTGACAGGGACTCTAAACGTACTTTTTTTTTTTTTAGGGAGACCCATTTAAAAACCCCAAAAAATTAATCTCAAATCCCCATTGGATAGCCTATACATAGGATTGATCACAATTCCCACCAAGTAAAAAAATATATATATATAATTCAAAAATCAATATATGAAGAGAATTATAAAAAATATTTATATGTCAGTCTAATTTAGAACTTACCGGTGACTTAAACACAGAATTTACATTTTTTCGGTTTCCCAGAGGTGTCCTGAATGAAAAACAGATATAATGTGATAAGTGTCATGGTAACAATTGAATACATGTTTTTTCCAAATGTACTGAAAAAAAAAAAAAAAAGTGTTAAGGCCTCCCCTCTTGGCTCTTGTAAGCCAGCCATAGATTGTTGGAATCTTGGCCAGTTCAGCAGGGACTGGCTGAGATTCGAACCATCTATGGGCAGGATGATTGTCCCAAAGTCGATCCATTGATTGACTTTGGTACAACCAACATGTCGGATCTTTACATGCGATTGCCAGGGGCTATAGCTCTATGCGTCCCCTGCCAGGAGAACATAATAGCTTTACCGGATGGAATCCCCTATCAACAATGACTGTGTTGATAGGGAAAAAAAAAAATTGCATCATGTATGACCAGCCTTACTCCAGACAGTACAAATTAATTAAAATTGATCCCCCCCCCCCCCCAAAAAAAGCGGTTGAAGGGTCTATCAATCATTTAGTCTATATTTTTACCCAGGGTCCTGCAAAAGCTGGTGGCAGTCTGTTCCCCTTCTATCCAAAACAGGAATGCAAGAATGTGAGAGTGCACCCTATGTCATCACTCACAATGCAGGATCAGCCATGACCAATGATCCTGCATTGTACATGATGATGGCAGAGAGAGGGGCGCTGAAAAGGTGACTTAAGTCACCACAACTGGAACTGGTGGGAAGGAAAGCCGCAGGACTGTGGAGGATAAACAGGATGTTTTATCTCATTCCCTGAAGGGAGATTCAGCCTCTTGATTACCGTGAAAGTAAAAGAAAATCTCAAAGTTTGGGTTGTCACCAGAACACTAATGGAGGGGAAATCTTTCAGTGGGGACACTAGTTATTTGGACACCCTGAATTTCCTCACTGTGGAGGGATTTTCTCTCACTTCCTGTTTTGGCTATGAGACAGGAAGTGAAGGGGTATCGCCACAAGGGGGCACAGATGGGAAAAATAACTGACAGGGGTATAACCCTCCCATACTCTATTCAAAATAAAATAAATGCTTTTAGTGATACTTTAAAGTGGACCTTTACCCTAAATGTCATCTTGTGCTGCCCTGCCTCCTCCCTCTCTAACATATGGACATTACAGTGTACTTTATTCATGCTGCAAAGCTGCACTTCTGTTTTCTCACCTAGGCAAGATGTTCCCACAACGCCCTCCGCAGATGTGCCACAAAACTTGAACCCGGAGAGAGCCCTGTGGCACATCTATGCCTGTGCCGGGATTCCCTGGCAGTCAGCGCACCTACAAAGACTGCTACCAGAGAAGCCTGAATTCTTCCCCGTCTTTGCACATGCGTAGAAAAACCCCTGCATGTGCACAGATGCCCCCAGGGGGACCCCAAAGGCTGTGCATAGCCCATGGAGCACATCTGCGCATGTGCAAATATGACAAGGCTGGGGAGGGGCACAGAGCCTCTACAATCACAGGTGTCAAACTGGCAGCCCTCTGGCTGTTGCAGAACTACAAGTCCCATGAGGCATTGAAAGGCTGACAGTGGGAACATGACTCCCACAGGCAGAGGAATGATGGGACTTGTAGTTCCACACCAGCTGGGTGGCCACCAGTTTGAAACCCCTGCTCTACAAAGTGCCACTGAAGTTCAGTGTTAACAATACACACAGCATAAACCTGCATGCATTTTCTGTGCCTTGTGGTGTGAACCAGCTTGCAACTATATATGCACACATATATACAACTATACATAAAGATAAAGTCAGGTTCTAGAGAAGTGATCACCCCCCCTATGTCTGATATTCCCCAGGATCCACCATTGTATTACAGCCCCCTTCCCCATCACACCTGCGGAGACTGCCTCTAGGTCTGGGGGTGAGGAAGCAGGTCTGCCTGGGAGTCACCGCAGAATCCTCCCTCTTAGGGGCCCCTGTGCTCCGGGGAGACTCCAGCCTGCAGCTCTGGGGGCCACACACTGCTCTGATCACACGTGGGGCACCATGACAGCACACATCACCCTCCGATCACTGGCAGCCTCTGGGAGAATGCACGGCTCTGTCAGCTGACCGGTCACATGACTCGCCCTCCCACGTGATCAGGCCTGGCCTCTGTCAGGATGTTTGATCTGCTCACTGCCAGTACTTGTGTACACAGTGCTGGTGTATACCCTCTGTGATCTTATACCAAGCTTCTGATACACTAAATAAAGTGTAATTAAAGACAAAACTTTCCTTTTGTTTAAAGTGGGGATAGATTAGAACAGTTTTTTCTGTTGTCTAGGGCTCCATTAGAGAGATTTTTCATCACTTCCTGTTTAATGGGCAACTGTTTACCTGACAGAAAGTGAGCAAAACACTTCAATGGACAGAAAACAATAAATAACTGACGGGGGTCCTAGTGTTTCATACTTATAGCTGACCTTCACCCTCCCAAATGAGTTTCTCACCCCCCCCCCTCACACAAATGGATATTGTTATTGTTATTTTCTGTTGTCTAGGGCTCCATTAGAGAGATTTTTCCTCACTTCCTGTTTAATGGGCAACTGTTTACCTGACAGAAAGTGAGCAAAACACTTCAATGGACAGAAAACAATAAATAACTGACGGGGGTCCTAGTGTTTCATACTTATAGCTGACCTTCACCCTCCCAAATGAGTTTCTCACACACCCCCCCCCCCCCCTCACACAAATGGATATTGTTATTAGTTACTTATTTATTTTTAGAAAATAATTGTCATGGGGACCCCCTCTTCCTGGTTTCTCACCTGGGAGAGTATAAGGCCTCGTTCACACGGGTCGTATGAATGCGTACCCTGTGTGAGGGCCGTGTTTACCTGCATAAGGATGCACAGTAGGATTGCCACATTTTGGTTTAGGCCGAACCTGAACACTTTAGCGGCGCAGGCCAATTTTTTTTTCGCCGTAGTATACACTATAGGATTATAAAAGACTTGGGACACCTTTGGGTACCCCAAGGAGAGTAGTAATGTGGTAGCGCTCTGCGGCAAACAGTAGGTGTGGCCAAATTGCTATTTCTGACAATATTGCTCCGCCGCCCCGCCAGTGATGCCGAACTTGCTCCCAGAGAGCCACCCACAGCGTCCTAGACGGCAACAGATTTGTGTGTGACTCCCAATGAGAAATCAGTGTGGGCGGGTGCTGGTGCACGGCCTCAAAAGCACTTTGCGTGCATCCCCATGCAGATAAACATGGCCTGTGTATATAAGGCCTTAGGCTACTTTCACACTGGGGCGGGGGTGCGTTAGCGTTAAAGCGTCGCTAGTTTTAGCTGCGCTTTACCGTCATTTTAGCTCTGCTTTTCGTCCATTAGCAGGGCGCTTTTAACCCCCGCTAGCAGCCGAAGAAAGGGTTGAACGCGCCCGTGTTGTGGCGCTGCCAATCATTTCAATGGGCTGGGGGTTTTGGGAGCTCCGTCTAGTGGATCTCTTTGCTGCTGTCTCTGGCAGCCTGCACGTCCTCGGTCTGCAGTCAGCCTGACCATTGGTCCTGGGCTGGGAGGTCTTCGGAGCTCTCCTCTCTGCTCCAGGGCAATCGGTTCTGGCCTCCCTCGTGGCTCTTCATCCCCGTCGCTTCCTGGAGCCCTCAGCCACAGACAACAAAGTGCACCCGCTCCCAGCCAAAGACTTGTTACGGAAATATTTATACCTCACTTAAACGATTAACGATACAAATATAATTGATTAAACCTTTGTCTATATAAAAATAAAAACGAGTGATAACAGGGAAAAAAGATAAAAATTACATTTATTTACACAGAAAAAAGAAGGTTAGAATGATTAGAATTTATCATATATCTCTATAGTGTTCAAAATAGTAAAGGAATACAGCGCTGTCAGAAAAGATAATATGGCATACATAAATTGATCTGATGTATATACTTTGGATAGAATAACAAGCTGCGGTCACAAAGATGCGAGATACCCACACTGTAATGTTAAAAATAAAAGAAACCGCGCTACATGAACTTATATATAAAAAGGTAAATGCACATCAAACTCATGAGTCCATAAAAGAAAAAATGATGTCAGTGAATGTCCAACAGCAGATCACCGTGGGATACAAATCATCATCCCCAACAATAGTGACATCACACTTAGTTCACCATGGAAAGTAGTGTCAAAGATAGGACAGTCCTCCACCTTCAAAATAACTGCCTCTTACCAGCTCCTTTGATCTCTGGTCAGGAGATCAAAATGTGCCTTTTGGCTTATAACCCAGCCACAGTCTCAAATAGGGATGGGTGAAGGTCAGATCGGCTCTTCCTATTGTTCTAAAAGCCCATATACAACTTGTCCAGTGGCCAGTCATAGAAGGAGAAAAGAAGCTCCCATAGTGTAAAAACGTTTAAGAAGTTTATTGTTTAAAAAAACAGTATTGCACTCACATATAGGCGTAATAATTCAGGCAAAATACGGATATTCGAGCCGGCCGGCTCTCTCTGCAACCGCCCGTGACTTCCGGGACTGCGTGTGTGTGTTGTGGTGGCGTCAGCACGCCGCTCTCCCTACGTCGTTTCGTCAAACCTGACGTCGTCCAGGGGCACGGGCGGCGTGCTGAACGCCACCTATTATACGCCTGTTCATTACAAGAAGGAACCGCCCAGTCCTGAGGTCCGAGCAGTAAGTGATACTACTGCCGCCATATTGCAATGGGGCAAACGCCAGTAGAATCTCAGGGAAAGACACTAGTATCAATCAATGTCCTCCCTTAGTTACAACTGAGTACCATGCTGTAATTCATATACACACAGTCCATAATGTAAAGGGCTGTGTGTAACTATTATGCATGGAACCAATTAATTATAAATAGATGTACCACACGGAACACAGTGGCGGCATCTAGTGGCCAAAATTTATATGGCCTGGCCTAAATCCTAAGGACCATTTATGAAATCACCTGGATACATCAATTAAAATTCCTGAAAAGCAAAAAAATGTTACTAAAAATCTAACAAGTGTATCCTTCACTGCCTTCTTCCTGTGAAGGAGAGGACAGGAAGGAAAAAAGAAAGAAAAAAAGGGAAAAATAAGAAAAAATATTAATATGATCATGTTGGACCTGGTTATATAAAACGCTCACTTCTCAACAGCGATTATGCTGCGATTCGTCTAAGAAAATAAAAATATAAAAAGAATATAAAAAGAAAATGGATCACAAATAGGCACAAGCGTGTCGAATCACTGGGGCCCATGTGTGCGCCAAGTAAACTATAATATTGACAGATAATCCACATTCATTGTTACCCTATGGGGCAACCTACAGGACCAATCATCAGAAAATTACTGAGAAATGATGAAAAAATAGTGACGTATATGCACCATCCTTATCCTTCCCCCCAAACAAACTACTAGGGACTCAGGACTGGTTCACATATAATCAACTTAACTATTATCGATAAACGAGTTAACATCTGTATCTATGTTAAGGCCATAGGGGCTGTAACATCGTACCCTATGGATCCACCCCATCTCCATCTTAGATAGTTCTCTAACCAGGGATCCACCTCTCCAGTGAGCATTATATTTATCAATGGCTAAAAACATTGTGTTGGCTGGATTCCGATTGTGGACCCTATCATAGTGTTTGGAGACAGAATGGAATTTAAAACCCGTTTTGATATTAGTAATGTGTTCCCCTAAACGTACCTGCATGGCCCGCTTGGTCCGACCTATGTATTGTAGACCACACGGGCATTGGAGCAGGTATACAACCCCCGTGGAGCTACAGGTGATGAAAGGTTCTATTTTGTACTCTTTAGAGGTACTAGTTGAAACAAATGACAATGTTTTTTTCGTTTTAATGCGATTTAATGTGCAGATTTGACATCTGCGGCATTGGTGATAACCTGAAAGGCCCTGAAAAAAAGACAATCTCTTGCCAGGAGGGTCTACTACATTGGGAGCAATAATATTTCTTAGTGAGGGAGCCCCTCTGAATATCACCTGGGGTTTCTTGGGCAAAAAGGTTTTAATCAGTGTGTCATTGCCCAACAGATGCCAATGTTTGGCAATGATTTTCTTAATCTGGTAATGTTGGGTTGAGTAAGATGTAATGAAAGGAATCACTGGGCTCTCCCTCTTTTTTATAGGTGCCATATCCAAAAGCTCAGATCTATTGCGTCTTTCCACTTCTTTTATGATGGTATCTAGTGGATCTCCGTCATAGCCTTTCTCCAAAAATCTATTTTTCAGAATGTCTGCCTGGATTCTGTAGTCCTCTATATTTGAGCAATTACGTCTCATTCTGATGAACTGACTCCTAGGCACTGACTGGAGCCAGCTGTCTTTATGGCAACTGTCAAGAGGTATAAACGCATTACGATCTGTCTGTTTGAAGAAGGTAATTGTTTTAAAGGAGTCTGTTTCTTTAAAGATGGTTAGATCCAAGAAATTAATCCTTTCTTGACTGGCTTCATAAACAAATTTAATACCCCTCTCATTGTTATTGATTTGAGAAAAGAAGACCTCCAGTTCAGGGATAGTTCCCTCCCACAGGAGGAGGACGTCATCTATATATCTGGCCCAAAAGGCCAGGTGTGGACAACGGTCCTTATAGATGACGTCCTCCTCCCACTTGGCCATGAAGAGATTAGCCAAGCTTGGGGCGTACTTGGCGCCCATAGCAACACCCCTTTGTTGTCGATAGTAACATTGATTGTACCAAAAGTAATTGTGATTAGCCGCAAAATCCAATAGCTCCATGATATAGTCCTGCTGTCTCGATGGGATTTTAGAGAGGCTGTTCAAAAAATATTTTACGGCTGCAAATCCTAAATGATGTGGTATTATAGTGTATAACGAAGTTACATCCGCCGTCACTAACCATGTTCTGCTATTGGGTTTCAACTGAGACAGCAAGTTAATCACATGCTTTGTGTCCTTTACGTAGGACGGCATTTGTTGTACCAGGGGTTGCAAAAAAAAGTCTATATACTTACCCACCCGGGACGTAACCGAATCGATACCGCTGACTATCGGTCGTCCCGGGGGGCAAGTTAAACTTTTATGGATTTTCGGCAAACAATACAGAATCGGGACTCTTGGAGCTCTAGGGACTAGAAAAGATTTTTCTTTGTCATTGAGTATCCCTTCTTGAAACCCCTTAGTGACCAATTTCTCAAGATCACTTTTATATCTAATCACCGGATTTCCAGGTAGGGGGGTATAGGTATCCTGATCTCCCACGATGTTAGACATTTCCCGTAAATAGTCGCTTCTGTCTAGAATAACTATCCCCCCACCCTTATCTGCGGGCCGGATTACAATCCCCTTGTTATTACAAAGGGAATCCAATCCTTCCTTCAATGTTCTAGTCATCCTCTGGTTGGTCACTTTCAGGGAATCTAGGTCCCTAAGGACCACGTCCCTAAACACCCTTAAAGACGGTGCCAGAGTGCCTGGAGGGTTGAAGGTAGAGGCATTCGCTAATCCAGTGTGTTGGTACTCCTGTGTGACAGGCAGCCTACATCCTTCTGAACAGTTGGCAAAATGTCTTTTGATATTGATCTTTCGGACGTATTTATGGACGTCCATATATGTTTGGAATTTATTTAGTTTTTTCGGAGGTGCAAATTTCAGACCCTTATTAAGGAGTGCCAATTCCGGTTGGGTTAGGACTTGGGTACTAAGATTGAAAATACCATCGGCCCTTACATCCTTATCTTTTTTGTGTCTTGCTCTCCTCCCCCCTCTGGTTCCTCTTTGTTTTCTACTGGCCTTTTTATTCCCTGATTGGATCTGGGAAAACCCCAAGGGTGCGATTCCTGATTCCTGTCATGGGTGTTATTAGGCCTATCCTTTACTGATCTATAATATCCCTGTTCATAATTGGGATGGTCTCCTCTGTCCTTGTGGATAGGGCCTGCTCTATCTTTCAAAGGATAAAAGCGGTTACGCGTATCCACCCCATAATCCACCTCATCCTCGTCCCTCTCCGTGTTATAATGCTGAGGATAATCACCATACTGATATTGGCTAGATTGCGTATCATAGCCGTATTCATTATATCTTGGTTGATCATACTTGGCATCGGAGTGCGGAGTGGTCCTATAGTTCTGATACTGATTTGAATTATATGGTTGAGACTGCCTTCGTTCGCGATTCGCGTTCTGATTGTGCTGCTGGTGTCCCCCAACCTTTCGTGTGTATTGGCCCCCTCTGTTGGAGACGGCTGGTCTCTGAGGTGATTGGTAGGACACTCGTCTACCCTTCTTGGGCTGTTTGTTGTTAGCATGGGGTTTTTTTGGGGTTCTCTGTGCACCATTCTTCGATGGGAGATGTTGGATCCGACCCGGGGGATGTGGTGGAACCTCACTCTCTTGTGCAGTAACTTCCATAGACGGTTCCTGTCCACCACTTGCTTCCGTGGCCAGTTTTCTTTGCCATGCAAACACATTATTAGCTTGGTAATCCCCATAATCTCTATTGTATTTCTTACGTTTTTTGAATTTTTGTTCCCTTTCTTCTTTATCTAATGTTTTTAATAGGTTGGTGGTTCTCTCCTTATATTCCTCAACCTCTTTATAGGGCAAAAGACTATCTTTGAGGGCTTTTATCTCACCGTCTAATCTGGTCAGTTTGCTCTTTTTTCTGGCTACTAAAAATCTTAAAAAGTTGACCCCTGCCTCATTGAAGTAGCGGAACCATTCTTCTAGTTCCGATTCTCCTTTTTGGGGGCAAACTTCCCATCGGAGACTTCTTGGGACCATACCTGTTTTAATATATGTCTCTAAAAACGCCACATCCCATTGTGTGTGTATTTCAGAGATGGTAAGGTTTTTTAATCTGACAAAAAAACCTCCTAGATCGTTCTCCCTGTCGTTGTAAACTTCGAATACACCATCTGTATTGACAACCTTGGTTGCCCTGTATTCAAAGATGTCCATTACGTGTGCTATCCAAAAACACCAGTCCCTCTTGAATAGAGAAAAGACCTAGAGTGATTGGCAGCACACTTTAAATGCGAATATGACAGCAAAAATTTGTCACATCTGCAAAACACAAAAGAATGTGTCCGACTGCTGCTATAAAGGTTGTATCTTTAAATAACTGTACAAAATAGTAAAGGAATACAGCGCTGTCAGAAAAGATAATATGGCATACATAAATTGATCTGATGTATATACTTTGGATAGAATAACAAGCTGCGGTCACAAAGATGCGAGATACCCACACTGTAATGTTAAAAATAAAAGAAACCGCGCTACATGAACTTATATATAAAAAGGTAAATGCACATCAAACTCATGAGTCCATAAAAGAAAAAATGATGTCAGTGAATGTCCAACAGCAGATCACCGTGGGATACAAATCATCATCCCCAACAATAGTGACATCACACTTAGTTCACCATGGAAAGTAGTGTCAAAGATAGGACAGTCCTCCACCTTCAAAATAACTGCCTCTTACCAGCTCCTTTGATCTCTGGTCAGGAGATCAAAATGTGCCTTTTGGCTTATAACCCAGCCACAGTCTCAAATAGGGATGGGTGAAGGTCAGATCGGCTCTTCCTATTGTTCTAAAAGCCCATATACAACTTGTCCAGTGGCCAGTCATAGAAGGAGAAAAGAAGCTCCCATAGTGTAAAAACGTTTAAGAAGTTTATTGTTTAAAAAAACAGTATTGCACTCACATATAGGCGTAATAATTCAGGCAAAATACGGATATTCGAGCCGGCCGGCTCTCTCTGCAACCGCCCGTGACTTCCGGGACTGCGTGTGTGTGTTGTGGTGGCGTCAGCACGCCGCTCTCCCTACGTCGTTTCGTCAAACCTGACGTCGTCCAGGGGCACGGGCGGCGTGCTGAACGCCACCTATTATACGCCTGTTCATTACAAGAAGGAACCGCCCAGTCCTGAGGTCCGAGCAGTAAGTGATACTACTGCCGCCATATTGCAATGGGGCAAACGCCAGTAGAATCTCAGGGAAAGACACTAGTATCAATCAATGTCCTCCCTTAGTTACAACTGAGTACCATGCTGTAATTCATATACACACAGTCCATAATGTAAAGGGCTGTGTGTAACTATTATGCATGGAACCAATTAATTATAAATAGATGTACCACACGGAACACAGTGGCGGCATCTAGTGGCCAAAATTTATATGGCCTGGCCTAAATCCTAAGGACCATTTATGAAATCACCTGGATACATCAATTAAAATTCCTGAAAAGCAAAAAAATGTTACTAAAAATCTAACAAGTGTATCCTTCACTGCCTTCTTCCTGTGAAGGAGAGGACAGGAAGGAAAAAAGAAAGAAAAAAAGGGAAAAATAAGAAAAAATATTAATATGATCATGTTGGACCTGGTTATATAAAACGCTCACTTCTCAACAGCGATTATGCTGCGATTCGTCTAAGAAAATAAAAATATAAAAAGAATATAAAAAGAAAATGGATCACAAATAGGCACAAGCGTGTCGAATCACTGGGGCCCATGTGTGCGCCAAGTAAACTATAATATTGACAGATAATCCACATTCATTGTTACCCTATGGGGCAACCTATATTTTTATCTCTATAGTGTTGGCTCTAGGCTGCAAAGTTAATTCTAAGTTAATTCAGGCATAAACTCATAATTGTTTTCAATGGACATATACAAGATATACAAAGTTATAAGATAAATCCTAGGATGGAAAAAAGGTTAGAAAGAAAGATAGACATAGATACTTTACACCGACAGCATGTCCCTCAGATGTTCTCGGGCTGGACTGCCTGTAACCATTTAATCCACTTCCTTTTATATGCATTCTCCACCAATCAGAAGATGCCACAAATGAAAGAGATGTCTCAAAATTCATGCTCGGACATTGCTGATACAGTGCGACCCCCTCGGTGCCTACCAGTCTATGAATTAATGAACAATCTCCTTTGATCTCCCAGCCCAAACAGTCCCGACCGTAGTATGTTAATGGCCCCTGGTGAGTTGATTACCACCTAGAGGACCTTCCCTGATTCCCATCAGTGTATTGGAAGCATGTTAATGGCCCCCTGAAGAATGAATGCCTTAAGGTCTGCCAATAACCTTTGATCTAATCAACACCTCTAGGGCTTCTCGGGTTCACACCAAGGTAAATATATTTCTTAAGGTGAGCTTTGTTCTATCATGATATTAAGAAACATTCCCATATATGAAATATATATATACCCACACATAGATACCCACATATACACGTAGATATATATATACATATATATACACATACACCTATATATACATATACACATCCTATGGGGCAAGGCAGTTTAAATTGGAGTCCTTGCAATGGTCCACTTGAATCTCATTGATATAAATATGATATCCAATAATTCCATCACATTTCCCCCTGAAGTTCATTCTTGAACTTATGTCCTCCTTCAATGATCTTGCACCCACCCACAACAGCCCAGAAGCCCCGACCCTTTCCCACCACCACTGCGGCCTCCTCTTCCTTTCTTGAACACGCCGGAACTCCTCAAAGTAGGCTTAAGATAGCAAAGAAATCCTGGTCCTTTGGAGACTCCACATTCAAACCATGAGTGTCTGTATTGCAATGTTTCATCACTCCTCTGCCTTGGAGGAGCGGAACTCCAACATTGATGGCGGGATCCTGGCATATCTAGTTCTCTATCTTTGTAAGACCATGTAATGGTTGCATCGATTGGATCGGACCGCGAGACAGCACTTTTCAGCATGGTGAAGGAAAGTCCAGGAAAGTCTTATTCGTGACACATTTATCTCAAGAAATAACTTAGTGGTCGCTGCTTCTTCAGGTGGGGTCGGGTGGGCCTCCAGACAGTCGTGCATGAATACAAAAAGAGAGAGGAGAACGTTAGTGTACAGATATTGGAGAAATGCTGGACAGGAACAGAGTGTTGGCCATTAAGACTAAATACTCATAAAGGGTGTAATGTGGACGAGTAGAGTGAGTTCCCACAGGGTACAGAGTCTGAGCAACAGCCAATATCATCCATGGCCCTTGATGGTAGGGATAGACAATACTGTCTGTTATTGCCAGGTCTCTGGGTTCACCACACCTGCTCACGGGGCTCAGGTTAAAGTAGTAGGTAGACTAGAGGAGGTGAAATTACATTAAGACATAAAACTGGATGTCCAGGGATACTTTAGTTAAAATATGGTACTTGCGGGCAGGCAAAGTCTTTTTTTAAAGAAAAATTATATGACTGATGTCTTAGTTACATTATCTTGAGAAGATAGATGATAGAAATCAAAGGAAAAAACTCAGAGAGCATAATATTAAAGAAGAAAAAGGAATAGAAGAGAGGTGAGTAATGAAAATGAACAGGAAAAATAGTGGGAATAATAATGAAAAAAAGAACAAAAGACGGAAAAAACTACAGATTGAACGCTGCTCCAACCAAGACTGTTAAAGAGCCTTGAATCTGTATATAAAAAAAAAATGAATACATTGGTTACAAAAAACATAATAAAAATAAAAAATAAATAAATAAATAAAAACAAAAAAAACAAAACAAATGTTTTTCTTAAAAAAAACCCTCCTCTCCCATTAACAGTATTTTTGCAGGTCAGGTACAGAGATATTAAACAACAAAAGGGAGAGAAAAAAAATAAAAAAATAAAAATAAAATAAAAATAATAAAAAATGATTAAAACTTTTGGAATTTAGGTAAACCTGACTGCACTTTATTACTAAAAATTGAAGAGGCTTATCCCTGGAACAAGAAAAATATAGTTCTAGGGTCCTCTCTTACATGTGCAACTTCTTAGTACTGGTCTGGATTGGATCTGGCTTCCTCAGAGATTTGTTTCTGAGTTAGTGGCCTTTCTGTTCCTTGAGAGAAGATACCTTGTTGAGGTACACATTCTCACAGCTTTGGCAATCATTCTCCTGATAGTAACGCACATTATTACCTGCATCAGGAAAAGCAATAAGGCTGCACAGATTAGGACAACAACAGGGTGGAGCAAAATGTTTAGGAAAGCTGTAGCGTTCAGACTATACCCAAATAAACTTTCCCACCAGGAAATCTTAGCATCTGCGTCTAAAGCGTGGGATACTTGGATCAGTCTATTTTGATCATGGGTGAGTCGTATGGTGGCTTGTTTTTCAGCATCTCCTAGTACATTTAATATTTCATCCTGTTGTCCGAAATCCATCAGCCAAGCTTTTAACTCAGCCCCAAATCCCAGAGGAAGTTTCTGTAGGTGTAAGGGGATGTCAGGTTTGCTATAAAACCTTTCTTCAGGGGTGATCGGGGTACAACCCGGTGTTCCTGCTATATCCATGCCACGGGCCAGAGGAGGTGTACTATAGACTCCCCGAGGTAGTGTACCCTGCTGGGTACCATTTAACCTGATGCTGAAAACAGTGCATCATTAGACATGTGATACTAGCACCAGTACCCTGGTCTCCAGTCTCAAGTAGTTTTAACTTTGTTTAGGACCAGTTGGGACACTACCCCGGCATCCATTAGACATGACCCCCCCTGTTCCAGCATTGTTGCCTTTTCCCATAGCACAACCCCTACCTTCCTCTAGCACTTATCAGTACCAGTCATCTGAGGCTGTCCAGACTCAAACCATCAGAACAAGATGGACTCCAGGGTGTAATCCAGTAGAGTCTGATAGGATAGTATTCAGATTGACCGTGATACCTGCACAATGTTCCATCCCTGCCATTAGGGATGAGAACAGTGCAAGTAAGATTTTTGACGATCCTGGAACTGAGTCATCCACCAATCTATTACGACTCATAGGCAACCTGGATACTACCCCCCCCCCCCCCCCTGTCTGTCCTTGCAAAGTGATGCTGGACAGAGCAAGTTGGCTTCCCTAACCCCTTCCCTGATATGTAGCACAAGACCCCCCCAATGTGATCCTGAATAGCTCCAGCTCCATAGTGTTTTAAGGTACCCAGTGCCCCACCTCTAGCTCCAAAGACAGTCTCCATTAAGCCTCTATTTCCTAAGGATGGGAAATAGTCAGAATACCCGGATTGAAAACCACCTGCCACCAGGTACACAAGTTTCTTTATAGAGGCTGCACACCTTCTGGGGCACTGGTCTTCCTGTCATGCAGGACACAGACCACTAGTTAAGGTACGCAAGGAGTCTAGGACAGGAAGGACACCTATGGGTATCCACTGAGGATAATACAGCATGCCCACACAACTCCATCCCTGTGCCTGGATTTCAGAGACCATGCCCAGGGTATACAATGCACCTCTACGTATGGTTAGGTTCAAAGAACCCTCTAGTTCCCTGACTTACGTTACATTGGTATTCCTTAGGACACAAACAAACTCGTCTATGTCCCAACTAATACCCAGGTGCTTCCTTCCCAGCAATGACCTCTTCATTCAGAACACAGAGTGCAATATACACAATCTTCCTGCACAACTCTTCTCCGGGCTCTCCCAAAACTATACACTCTCAACTTGTATGCCATCAGGCAGGCCCTCATACTACACATCTGAAGATAAATCTGAAGGAAATTGGAAAACAAAAATTGCATAATGTGTATCCAACTCGAGGAACTTCTGCTACCAAACACAACTGGCCAAAGGGCAAAGAAATATCCCTTGCAGCACTGAGGCGCCGGGATCACTGAACAGTAGTGGGTACACGAGCCGACCCTTTAAAGCCAGGAAACCCAATTATAGAATCTGAGAAATAAAACACCAATAAAATTTAGTAATAAATATTCCATTTTCCTCCTAGAAACAAAATAATCCAATGGTTATATACCTGTAACACGACATTAGCATATGAAACACAAATATACATTACATTACATTACATAAACAGTGCACTTTTTTTTTAAGATACCAAAAAATTGTTGAGCTCAACTTATCATTAATATGTATTACTTAATACACATTAATACCACGTGGATTTTTGTTTTATGGTATACCAATAATTCCAAAAAAAACTTATTCACCATGGTTGAAAAAAAAATTAGCAATTCGTAAAAAAAACCTTTTAGCAGTATCATTTGTCAACAGATCATAATACCTCACCACAAAGACCCTCTCCAGTACTGTTTTCCTGAAAAACAAAGTCATTTTAGTACATGTATCTTTCAATTCACTAGTACAGATAATTATCTTGGCTCAGGTCATTTGCATGTCAATACAGTTCGCTGCACCTTTTCACAGACCTGGTGAGAAAGAAGGGGGGTCATTTGGGTGGGCTGTCAGCAGCTGAGAACAAACGTCACACAATACAAAATATATTGCATATTCCACACGCTCACACAAATGGCTAGGTTATAGATGAACTCTAGACATCACACATATCAGCATGTTTTCTATAATACCCGGTACTTCTTCTTAAACCCATAACATCTGTTTGGTAAGGTTGAAATTCTTTCAGAGATCCAACCCATTTCGTTAGCCCCTTCTCAGCCTGTATGGACGCATTCTCAGGAGTTTGGAATGGGACCCCTGACCCAGGTGGTCCATACTTCCTACACTTAGGCCATGTGGCGAAGCGTGCAGAGTACACTTCAAAATCACGTCTTGTGGTCCTATATGGATTATGCTTACCGACTTTTTGACGGGAACTGGATAGACAGAATCTCGCGATATGGCCCACTAGGCCACATAGGTGACATTTTATGTTAGTTAAAGTGGTACAACATCTCTTAACAAAAGGCTTTGCTTTAGACGACTGAGAATATGGGATGGCCTCTTCTGGAGTAGTAGTTTTTACCTGCGGCTTACAAAATATAGGGGCAATTTTTAAAGAGCTCTTACCTTCCTGGGATTTATTCTTGTTGATACATACCTTAGGTGTGGAGGATGTCCCCCTGAATTCAGACCTACCCAAATCGGTTACCTTGTTATCGTCTCTATCTGAAAACTGATCCAACGGCTCCTGGAAGCTGACAGATAATGGTTTCGCCCCACCATCTGCATCCTTCTGTCTTTTTCCCAACTGATGAACGTCCTCCTGTAGTCTTTTGTTTTCTAGTACTAATTGCTGGTGGATAGCCTCTGAATTTGACATAGAAGCTTCTAAAGTACTGATGTTACCTTTGGTGATTTCTAGTTCTTCTTTCAGGGATGTAATTTGCACTTTCAAATGTTCATACTGATTAGCTAACCACCTGGCCACAAAGATTTGCGGCGTTTTTCCCGTGCGCTTACTACAGCTTCTTTCAGTGAAATTTAATTCCACATCCTCTCCCGTCAGCGGGACAGAAAGTGTCCCTTCTGACTGGAAACTTTCCTCCCTTAATGCCAGCATGGCCATTTCCTCTCCATGTTGTGGTGGCCTACTCTGTCTTGGAGCTGTACACTTCTTCTTGAAGTGTCCGGGTCTGCGGCAGTTGAAGCAAGCTGGTTTCCCTTTTGGTTTTTCTCCGAGATCTGCACTGTCCAACTGATCAGTGACAATGCAGATCCTTTGAGGTTTCTGTGACTCCCAATCTGCTATATTGCTTTCAATAGCAGTTGCAAGTGACAACAAAGAGGAGAGGGGCTTATCTCTCCAGTCTGGATTTTCAGTCATCAATTTTTCTCTGTTTCCTCTCAACCCGGTCATGAAGCTATGTATCAATACTGGTGATAGGGCACTGTTAGTAATGTCCTCACCAGCTGATTCCACGGCTTGTTTAAAGTGATTGTAGTATGTCATACAATCTTCCTGTGGACCTTGGATCACTGCTGACACCTTGGTCCAAGACTGGGGACGATAGACTGTTTTAATCAACTGCGCCAATTGCTTAGTGAGTATATCTCCTAGATGGCTGGAGTCAACATACAGGGTCTGTGGAATATTGGTTTTACTAAGGATTTCATCCAAGTCCCCATCTCCACAAACCCTCTTCATTATTTGAAGCATATCACTCCAGTTTGCATTGTAGCTTGTCTGGATGTCCAGCAGCTCTTTGGCAAATTTAATAGGATCTGTCCTTGGATGGGGGATAACACTCAGAAATCCCTTCATCTCAGAGGGAGTCCATGGCACGTGATGTGTCATCTTTCCCGTGGATCTCCCACTGTTGTCATAGACCACCTGTTCTCTTACAGGATAGACAGATACGTCATCTGAAAAAGATATCAGTTGTGGATTGGTCTTTTGGGGTTCTGTCACCGAATCCCAATAAGATTGTGGACGATGGTTGCTGCCAGGTGGGGGCACTTTATACAACTGCAAAGTGCCCTGAAGGGTGGCATTAACAGTCCCATGGTACACAGGTGTGCCCACATTGGGTGATATCCTTTCACCATCAGAGTGACACCACACAGGTCCTTGCTGTGGGATGCTAGTTACTTGGGGGTATAAAGGTACATAGGCTGTGTACTCTGTAGCAGAACTGCCAGTATTGCTTACAGCAGCAGGGTTGCTAGTTAACTGCCGTTTAGGGGAGAAGGCTGGCTCGCAGCCCGTAAATGGGGGATTACTATATTCGGGAGGGTCTTCTGTCCGAGGGGAAGAAAGTTTCCCTTTTGATGGTATCTGGTCTCTGGAACTGGGGAGACTTTTCTCCCCTGATTCCAGCATTCCCTCCCCCTGGTTTGCTGTGCTATCTCCTTCCTGTGGTTTCAATGCTTCACAGGAAGAGTTTTTCTGTGATTCATTGGGGGTTTTAACTGGGGTGTTAAACTTGGCAGCAAGTTGTAGCTTCCCCTTTTTTTCATCTGTTGATAGATGACAATTCCTATCACTTTCTGAGTATCTGGCCAACAAGGACCGGGCGACTGTATAAGGCCCCAATCCTGGCCATTCCTCATCATCCCCCTGTTCATCGCTGTCACTACTCTGGGGATGTGGCTCTAGTGGCTGTCCCTGCTTGTCCCTACTCCGCAGCATCATCTGGTGTTTTTTCTCCTTAACTCCCACCGTAAAAATATTCACATCATCAGTTCTATGCATGGATTCTACCATCCACGCGCTCCACGCATCTCTTTCATTTGTTCGTGTCATCTTCCCGCGGTGATTGTACCACAGGGCTTCCCAAGCGTTCGGCTTAAAAGTACCTCTTTTAGAATACTTTTTCCCAGTCCAACTATCCCAATCTTGCAAATATTTCACAACCCAAGGTCCATATTTATCTATCATCTCTTCCCTCGGGGTCAAGTGGTATGGTTCCCCACGGTTAGACGCCCTCTTTGAAGCGATTCGATTACCCATCCTTTACGGACTCCGGACCTTGAACTGATTTCCCCAACCTTTTTACAGGTTGCCTTTACTTCAGAGGTAGCTACTCTCTGACCAAGAATTGGGTTGACAGGTACTGCCCCTGTCGCCCTTGCCGATTTTTTTTCGCTACTTGCTAGGCCAATTCCCTGTCCTGGCTATAGTCCTTCAAAAAATCAGCCTGGAGATTTTCCCAAACTAAATAATAGTTTAATCCCCCCGTGGACTTTTCTAAAGTACTCTAAAAGAAATGCTTAACGAAAGGTTATTACTAATGCGTGCTTGTAGTACAGGAGGTAGTTAACTGATGCACACCTAATTGCAATACGATTTGTAGGAGTTACATCATTACAGATCTAATCACAAAGCTTACGATCCCCAGTTAGTAGTTTACACAGAAAGATAGATACATACATCGAAGATCATTCAGTGTGTACTAGGCCCACAGGTGCAATTCGATCTCAAAGACCGGGAAGCGTCTTGACCTAGACTCATGCAAGGGTCAACCAGAAGCGCTTGTTGGCAGAAAGGCCCAGATCCTACTTCTTTCCACTGCCTTCAAACGTCCAATCAGAACCCCTTATCATTCACGCAGACACCCTCCTGCAGTGTTGGCCCAACCGAGCAGGATGCCTTCTCATACACTCTCAGTACAATTTTATTTCACTTATACTGTTCATATCAGTCTCATCAAAGTATTAGTACAGACAAAAGGTTATATAGATAAACAATGTTCAAAGAAGCTTGCTAGTTTGGGTGTTCATACAGGGGAGACAGACATACAAAGACATAAAAATGCTTACTGTTTCTGGAGTTAGACTTGTCCTCCACCCGCAGAATCACTCGAACGTGAAGCTTCCTCACACGACGGGCACCATTTGTTACGGAAATATTTATACCTCACTTAAACGATTAACGATACAAATATAATTGATTAAACCTTTGTCTATATAAAAATAAAAACGAGTGATAACAGGGAAAAAAGATAAAAATTACATTTATTTACACAGAAAAAAGAAGGTTAGAATGATTAGAATTTATCATATATCTCTATAGTGTTGGCTCTAGGCTGCAAAGTTAATTCTAAGTTAATTCAGGCATAAACTCATAATTGTTTTCAATGGACATATACAAGATATACAAAGTTATAAGATAAATCCTAGGATGGAAAAAAGGTTAGAAAGAAAGATAGACATAGATACTTTACACCGACAGCATGTCCCTCAGATGTTCTCGGGCTGGACTGCCTGTAACCATTTAATCCACTTCCTTTTATATGCATTCTCCACCAATCAGAAGATGCCACAAATGAAAGAGATGTCTCAAAATTCATGCTCGGACATTGCTGATACAGTGCGACCCCCTCGGTGCCTACCAGTCTATGAATTAATGAACAATCTCCTTTGATCTCCCAGCCCAAACAGTCCCGACCGTAGTATGTTAATGGCCCCTGGTGAGTTGATTACCACCTAGAGGACCTTCCCTGATTCCCATCAGTGTATTGGAAGCATGTTAATGGCCCCCTGAAGAATGAATGCCTTAAGGTCTGCCAATAACCTTTGATCTAATCAACACCTCTAGGGCTTCTCGGGTTCACACCAAGGTAAATATATTTCTTAAGGTGAGCTTTGTTCTATCATGATATTAAGAAACATTCCCATATATGAAATATATATATACCCACACATAGATACCCACATATACACGTAGATATATATATACATATATATACACATACACCTATATATACATATACACATCCTATGGGGCAAGGCAGTTTAAATTGGAGTCCTTGCAATGGTCCACTTGAATCTCATTGATATAAATATGATATCCAATAATTCCATCACAGACTCCTGGCTGCGAGGCGGGTGGAGACAGAGCTGGAAATGATGAGGCGACACTGAGGGCTCAGCTTGGTGAGTGCACAGTGCACCTGCTCCCAGCCACTGACTCCTGGCTGGGTGGCAGGGGAAAGCGGAGCCGCCCGCTGACAATGAGCCGAGCCGGTGACAATGTTGAATGACAGGTCGGAGATGGAAAGCAGAAGATGCTGCCGGGTCAGTGCCCCGCTGCTAACTAAATTAGAGTGGTAGTACTCACCGATGTGCAGTAGTTTGTACAGAGGCTGTTTCTTCCTGTGGTGGAGGTGCAGAAGTGCAGCGCACAGGAATGCCCTGTTGACCGGAATCGTCACACGAAGTGGAGCCCAGTGCCAGAAAATTCCGGAATCTAGCCCAAACCTGCGGGACCCCGGGACACACTTGAAGTCACGGGACGGTCCCGCGGAATCTGGGACGGTTGGGAGGTATGAATTTAGTAGCGCTGGCTGCACGGAGAGCGTCAAGTTCTAGCATGTTCTACTGTATAGCGCCATGAAGAACACCTTATGAGTATCAGTCACAGACCAGAGGGGGTGGGGCATTGTAACTTCAATGCCTCCTTCACCCATGCATTGCATATTACTGCACCTAAATTAATTCAATATGTTAGCATGCGTTAAGGTGCACTGTGCTAAAGTATAACTAAAGGCAAAACTTTTTTTTTAGTTTTGGATAGAGTGGAGAGGGATTAGAAATTCCTCCCAACTTTGGGAACGAGGCACACCTATTAGCAAAAGTGTGTGGGCATAGGTCAACCCCCCCTGCCACACTCCCTTCAAGGAGAATTAAAAGATTAGTTCAACCCACAAGTGCTTTTTACCACTACTATTCTTACTTTTTTTTGTTCATAGCACAAGAAATAAAAATCACAGAGGTGATCAAATACCACAAAAAGAAAGCGCAATTTGTGGGAAAAAAGGACATCAATTTTGTTTGGGTACAACGTCGCAGAACCGCACAATTGTCAGTTAAAGTGACGCAGTGCCGTATTGCAAAAAATGGCCTGGTCATTAAGGTGGAAAATCTTCCGGTCTGTAAGTGGTTAAGGCAGCCCACTCAATTTGAAGGGACAGTAAGTTGCCACAATGCATGTGAATGCATCTGTACATGTTTGTTGTGGTGCAGTCAGTGGCGGCCCGTCCATAAGTGCCCACCACATAAGATAATCCTTGCGCCAGGCCTCTAATCTCCATGGAGGGTGCCGGACGCATGGATTTCAATGGTTTTTTTTTTGGAAGCACATGATTAGAGCCTGAGGCTCTAATTTGCTTCAAAAAAGGGTGGTCTCTGGGCACAGAGCACTGCACCCTGAGCCCACCCAGTTGTGTGACAATAGCAAATAATTATTCGTTATTGTCTTGCTGATTCTCCTCCCGGTCAATCAGAGAATGGGGGGCGGTGCGAGTGAAGGGGGAGGTTTATTTGCCGCCCCCCCCCCCCCAAATATTGAGCACCAGCCACCACTGGGTGCAGTGCCATTCATCTAGAATAGCGCCCCAGCGTACATATACAGTAAGTGAAACCGCACCTGTGCTGAAGCACACCACAACGCACTGATGTGACTGCTCTGTGTGTTTTGGTGTGCTGCATTGCCAAACATAGTGAAGACACTTATTTGTTCCCTGCGATGCCATGACAGCATTTTCAAAAATAAAAAAATTAGAAAAAGACGCACGCCAATGCCAGTGCGTTGGCCCTCTGCAGCAGAGTGAATAGGCTATTAAACTGTCACCCAGCAAAAGGAGGAAGTACCTCACATATCATGTAATGGCTGGACGTTACCTGGAATTAAGAAATGTATATTTTGTAGGACATGGAGTGAAGGAGGCATCAAGGAGGGGGAGGCAATGGGAAAAACCTCAGGAAAGAGGTGAAAAGGACCCCCATATGAAGGCTCCTGGAATAATGGTGTCACAAATCCCAGGAGACTTCAGGACATGAGGGATATCTGCACTGTGAATGCAGCAGGAACTCTCCACCACACTGCACATGCACCATCATCTGTCCCTAGGGGGATGTTTTAAAGAATTAGTGATGTCACCTAAGAAAATGGCAGCAGAGGAGCTGCAGTGCTGAGATGGAGCAAAGACTTACAGCAGACATTGCAGAATTTGCTGGGTGGGCATGTTTTTTGTTAACCACCCAGCGTTGCAGGTAAGATGGTAAAAAAAAAATTGTAAAGAGGGGGGGGGGTGAAGTTGATCTTTAAGCAAAGCACAAAACATTCATATGCAGAAAGTGACTGGTGACCAAAAAGATGGACAATGTAGGAAAGAGGGATAGAGGAATTTCGTTCCAAAAGAGGGACAGTCCCTCCAAATGAAGGACATTCATGAACTACTCTCACTGCAGTGCCTTTATAAATGCCACCGCAGTACACCAACATTCATAATGTACACACTGAGAGTTTCACAAGGATTTTCTTCCTCTGGATAAACTGGGGGTATAGGATTGTGTATATGGAAATTCATTATTTTTTTAAATTGTTTGAACTGGATCAATGGTCTTCAAACTGCATCCCGGTGGCCAGATGTTACCCTTTGCTTGCTTTTATCTGGTCCTTGGGCACTATTCTATGCAATGATGGCAATGAAGGGTACAGTTCCTCCCAAAGACACCAATGATAGGGTGCAATTCCTACCAAAGACACCAATGATAGGGTGCAATTCCTACCAATGACATCAATGATAGGGCACAGTTCCTTCCAAAGACACCAACAATGAGGCACAATTCCTCCCAATGACACAGATGATGGGGCACAATTCCTCCCAATGACACAGATGATGGGGCACAATTCCTCCCAATGACACAGATGATGGGGCACAATTCCTCCAACTGACACCAATGATGGGGGATTGTTTACTCTCACTGATGCTGGGACATTTTGTACTTTCAATGGCTGGAGTCTGGCCCGCCTAAAGTCTGAAGGACAGTAAATTGTCCCTTTGTTTAGAAAGTTTGGAAACTCCTGAACTAGATGGACTTTGTTCAACCTAACGATGTAACTATGTTTCTTTCTTCTTTATTTCAAGACTATCCAAACAGAGATAGCAAACATTCTTTGTAATAGTACAGAGGCAATAACAGCTACCCCTTATGAAGGGTCTAGATCAGTGGTCTCCAAACTACGGGTCGGGGGCCGGATGCGGCCCTTTGCTTGCTTTTATCTGCCCTTGGAGCATTATTCTCTCCACTGTCAGCAACAGTGGGGCATAGTTCCTGCCACTGACACCGACATTGGGGCACTATTCCTCCCACCAACACCAATGATGGGCACTATTCCTCCCATTGATACAAATGATGGCGCACTATTCCTCCCATTGATACAATGATGGGGCACTATTCCTCCCACTGATATCAATGATGAGGCACTATTCCCACTATTCCTCCCATTGATACCAATGATGGGGCATTATTCCTCCCACTGATATCAACGATGAGGCACTATTCCTTCCATTGATACCACTGATGGGGCACTATTCCTCCCATTGACACCAATGATGGGCACTATTCCTCCAACTGATACCAACCATGGGGCACTATTCCTCCCACTGACACCAATGATGCAGCACTATTCCTCCCACTGATACCAATGATAGGGCATTATTACGTTCCCTAATATCAATCATGGGGCATTATTTTCTCCCTCAGAGGCCAGGACATTTTCTACTCCCACTGACCACAGTCTGGCCCCTCTAAAGCTTGAAGGACAGTAAACTGGCCCTTTGTTTACAACGTTTTTACTATTCATTGGAGCACATTGACAGGTGTTTTCAGCTTGTGTTGCAGTGTGATTTTGATGTGTTAATATGCATTTTCATACATGGTGTTTTTTGTTTTTTTTTCTGGACAGTGAGGACTGATTTCCTGCAGTGACATCATTGTGTGGACTTAAGAAGCATCTACTTCCAGGGGATGACAAGGCAGGAAAATGCAGTATTTTCATGCATCACTATAGAATTCTCCTGGCCTCACACCGCATGTCTGTGCCCCCATTAGGGAGATTCCCCCTCTCTATTAGTCCTGCTTATCATCAGAAGTGAAAGCAAAAGAAAATCCCAACTTTTGGGTTGTCTCCAGAACCATACCTCCCAACTTTTGGAGATGGGAATGAGGGACACCTATCAGCAAAGGTATGCAGGCATAGAACACACCCCTTGCCACACCCCCTTAAAGGAGAATTGTACAAAAAACAAGATTGGTTAAATTCACAAGTGCTTCTTTTACCACTACTATTCCTTTATATTGGCTTTTGGAATTTACAAATGCAGCAATTTAGAAATCAGATGAAAGGTTTAGTGCTGGAAAACACTTTTTGATAGATAAAAAGTGCATTTGATATACAGCTATACAGATCAAACCAAAATGAGGGACAAATGAGGAGTGAGGGACAGAGGGACTTTGCTCCAAATCAGGAACAGTCCTTATGAAATCAGGGACAGTTGGGAGCTATGTCCAGAACAGTAACTATGGGGAAATCTTCCAATGGGGACACTAGTTCCGGTGAACCCGGTGACAAATGGGGATTACCTCAGTTTGGAAGGATTTCTTCTCATTAAATGCTGTGGTACAGGAAGTGAAAGGAAATCTCCCCAATGGGACAGAGAAGGAACAAATATAACCCCGTTATAACCCTCCCTTACTCTATCTGAAATGGAAAAAAGTTTTGCCTTTAGTTCTACTTTACGCCCTTACGGTAGGCCTGAGACTCACAAGAGAATCTGATTTCAAACCTACCGTCAGGGCGTGACCTTACAGCGCCCGGAAGTGATGTTTGCGGAGGTAAGCGGTGGACACTGTCTTCCTTAGTTTTGTGAGTCTCGTGGGTCCTGTGCCGTGTAGAACGCTTTTTTAATGCTGATAATTTGAAGTACTGATTGACTGATGGATTTTTTTTGTCATTTTGAGTGTAAAATAAACGAGAGAGAAAAATGGAATTACGCTATTTGAGCCCCTTTTTTCTGTCCGAGTACCTGTGGGAGATCCAGCACAAGCTCTGACACCCTCCATGACGTGGAAAACAGCTGTGGTTAATATATCAAAGCGTGATGTGTTCATCTTTCTGGGGAGTGAGAACCCCTAAGAGGAGTGTGACGCACGGCTTGTGCATTCTGGTGTGAGGTGCACAACTTTTATACCACATTAGGACCACCATCTGTGTCTTCCTGGACTTTTATCACCATCTGTAATTCTTCAATTTTCTCATGTACCATTACCATATGAAAGCTGGTCATAATAAACAATGACAGTAGCACTGCTTTAGTAATCAGAGGTACCTTTAGAGTACCTGTGGACATTGTATAGATGACATGCTAGGTTTTGTAGTACATTGTATAGATGACATGCTAGGTTTTGTAGTACATTGTATAGATGACATGCTAGGTTTTGTAGTACATTGTATAGATGACATGATGGGTTTTGTAGTACATTGTATAGATGACATGATAGGTTTTGTAGTACGTTGTATAGATGACATGCTAGGTTTTGTAGTACATTGTATAGATGGCATGATGGGTTTTGTAGTACATTGTATAGATGACATGTTGGATTTTGTAGTACATTGTATAGATGACATGATGGGTATTGTAGTACATTGTATAGATGACATGATGGGTTTTGTAGTACATTGTATAGATGACATGATGGGTTTTGTAGTACATTGTATAGATGACATGATGGGTTTTGTAGCACATTGTATAGATGACATGATGGGTTTTGTAGTACATTGTATAGATGGCATGATGGGTTTTGTATTACATTGTATAGATGACATGATGGGTTTTGTAGTACATTGTATAGATGGCATGATGGGTTTTGTAGTACATTGTATAGATGGCATGATGGGTTTTGTAGCACATTGTATAGATGAAATGCTGGGTTTTGTAGTGCATTGTATAGATGACATGTTGGGTTTTGTAGTACATTGTATAGATGACATGCTGAGTTTTGTAGTACATTGTATAGATGACATGTTGGATTTTGTAGTACATTGTATAGATGACATGATGGGTTTTGTAGTACATTGTATGGATGGCATGATGGGTTTTGTAGTACATTGTATAGATGACATGATGGGTTTTGTAGTACATTGTATAGATGACATGATGGGTTTTGTAGTACATTGTATGGATAACATGATGGGTTTTGTAGTGCATTGTATAGATGGCATGATGGGTTTTGTAGTACATTGTATAGATGACATGCTGGGTTTTGTAGTACATTGTATAGATGACATGCTGGATTTTGTAGTTCATTGTATAGATGACATGTTGGGTTTTGTAGTTCATTGTATAGATGACATGCTGGGTTTTGTAGTACATTGTATAGATGACATGCTGGGTTTTGTAGTACATTGTATAGATGACATGCTGGGTTTTGTAGTTCTTACTGGCAGCATCCCATCCGGGATCCCGGTGATTGCTCTCACTGCTGTGGAATCCTCTGACATAGAAGTGTGATAATATTTCTGATGACAGCTGAGGACTGTTCTCGCCCCTTCCACTCCCGCTCCGCCCCCTTCTATCCCCGCCCCCTGGGACGGTCCAGCTGGCGGTGACGTCTCGCGGAGCGCAGGTCGCGGTGCATTGTGGGGAGGCGGTGACGTGTTCCCCGGCCGGACCCAGGATGGCTGACGATAGACAGCATAAGCTGGCGGCTGCCCGGAGGAAGGTAAATACCACTCGGTGGGGTGTCACTGTATATCAGACTAACATTAGAGAGGCCCACGGCCGGGGGGAGGAGAGGATACACGGCCAGCAGCCGGGGGAGGATAGGGGCGGTGTGTGCGGACTGGGGCCGGGTGACAGCTAGAGAGGGAGGGGTGAGAGGTCAGGAGGACCAGAGAGTCGAAAGAATGAGAGCACCGGGCATGGAATGGGTGGAAACACAGGACAGAGGGACACGGAGCAGAGAGACGGGACCTGGGGCAGAGAGACGGGACCTGGGGCAGAGAGACAGGAGCTGGGGCAGAGAGACAGGAGCTGGGGCAGAGAGACAGGACCTGGGGCAGAGAGACAGGACCTGGGGCAGAGAGACAGGACCTGGGGCAGAGAGACAGGACCTGGGGCAGAGAGACAGGACCTGGGGCAGAGAGACAGGACCTGGGGCAGAGAGACGGGACCTGAGACGGGACCTGGGGCAGAGAGACGGGACCTGGGGCAGAGAGACGGGACCTGGGGCAGAGAGACGGGACCTGGGGCAGAGAGACGGGACCTGGGTCAGAGAGAGACGGGACAGAGAGACAGGACCTGGGACAGAGAGACAGGAGCTGGGACAGAGAGAGACGGGACAGAGAGACAGGACCTGGGACAGAGAGAGACGGGACAGAGAGACAGGACCTGGGACAGAGAGACAGGACCTGGGACAGAGAGAGACGGGACAGAGAGACAGGACCTGGGACAGAGAGACAGGAGCTGGGACAGAGAGAGACGGGACAGAGAGACAGGACCTGGGACAGAGAGAGACGGGACAGAGAGACAGGTCACAGAGACAGGACAGAGGGACGAGACAGGACCTGGGACAGAGAGACAGGTCACAGAGACAGGACAGAGGGACAAGACCTGGGACAGAGAGACAGGTCATAGAGACAGGACCTGGGACAGAGAGACAGGTCATAGAGACAGGACCTGGGACAGAGAGACAGGTCATAGAGACAGGACCTGGGACAGAGAGACAGGTCATAGAGACAGGACCTGGGACAGAGAGACAGGTCATAGAGACAGGACCTGGGACAGAGAGACAGGTCATAGAGACAGGACCTGGGACAGAGAGACAGGTCACAGAGACAGGACAGAGGGACGAGACATGACCTGGGACAGAGAGACAGGTCATAGAGACAAGACCTGGGACAGAGAGACAAGAGAGACAGGACAGGACAGAGGGACGAGACAGGACCTGGGATAGAGAGACAGGTCATAGAGACAAGACCTGGGACAGAGAGACAAGAGAGACAGGACAGGACAGAGGGACGAGACAGGACCTGGGATAGAGAGACAGGTCACAGAGACAGGACAGAGGGACGAGACAGGACCTGGGACAGAGAGACAGGTCACAGAGACAGGACAGAGGGACGAGACAGGACCTGGGACAGAGAGACAGGTCACAGAGACAGGACAGAGGGACGAGACATGACCTGGGAAAGAGAGACAGGTCATAGAGACAAGACCTGGGACAGAGAGACAAGAGAGACAGGACAGGACAGAGGGACGAGACAGGACCTGGGATAGAGAGACAGGTCATAGAGACAAGACCCGGGACAGAGAGACAGGTCACAGAGACAAGACCCGGGACAGAGAGACAGGTCACAGAGACAAGACCCGGGACAGAGAGACAGGTCACAGAGACAAGACCCGGGACAGAGAGACAGGTCACAGAGACAAGACCCGGGACAGAGAGACAGGTCACAGAGACAAGACCCGGGACAGAGAGACAGGTCACAGAGACAAGACCCGGGACAGAGAGACAGGTCACAGAGACAAGACCTGGGACAGAGAGACAGGTCACAGAGACAAGACCCGGGACAGAGAGACAGGTCACAGAGACAAGACCCGGGACAGAGAGACAGGTCACAGAGACAAGACCCGGGACAGAGAGACAGGTCACAGAGACAAGACCCGGGACAGAGAGACAGGTCACAGAGACAAGACCCGGGACAGAGAGACAGGTCACAGAGACAAGACCCGGGACAGAGAGACAGGTCACAGAGACAAGACCCGGGACAGAGAGACAGGTCACAGAGACAAGACCCGGGACAGAGAGACAGGTCACAGAGACAAGACCCGGGACAGAGAGACAGGTCACAGAGACAAGACCCGGGACAGAGAGACAGGTCACAGAGACAAGACCCGGGACAGAGAGACAGGTCACAGAGGCAAGACCCGGGACAGAGAGACAGGTCACAGAGACAAGACCCGGGACAGAGAGACAGGTCACAGAGACAAGACCCGGGACAGAGAGACAGGTCACAGAGACAAGACCCGGGACAGAGAGACAGGTCACAGAGACAAGACCCTGGACAGAGAGACAGGTCACAGAGACAAGACCCGGGACAGAGAGACAGGTCACAGAGACAAGACCCGGGACAGAGAGACAGGTCACAGAGACAAGACCCGGGACAGAGAGACAGGTCACAGAGACAAGACCCGGGACAGAGAGACAGGTCACAGAGACAAGACCCGGGACAGAGAGACAGGTCACAGAGACAAGACCCGGGACAGAGAGACAGGTCACAGAGACAAGACCTGGGACAGAGAGACAGGTCACAGAGACAAGACCTGGGACAGAGAGACAAGACCTGGGACAGAGAGACAAGACCTGGGACAGAGAGACAAGACCTGGGACAGAGAGACAAGACCTGGGACAGAGAGACAGGACCTGGGACAGAGAGACAGGTCACAGAGACAGGACCTGGGACAGAGAGACAGGTCACAGAGACAGGACCTGGGACAGAGAGACAGGTCACAGAGACAAGACCTGGGACAGAGAGACAGGACCTGGGACAGAGAGACAGGTCACAGAGACAGGACCTGGGACAGAGAGACAGGTCACAGAGACAAGACCTGGGACAGAGAGACAGGTCACAGAGACAAGACCTGGGACAGAGAGACAGGTCACAGAGACAAGACCTGGGACAGAGAGACAGGTCACAGAGACAAGACCTGGGACAGAGAGACAGGTCACAGAGACAAGACCTGGGACAGAGAGACAGGTCACAGAGACAAGACCTGGGACAGAGAGACAGGTCACAGAGACAAGACCTGGGACAGAGAGACAGGTCACAGAGACAAGACCTGGGACAGAGAGACAGGTCACAGAGACAAGACCTGGGACAGAGAGACAGGACCTGGGACAGAGAGGCAGGTCACAGAGACAGGACCTGGGACAGAGAGACAGGTCACAGAGACAGGACCTGGGACAGAGAGACAGGTCACAGAGACAGGACCTGGGACAGAGAGACAGGTCACAGAGACAGGACAGAGGGACGAGACAGGACCTGGGACAGAGAGACAGGACAGAGAGACAAGACCCGGGACAGAGAGACAGGTCACAGAGACAAGACCCGGGACAGAGAGACAGGTCATAGAGACAAGACCCGGGACAGAGAGACAGGTCATAGAGACAAGACCCAGGACAGAGAGACAGGTCACAGCGACAAGACCTGGGACAGAGAGAAGACCTGGGACAGAGAGACAGAGATATGGAACACAGGACAGAGGGATGGGGCACCAGACAGATACAGGGTGAGAAATGCAGGGAGATGGAGGTGACAGGACAGGGCAATAATATGAAGGAAATTCAGGGTGACAGGACATGGAGCAGAGGAATGTAGGGGTCCAGGGGGGGGGTGACAGAATGTAGGGAAGACACATGTAGGGGGTAGCAGGACACAGGGAAGAGAAATAAAGGGGTGTGGTAGCACACAGGGCTGAGAGATGTAGGGAATTTGGGGCAAAGAAGTGAGGGGGAGGGAGGATTACTGCAGACAGGATTTGAGGGACAGAGAAATGCAGGGAGATGTGGATGACAGGACACAAAGCAATGGAATCCAGAGTTGGCAACACCCAGGGCAGAGAGATGTAAGAAATTTGGGGTGACAGGACATGGAGCAAAGAAATGTGGAAAGAGGGTGTAAGAGGAGACAGGAGTTACAGAACAGACAAAATGCAGGCAGATGGGGGTGATAGGACATGGGGAAGAGCAATGTGGGGAGATGGGACTAACTCTACATGGGGAAGAGATACGTAGGGAATTTGGGTTGACAGGTCAAGGAGCAAAAAAACATGGGGAGGGTGGGGGAGTAACTGGAGACGAGTTACAGGACAGCAAAATACAGGGCTCTAGGGGTGACAGGACATAGGAAGAAGGAATGTGGAGAGGTGGGGGGTGACAGGACACTTGGCTCCCCCAGACATTTATGGTGGTGTTTTTATATCGTCGTCCTTCAGATGCTTCAAAACACACTCCCCCTTTTTTACCATTTAGGAGAGTTTCACTTGGGCTTCAGCTTGTGTGATCAGCAAGCTTTGTTAAAGGTTTTAAAGTACCATTCAGACCCAATTTTATGAATGTTGAACACAGATCTTAATAGGAATCCTGAAAGTCACTTTAAACAAGCTGCTAGCAGGCTTCAGCACTAATTGAAGCTTGTTGAAAGCCTGCTAGCAGCTTGTTTAAAGTGACACTTGGCACTCCCATCAGGATCTGTGTATAAAATGTTTCAAACAGGAGCTGAAGGGAGCTTTAAAGACTTAGAGAAAGCTGCTTGAAGCTTGCTGAAAGTTTAATAAAAGCTCGCTGTTCATGTTGTTCTTATACAGACTGAAGCTTGTGTGAAACAGACCAAACTGTAGGGGACTGAACACCACTGGTCCTGATATGCATATTTTGACTTTTTACAAAGGTCAACACTGAAACCCTTCATCTGCTCTTCTCTTCACCCCCTAACTTCTGAATTAATCACAAAGCAGTGGCATGCCAGTCATAGGGAAGGCTGAGGTCTATGATTTGATTTTGAAAGCCCTGCTTTACCTGCTCTAGACGAATGACATGATTGTGTCCAGTCAGTATTTGAACCTCGGGTCTTGGGCAGACTGGAGCTCAGTTCAGAATAGTTTCTATTCTATTTGGCAGTATTTTCTGTATATATTAGAAATAGGAAGGGCTGCCTTAGGAGCGCATGTTTCGATTTTCTCCTCTGAATGCCTTTTACTCCTGACAGGAAAAAGCGGCCTATTAAACACACCTAAAGTCACTTATTGCAGGCGCAATTTGGTCTGTCAAGCGTTTATGGATTCCATTGGCCAGAATATTAAAGGGGTTGTAAAGGTTCATCTTTTTTTTTTTTTTTAAACAACAAACATATTATACTTCCCTTCTCTGTGTAAGGGTTTTGCACAGAGTAGCCCCGATCCTCCTCTTCTGGGGTCCCCCAGCGGCCCTCCTGGCTCCTCTCTGCATCGAGTGCCCCCTTGGAGAGCCGCATTCCAAGGGAACACTCGCGCGGGCTCTCTCCTGAGTCCTGCTGCTGCGTCCATTGACACAGACAGCAGGACTCGATCCCTTACTCCCATGTCACTGGATTTGATTGACAGCAGCCGGAGCCAATAGCTGCACTGCTATCAATCTATCCAATGAGGACCCGAGACAGCGGCTGGAGCTGCTGTGCTCGTCCCCATCGATGGAAAGATTGGGTTCAGGTTAGTAAAAGTGGGGCTCTGGTGGGCTGCTGCATTAAGGTGAAAAACCTTGAGGGTTTAAAACCCCTTTCATTTATTCTAGCCAATTGGAAGGAATAAACACTCTTCTGTAGCGTTTATGCGCATCAAGCGTTTTTTTTTCTGTCCAAAAGCTCCTCTCCTGAATGCAGAAGGGTAATGTTTTTTCAGCCCTTAAATGCTCTTCTTGTACACCTGTAAACACCTATATATGCATGGACACAAGGGTTGATTTGGTCTTGGGGAGGGGGGGGGGGGCGGGCGGGCGGAGCGCCCACATGTTTTTTTTTTTTTTTTCCTTTTCATTTTTGGTATGGGATTTCCCCCCTCAACATTCATACCAGACACAAATGGCCTGGTATGGTCAGATCAAAGTCGGATCCCGTTTATTGAAGTCGCAGGACAAAGTCGGATCGGAAGTCATACGACTTTTGTGTCGGATCAATGTTAACATAGCCTTAGTAAATCAACCCCATAGACTAACATAAATGTGTTTTTACAGGATGGAAAAAAAATAAAAACTTTTTTAAGCCCAGTGTATATGAGGACGAAATCTATCATCTGTGGTAACTGTGCAGATTGTCTATAGTTTCCGTCCTGGATATTTAAGATGGGCTGGTCATTCTTAAATATTCTATAACGGGCTCTTTGGCAGGTTTTTGTTGTTAAGTTGACTTTACATATATTGTTTCATAGATGGTAAGGCTGAATAAAGACACTGGTCCATCCAGTTTAACCTGAGTGTGTATGACATACTCATAACAGAAAGTGACTGTTCATAAAGGCAAATTTGTGAAAGATCTGTATATGCAAACATATCTTACTGTGAGATCTGCCTTTCTATCAATACAAGTCATTGAGAATTAAGCTGGGCTCTGCTCTGGTGGAGGCCCAGTGGTTTTCTATGGGGTAGAGGGTGTTAAAGGATGAGTAAACCTTTGGGAACATGTTACACCCGTTTTTTTAGGGTGGAACATGTAACGTTCCCAATGCTGCGACCGCTGCCTGATTTCCAACCTCACCCTACTGTGACAGCTGTACAGGGAGAAGCTCCCTTTACTAGCTGTCACTTTTTTAAATCAACGTGGCCATGTGGGTCAATTATTCACAGCTCTGTGTGAATGAATTTTAAGCCCCGACATCCTTGGCGGCTGTCGGCATGTAGTTCTCAATAAAGTACCATGGCGCTGTTGGTGTATCTGCTTGCCCTTACGGGATGACCTGAACGGCACCAGCGATCCACTGATTGCAGGTGCGATGCTTTACAGGCTCCAAAAAAATAATTGCCTGCAAAAAAGTGCTTTTATTTTTTTTTTAGAAAAGTGAACTTCTCCTTTTAAATAGAAGATATCCACATATACAGAAATGACTAGGAATGTGTGTTCTCTTTTGTTGCCTAGTTCGTATTCACCGTTATTTGTTGGAATCGTGTTTTTAAATGTTGAGCTATGAAAATGATTAACCTAGATCAGTCCCCAAAAATAATACATATGGGCAATTTTAAACAAAGAAGAAAACTTTTTGGCTGAAGAATATGTTCACAGAAAACTTTTGCCTCGTGTGCAGATTTGCTTTGGTGGGATTATCGTTTCTTTATTGCGCCCTTGATACAATTCCTCTTTTGTCCTTTTAAAGAATGCCGTGTTTCTTGTCCTCATACTAGGAAAAGCACTGACTTGAGAAATGTATCCGGTCAGTGTATGAGATTGGTGGTGACAGCGATGTCACTCCCTGTGGCTTGTTCCTTTACTTGTTACTGTTATTCTCCCCCAACAATGAATCAAGGAGCTCAGTTGGAAAAAGTAACTTGTGGAAGTTTACTTACATCAGAGATATATTCCAGGGAATTCATAGAGTGATGTGGATGATCTTTAATCTCCCCTTCTCCTCCTGTCGGGATCAGGTACATATCTGTTGGACTGAGTGGCACTGAGGCTGGAGTATTCATACCACAGGCACTCCCATCATCAGTGCATGTTTAGTCCCTAGTCAGCTCTGCAGCCAATATCATGCTAACTGACGACTCATCCCTGGCCCCATTTAGTTGCCGGCTGGGGCATATCTCAGCTGAAAGTAAACAAAAGGACATGGATGATGGTTCATGTCATTACCCACCCCGCAACCATATTTGGACGATGTTCAAAAAAGCAAGCAGGAGGGACTTTTGGACTTTTTAGGCACAACTACAAATATTGTCTATAAAAAAGTTACTTTATTCAATTAGAAAAATACATAACAAAAAAAACTATTGATGAAAAACCACAATTCATGTATATATGTATCAAAGCGATAGCTTTACAACACCATCTAAGTACATAGTTCTTTGGACATCTGGATAACCACCCCAAGTAACAATCGGTCCGAGAAGATGGCTAGATAGCAAGTCCGCAATCGATTAATTCATACCATGTAGATATTTGATGCTCGACATGTTTCGCGTGTCATCACGCTTCTTCAAGAGCGAAACAGTATATATTGTGGCTATCAAGATACATAACATAAGTATGATTAATATATAAAAGCCATAGTGACGTCGCATATTATAGTTTCAAAAAACTTTCATGCTGGTTCAGACAGTGCGGTGATGAGTGCGCAGACCAACAAAATCTTAAATAGTAAATAGAAGGTGTGACAAAGTAAGGAGACTTCATAAAGTGTTATAATTTTATATATTATTAGATCCCTAGTGACCTGGAACAGGAAAGGAAGAAAAGGAGGCGGGGGAAGGGGGGAGAAGCCAAGAGGGGGGAAAAGGAAAGGGCAAGAAAAAGGGGGGGGAAAGGAGGGAAGGGGAGGAAAGGGAAAAAAGAAAACCAAGGAAGGGGAATGGGAAAAGGAAAAGGGGGGAGGAAAAGAAGGGAAGGGAGGTAGGGGCACAGGCATATTTTTGTTGTATCCACGGTGCCACTCTGTGTCACAATACATCTCTATTTTTGCATATTTGGACGATGATGTCCGCAAGCAATCTGCCCCATTTGTTTACTTTCAGCTGTCAGACAGGAAATCTCCCAGCTGGCAGCTGAACGGGGCCAGGGATGTGTCATCAGCTGCTATGACATTGGTGACTGCTGGCATCCTAGCAGATGTCAAGACCTGTGTTGGAAGCTGTCACATTGACTACTTCCCTGCACATATGCCCAACTCTGAGCACTGGCATCTTTCTATACACAACTCAGAGTTTGCATTAAATAATACTAGTTTGCGTTTCTGCAACCTGAGGGTGATACTTTTTAGAATCAGTCACAGCCATAGCAACACCTTCTAAAAGTGGTGGTAGTATGAACTACCTGAATAAGGTGCATGTGTCAGTGCTGGTATAGAAACTGGCACACAGCTCCATGAATTGGACACAGGCCATGTTAAAGAGGCCATACCACCAGAAAAATGTCATTGGTTTATTGAATTCCTTTCCCCACAAAGGTGTTATTGACATAATAAAATCCCTCCTCCCCGATGTGACATTTCCCATACCTACTGATAGGTGGTCCAAGTAGGACTATATTACATAAGGAAATGGTAAGAGGTTTTTGGCATCGCTGAGATAAGAGACAAGTAAATGGAAACTCTGAGTAATATTGAGTTTGCAATTGTCAAATATTTGTTTCAAAGTTCCTTTTCCTTTTTCTTATCCTTATTTGCATCTCAGTTTTTTTCAGGCATTTTCTGTCTACATCTGTGGTCAAATTGCAAAATATAAGGGGTCTAAAATGTAGCCCCCAACATCACAAAGGGGCTACACATATTTTATGTAATGCCAGACTTTACACCCCTTTTTACAAATCGGTGCTTCCTATGGATTCATACCACTGCTACCGGCATCTGTCCAGTCTACCGTGCGTATGGACCAACACGTACTTCAGATGACATGTAAATGAGGGAGAATAACCAACCTGTTACAGTAATAAAAGTACACAACTTGGCGGTTGTAAACTTCAGACATGAAATGTGACCGAAACATATCTTTCTATAGCAGTGTTCCCAAACTGCGGCCCAAGGGCCCATTGCTTACTGTTATCTGGTCCTTGGGACACTTTTCTCCTCCAACAATGGGGTCTTATTTTTGCCACTGACACCAACAGTGGAGCAATTTTCCTTCCACTGATACCAGTGATGGGCACCGTTCCACCCACTGACACCATTATTATGATTTCATTTTTTTTTGGTTGAACTAGATGGACTGGTGTCTTTATTTTTTTATTTTTTTTTTTCAACCTGACTATGTAACCAGTGATGGGGCACTATTCTTTCCACTGACACCAATGATGGGGTGTTATTCCTCCTACTAAATACCCTGTTTCCCCGAAAATAAGACCTAGCGTGACTGTCGGTGATGGCTGCAATATAAGCCCTACCCCCCAAATAAGCCCTACCATGTTTCCCCAAAAATAAGCCCTACCCTGAAAATAAGACCTACAAGGACTTTAACTACAGCTTATTTGGGGAGTAGGGCTTATATTGCAGCCATCACCGACAATCACGCTAGGTCTTATTTTCGGGGAAACGGGGTATGTGGCATTTTCTACTCCTGTTGGCCACAGTCCGGCCCCCCTAAAGTCTGAAGGACAGTAAACTGGCCCCTTGTTTAGAAAATTTTTGGAGAACCCTGTTCTATAGTCTGTACTTGTCCCAATCCAGAGCACTAAGTCCCTCCCCATTCATACCTGTGCGTTTTGTTGCCTGAAGCTACAAGAGGCTGGAGGGGAAAAAAAAAATTCAATTCTCCTTGGAGATGGTTCACATCTCCACTCCAAAACACCTGAAGCTCAAACAAGTTCTGGAACTTCTTCTTTATTTATTTATTTTTTATGCAGATTTGGGTGTTTTTCTGCTTTTTACATTGGTGTCCTTTTTGCCCTGTACAAAATCGCGTGACTTTCTGCCTGAAAACGCTACGCTTTGGTGTGAATGGGGCCTTAGTGTCATTTCTGTCTGCTGCCTTTTGACTTTGCTATCTGCACAAGTCATTTCTGTCACGTTTTCCTGACACCAAGAGAAAAAATGGTGATATGGGAGGGAGCTTTTCTCGGTTTGCTGTGTGGAGGGCAGACGTGGGTGCCCTGCCCTTCCCTCAAATCAGCTCTCCGAGCTTTCCTCACTACAGAGTGTAGCTTCAGCTCTCTGCCACCCTGCTTTCTTCTTTCACTTAAATTTTATTTAAAACGATAAACAGACACTTACATGCAAGAAGAATATACGATAACGGGTACAAATTCAAAATGAGTTTCTCTCCACAAATCTTGAACATTCAAGCGGAGTTCCACCCAAAAATGGAACTTCCGTTTATCCGTTCTCGGTAATCAGCCAATGAAGTGGCTCTTTATACATATGATCAGCTGTGTCCAATCACAGCTGATCACATGTAAACAAAGAAATATTGATCATCGGCTTTCCTCTCCTCACACTGACAGCGTGAGAGGTGAGGAGAGCCGATCAGCTGCGTTCCCTCACAGGCGAGACCTGCACAGATAATCGGGGCACTGATTATCTGTGCAGCCCCAACAGTGTCTTTTAGGGCTGCATATTAGTGCCTCCTTATCATTCCGTCTCATCAGTGCAGCCTCAGCGCACATCAGTGAAGGAGAAAAATTACTTTATTTACAACATTTTCTACAAATTTTTTTTAATTTTTTTTTTTTTTTAACATATTTTAAAGTGGAACATGACATACGGCACATATGCAGCTCTGTACAATTTCATTGTTGATCGAGATAAATATCTACAGGAACGACGCTGTTAGGCCCTGGCCAAACAGGCAAAGATCAGAATCCAGTAGAAGACCGCCCGAAGATGTCAGGGACTGGCAAGGGAGCTCCCTGAGTCTTGAGGCTGAATCGCTGGGGTGGAGGTGAGTATCGTTCCACTTTAGGCTCCCTGTGGACATGAGGAGATCCGGGCGTTTTCTGCCTGGAGAGGAGGATCATGATCTCCTTTCTGTTATGCCTTGTTTCCACTGAGTGGATCGGTTCGGGTCGGTACAGTTTGAATGGCCTAGAATGGTCCGGTCTATTCTGGTGAGCGTTTCCACTGCAAGTGGGACCACAAGGGGCCATACAGGGTATAGAAAAAATACCTCAGCATAGCACAGCAGAGGGTTTTCTGTCAGCCAATCAGTGGAATGTATCGTAGCTCCGCCCTAACCGAACCGTTCCATTTTCTATGGCCCCACATCTGAAGCAGGACCCTGAATGGAACGGTTCGGTTCGGTTGTATGGGCCGCTTTCATAATGGAAACACCCAAAATAGCGTACCGTACCGAACCGAACCGATCCGCTCAGTGGAAACAAGGCATTAGAGGCCTCCAATTTAACGGGCCACTATCTGGGGAAAACAAAGTATTGGTAGGTTAGAAAACCTGTCCTGATTGTAAGGCTGGCCATAGACGGAACAAATTTCTTTCCTGCAACCATGGCCGCAGCCAGTGTTGAAAGGGGAATCCTTCCTGTGGAGTCATTGTGTTCTTCGGTGGAGGAAGCCATCCCTGCCAGGAGAACACAGTGATTATTAATAGTGGCTATAGTAGCTGCTAGCGATAATCGCATGTAAAATCCGGAAGGCTGCTTGTACTCAAGTTGATTGATCGTACATTCAGCCTGCCCATATGTGGTTCGAATCTTGGCTGGTTTCTGCTGAACCAGCCGAAGTTCGAAGTGTCTATGGGCAGCTTTAGATCAGTCCCTCCTTTTCTTCTTTCCTTTGACATTAAAGCATTTGTTAACCCAAAAAAAATTTTATTGATCCAGTTTCTTTAAAGCATGTTATACAGCACAGTGCTTGTGCTGTGTAATTTGGCCCCCTGTAACGCCTAAAATACCTGGGTGATCCTGCCAGTTTCTGCCCCCCCCCCCCCCCCTGTACGCTGACCACCATAATCAGGGCTGTTGAGGCCTTACACTGTGGTCAGAGTACATGCCTCCGTCATCCGCCCCCCTCCCCTTCCTGCCTGTGACCTGGGGTCACAGTGACCCCAAATTTGGGGGGGGGGGGGGGTAGATGGCTGAAGTCCTACCCAACCACTGCTCAAAATGGGGCTCCTGCCACCTATGGTTCCAGAGTTACTGCACTTCTTGTGCAGCCTGTCAGAAGCTACATACAGAGCGGCCAGTTTAAATACAAGCTGGCACACACTGTTTACAACACATCGAGAGGATGAGTTTACAGTGCTTCACACTTCTTTTCAGAAGCACTGAGCTCAATGGACAGCTTGGAGCCTTGGACCAATGGTAAAGTACCATTTGGCTCCAGCTGTCCAGTAAAAATGCTGCAGTGAAGGCACGCCTCTCACTGCAGTGTCATAGAAGCGGGCATTGTGTCTGTAAGACACATACTCCCTCCCAGCTTAACTAGAAGGGAAAAGCGTGGGTTTATGGGAATAAGTTTTACCCACAATCCCATGTTCTTCTCACACTTGGGCTCGGTTCACACTGAATGCTGATGCAGCTCACAGCAGGGGTCCTGTGCGTCCTGGTTCATTTTTTTCAGGTCCGATTTCAGCCCAAATTTTTGGCTGAATTCAGACCTGTAAAGGACCAAAAGACGCCCAGGGCTCCTTTGCAAATTCGCACCAGAGCCGCATCGGAGATATGTGAACCGGCTCCATAGAGAGCTGGTCACATACTCCTGCTATTGCGAATTGGATGCAGAGATACCGCATCCAATTCGCAATAGTGTGAACCCAGCCTTAAGAGGGAGAATGAGAATCTGCAGCTGCTGAAAAGGTACTGTTTTAATCAAACTAAATCATATTATTATGATCTAAGTTATAACCTAATAATTATTTATATATTTACTGTCAAATTACCGGTTTGAAGTTATAACTTCAAACTTCAGTAATTTGTCCATTAAGCCACCTGCTTAAGTACAGTTTTTGAAAATCTAGTAAATTACCTTAAAAACAATATATAATTATTTGTATATTACTTATGGTAATTAACCACTTGCCACCCAGGCCAATTCTGACGCTTCTCTTTTACATGTAAAAATCATCATTTTTTTTTGCTAGAAAATTACTCAGAACCCCCAAACATAGTATATCTTCCCCTATATATTAGCAGACGCCCTGGGGAATAAAATGGTGGTCATTGCAACTTTTTTTGTTACACAGTGTTTTGTGCTGCAATTTTTGAAATGTGTTTTTTTTTTGGAAATCTATATATCCATCCAAAAAAATTTTCCAAAAAAAAAAAAAACACACATCTCAAAAATTGCTGCACAAACACTGTGTAACAAAAAAAGTTGCAATGACCACCATTTTATACCCCATGGCGTCTGCTAATATATATAGAAATAATTTTTTTATTTTTATTTCTATATATATATTAGCAGACGCCCTGGGGAATAAAATGGTGGTCATTGCAACTTTTTTTGTTATACAGTGTTTGTGCAGCAATTTTTGAAATGTGTGTTTTTTTTGGAATATTTTTTTGGATGGATATATATATTTCCAAAAAAACACATTTCAAAAAATGCTGCACAAACACTGTGTAACAAAAAAAGTTGCAATGACCACCATTTTATTTCCCAGGGCGTCTGCTAAAATATTCTATCTATCTATCTATCTATCTATCTATCTATCTATCTATCTATCTATCTATCTATCTATCTATCTATCTATCTATCTATCTATCTATCTATCTATCTATCTATCTATCTATCTATCTATCTATCTGTCTACGCCGAGTAAATAGATACCTAACATGTCATGCTGGTCTCTTCCTCTCCACATCTCGGCTGACATCAGCGGGGGGTTTCCCAGCACCTCCCCCTGCAGCTATCGCATCTGGAGAGGAGACCAGGGGCAGTCGGCTGAACGGCGCTCTGAAGTAAGCTATTATACCGCATATTTTTATAAATGACATCCACTAGTGTGGAAGTCATTTATAAACAACTCAAATGTTTTACCTTAACAAACGCACACAAATGTCTGACCAAGCTAAACATTTGTAGACAATGATGGTTGATGGTGGTGTCTGATACTCCACACTTCTAACATTCTTTGCATACAAAGGAAAAGACCCCCTTTAGTTTGTATTCACTAATCTGGATTGTGTATTCCCAGAGGAATTCATTAGAGATGGTGGAGTGTAAATATTGTAAATTGTGTTCAATGAAACTTTGTTGTGTCCTTTTTGTATTACTTTATAAGTTATTGTATATACTCGAGTATAAGTTGAGGCCCTAATTTACCACAAAAAAATGGGAAAAACTTATTGACCCGAGTATAAGACGAGGGTGAGAAATGCACAGCTACTGTAAGTGGAAAAGAGGTTCAACAATGCCCATTTGCAGCCTCACTGTGCCCATTTGCAGCCATAGGTCCCCTGAACTTCAAACTCGGTAGTTAAGGGTTCCTAGATGCCCCCTAGCTGCAGCCAAAATTTGGGGTCTCTGGACCCAAAGGGTCCTGAAATGACATTGCTGCAGATCGACACAGTTGACTAAATTTGGGGCCCCGTATCTTGGGGCCACTTAGTGCTAAGAACCCCAAATTTAGTGTGCAAACCCAGTGGAACTAATACCATAAAATATTCACAGCTGGGGTTTCTAGCACCAAGTGGCCCCGAGATACAGGGCCCCAAATATCGGTTCAGAAAATGTCAAGCACTTTTATAGCAGAGAATGACATTTTCTGGACCGGATTTGGGGCCCCGTATCTCGGGGCCACTTGGTGCTAGGAACTCTATCTTTGGATGTATTATGGTACCAGTGCCACTGGGTTTGCACACCAAATTTGGGGTTCCTAGGACTAAGTGGCCCTGAGATACGGGGCCCCAAAGTCGGTTCAGAAAATGTCAAGCACTTTTCTGCAGCAGAGAATGACATTTTCCGAACCGATTTTGGGGCCCCGTATCTCGGGGCCACTTAGTGCTAGGAACTCCATCTTTGGATATGTTGTGGGACCCGTTCCACTGGGTTTGCATACCAAATTTGGGGTTCCTAGCACCAAGTGGCCCTGAGATACAGGGCCCCAAATTCGGTTCGGAAAATAACATTTTTTGCTGCAGAAAAGTGCTTGACTCGAGTATAAGTCCAGGGGGGCACTTTCAGCACAAAAAAATGTGCTGAAAAATTCGACTTAGACTCGAGTATATACGGTACTTTGTTTTGGTATTTGGTCTTTTACACTTTTATATGGTGTATATATGGTGTGCTTTCAAATATTACATCGTTTAACTTTTGATATGATTTTTGATACAATGTGCACATTTTGCGTTCTGCTTTTTTGTGTTCTTGTATTAAGCATAGTGATTTGTAGATTTGTAGATAGAAATGGTTGCTCAGGGAGGCTCAGTGTGATTGTCCTCTCATATCTGAGATAAGATAACGGCCACCCGGGGAACATATTGTCTCAGTCAGTTGTCCGGCCTCCATTGTGACGAAAAACCCAACCATCATATAACACTGCAAAGCAGGAGGCTGTGTCTGCTTATGTAGTGAGCAAATATGGCTGACTCCCATGTATATACAGCATTACAAATTATACATAGGAGCGGGAGTTTTAAAAGATGAACATGTTAAAGCTGAAGTTTTGATATGACAGTCTGTGGTTTGCTTGTTCCATACCTGTAGGAGCCCTTGTGGAAGCTGGAAAGCACTGCAGTAGGTTCAACTGCTATAGGGATTGCTGCGTACTTCTGGATCCTGTGGCAAGTGGCTGCCCTGCTACATAGTGAACACATAACCACCCCACTTCTCCTCCTCCCAACAGAGAACACTTTGCATTCATTAAGGAAATGCAAAGTGTTCTTTGAACTGCACACAGGCCAGCGGTTAGACCAAGCTGAACAATGTAACAATTGTCATAATTTAAGTGTTACTAAACCCACAACAGTAACCTCAGTCTGTATATGCAGTAAAGCATGCTTGTTATACTCACCGTGGAACCTAAGGGGTTAATCCTCTGCATTGTGTAAAAAGCCTGTTTGTTCTTGTCTTCTCTGATCCTCCCCCTTTTCCAATGTCCCCAATGAATCTGCTGATAGAACAGAGCCTTGGAGGCACTCTGCACATGCTCAGTTTGTTGTGTATTGCTAGAGAGTTTTTTTTTTTTTTTTTTGGGAGGGTGCATGTAATCAGCACAGGGCCAATCGGCACTGTCCAGACAGAGGGTCAGGGGTCATGCAGCCTCATAGAACAGTCAGAGGAGAATTAAAACTCCTCCTACAAGCTTTACCAGACACTGATAGAAGTCACAAGACTGCTTTATATTGCTGATGAGAAAAGGTCTTTAGCTGTTTATTAACTGAAATAGTTGTATTTCCACGTTGTTTACTGTGGGAGACCAGATATAGTGAACGCAGGTTTCTAGTTTTAGTAGCACTTTAAACTTCTCTTTTACACAAAAAAAACACATAAAAATCAGGAAAGCTTTATACATTCAATTTTAACATGTCCCTTAAAATAGAACTATAGGCAAAACCATTATTTTTTTGTTTCTTTTTGCATTTAGGACAGAGCAAGGAATTGTTTATAACATCTGTCAGATGGTTTTTCGCCATCTATGTCCCATTGTAGAGATTTCCCTTCACTTCCTGTCCCATTGTAGCCAAACAGGAAGTGAGAGGATATTCCTGCAAATGAAGGGAATTCCTTGGGGATTGCCCAGGTCACCAGAACTAGTGTCCCCTCTTTTCTAAGGGTCAACCCAAAATATGGGATTTTCTTTTAGTTTCACTTTCAATAATGATAAACAAGACTCGTAGAGAGGGTGAATCTCCCTAACGGGGACACAGACTGCAATAGCAACTGACATTTGTTCTAATCCCTCTCCATCTTATCCTCAAAACGAAAAAAAAAAGTTTTTTGCTTTTAGTTATACTTTAAGGCCCCTTTCACACATGCTGATCCGTTATATGGGATTGATCCGGTGAGTCGGCGGATGACAGGTCCGTCACCGCTCACTGTGCAGAGACAGACCTGTCAGATCTCTGCTCTCCTCTATGGGGAGATCGGATGAAAACAGACCGCCTGTCCATTTTTATCCGATCTGCCAGACGCTTGGGAAATAGGGTTTCCGTTCGTCTGGATTTAGCGGAGCGGATCGTATGTCAGCGGACATGGTCACCTCTGTCGGTACATGGAGCGTCCGTTCAGGTCTGCCTGAAGAACTGACCGGCGGAGTCCGCATGTGTGAAAGGGGCCTTATGCAAATCTTTTTCTTTCTTCTTTCTTCAGTATAGGCATCCTTTTGATCTAATACAGCCATGAGTCTTTTTGGGAAAGATGCAACAAGTTTTTCACACCTGGATTTGGGGATTCTCTGCCATTCATCCTTGCAGATCCTCTCCAGTTCTGTCAGGTTGGATGGTAAACGTTGGTGGACAGACATTTTTAGGTCTCTCCAGAGATACTCAATTGGGTTTAAGTCAGGGCTCTGGCTGGGCCATTCAAGTCAGAGTTGTTGTGAAGCCACTCCTTCCTTATTTTAGCTGTGTGCTTAGGGTCATTGTCTTGTTGGAAGGTAAACCTTTGGCCCAGTCTGAGGTCCTGAGCACTCTGGAGAAGGTTTTTATCCAGGATATCCCTCTACTTGGCCGCATTCATCTTTCCCTCGATTGCAACCAGTCGTCCTGTCCCTGCAGCTGAAAAACACCCCCACAGCATGATGCTGCCACCACCATGCTTCACTGTTGGGACTGTATTGAACAGGTGATGAGCAGTGCCTGGTTTTCTCCACACATACCGCTTAGAATTAAGACCAAAGAATCTTATTTCTCACCATCTTGGAGTCCTTCAGGTGTTTTTTTTTTTTTAAGCAAACTCCATGCGGGCTTTCATGTGTCTTGCACTGAGGAGAGGCTTCCGTTGGGCCACTCTGCCATAAAGCCCCAACTGGTGGAGGGCTGCAGTGATGGTTGACTTTCTACAACTTTCTCCCATCTCCCGACTGCATCTCTGAAGCTCAGCCACAATGCTCTTTGGGTTCTTCTTTACCTCTCTCACCAAGGCTCTTCTCCCCCAATAGCTCAGGTTGCCTAGACGGTCAGCTCTAGGAAGGGTTCTGGTCATCCCAAACGTCTTCCATTTAAGGATTATGGAGGCCACTGTGCTCTTAGGAACCTTAAGTGCAGCAGAAATTTTTTTGTAACCTTGGCCAGATCTGTGCCTTGCCACATTTTTGTCTTTGAGCTCTTCTGGCAGTTCCTTTTGACCTCATGATTTTCATTTGCTCTGACATGCACTGTGAGCTGTAAGGTCTTATATAGACAGGTGTGTGGACTTGATTAGGAAAGCCAATCGGTATAATCAAAAACAGCTGGACTCAAATGAAGGTGTAGAACCATCTCAAGGATGATCAGAAGAAATGGACAGCACCTGAGTTAAATATGAGTGTCACAGCAACGGGTCTGAATACTTAGGACCATGTGATATTTCAGTTTTTTTTTTTTTTTTTACTAAATCTGCAAAAATGTCAACAATTCTGTGTTTTTCTGTCTATGGGGTGCTGTGTGTACATTAATGAGGAAAAAAATGAACTTAAATGATTTTAGCAAATGGCTGCAATATAACAAAGAGTGAAAAATTTAAGGGGGTCTGAATACTTTCCGTCCCCTGTGTGTGTGTATAATATATATCATATTTTTTTTTTTTTTTTCACACATAGGTTGGACTTGTGTCTTTTTTCGACCTCACCTACTATGTAACATGTAGCCAAGTATTATTCTCCACGTTTTTTTTATTGTGTATTAAAAAAAGAAAACTAATAAAATTAGACATTTTATCTGCCAACAGAACTTAACCAAAAATTGCGTTCTATGCGTCCAAAAATATAGAAAATACACCAAATCAAATCATTATTCTACCAAAAAAGTAAAATAAAAGCCTCTTGCATGTGTCCTGCTTCTTTAATATAGGGGGTCAACAATGCCAAGAGTTGGTGAAAGCAGGGGTCCGTCATCCAGAGATAATTCCGAAATTCATCCGTATTATTCTCCTGGAGCTCCCACAGTAATGGCATATGACATAATTGGTCACGATTAGGCAACCAATTTTTGGTCCAAGAAATCCTCCCTCCTCCCTCCTCCTGGACTGGACTTGGGTCAAAGCAATAACTCCAAGGCCAATAATAAATAACATATTCCGCAACATGTCTGGTTGAGGAACAGCCATTTGGAAACGAGCTGAAAAGCACGAATCGACACTCGCCAAACTTCTACTAACATGAAATTAGCAGAAGGAGCCCAAAGGTTGGCGTCTGACAATTGAACTTCCTCTTTATCGGCTCGTAGTACGTCACTACGTTTGTGCTTGTTGGCAGACAATTGTGTACCATTTATGCAAGACAAGTTCATGGCACACGCCCTTCGGACAAAAGTCTCATGCTGTGTATCGTGTGTACGAGGCTTTAGGGACCTTTCACACTGGGGCTGCCGTGCGTTAGCGGTAAAGCACTGCACGTTTTAGCGGCGCTTTTCGGCCGCTAGCGGGGTTAAAAGTGCCCATGTTGTGGCGCTTCAGAAACTCTTTTCAGGCGCATTGGGAGCGCTGCCCATTCATTTCAATGGGCAGAGCAATATAACGCTCCCAAACCGCCCCGAAGATGCTGCTTACAGGACTTTTCATAACTTCCCGCAAGCGCACCGCCCCAGTGTGAAAAGTCACACTGAAATGAATGGGAGGTGGTTTTCAGGCGTTTTACAGTGCTACCCTGTTTCCCCGAAAATAAGACCTAGCGTGATTGTCGGTGATGGCTGCAATATAAGCCCTACCCCCCAAATAAGCCCTACCCTGTTTCCTCGAAAAAAAGCCCTATCCTGAAAAGAAGACCTACAGGGACTTTAACTAGGGCTTACTTGGCGGGTAGGGATTATATTGCAGCCATCACTGACAATCACACTAGGTCTTATTTTTGGGGAAACAGGGTATTTCTAGCGCAAAAACTCTGGAAAACCGCCTCCGTGTGAAAGGGGTCTAATACTTTGAAGCACCTTTTTGATTTTATTACAGGATTTGAGTATTAGTCTATCAGCATGGCACATCTTGACTTGGCAATATTTGCCCACTCTTCTTTGCAAAAACACTCCAAATCTGTCAGATTGTGAGGGCATCTACTGTGCACATCCCTCTTCAGATCACCCCACAGATTTTCAATGGATTCAGGTCTGGGCTCTGGCTGGGCATTTCTAAAACTTTCATCTTCTGTTGAAGCCATTCCTTTGTTGATTTGGATGTATGCTTTGGGTTGTTGTCATACTGAAAGATGAGATTCCTCTTCATGTTCAGCTTTCTAGCAGAAGCCTGAAGGTTTTGTGCCAATATTGACTGGTATTTGGAACTGTTTTATAATTCCCTCTACCTTGACTAAGGCCCCTGTTCCAGCTGAAGAAAACAGCCCCGAAGCATGATGCTGCCACCACCATGCTTCACGGTGGGTATGGTGTTCTTTTGGTGATGTGGTGTTTTTGCGCCAAACATATCGTTTGGAATTGTGGCCAAAACGTTCAACCTTGGTTTCATCAGACCAGAACACATTTTCCCACATGCTTTTGGGAGACTTCAGGTGTGTGTTTGCAAGATTTAGCCTGGCTTGGATGTTTTTTTTCGTAAGAAAATGCTTCCGTCTTGCCACTCTACCCCATAGCCCAGACATATGAAGAATACAGGAGATTGTTGTCACATGTACCACACAGCCAGTACTTGCCAGATATTCCTGCAGCTCCTTTAATGTTGCTGTAGGCCTCTTGGCAGCCTCCCTGACCAGTTTTCTCGTCTTTTCATCAGTTTTGGAGGGACGTCCAGTTCTTTGTAATGTCACTGTTGTGCCATATTGTCTCCACTTGATGATGACTGTCTTCACTGTGTTCCATGGTCTATCTAATACCTGGACACAGCTACATCCCCAGTTCTAAGAGGGTGTGCACACTTTTATGTTTTAGTTTAGTGTGGGGTTCCCAAATCCATATCAAACCCTTATTCATGCATGCAGCCTGGCAGGCCAAGAACGGGGAGGATGAGCGAGCATTTGGATTGGGGTGACCCCCACGCTGTTTGTTTGTTTGTTTTTTATTTTTTTTTGCTGCCAGTTGTTTAGTTTACTTTCAGTTGTCAGTGGGAAACATTGCTGAAAGCTGAAAAGTCATCCGTTGTTAAGAATGCAGCAGCCCGCTCCCTAACAATCGGCTATACACTGGCTGTTAAGGATACCGGCATGCTGCTGGATACGAAAAATAAAAAAACGCTGGTGCTTAGCAGCGATTTATCAGCATTTAGCCTTTTATTTTTATTTTTTTCTACTGGCAAATTTCTCCCAAAAACTTCAAAAAATGAACTCCCTCTTTGTCTTTTAGTTGCTTGTTTTTAATGTAGACCTATGCTTTGCTCCTGAAGGGTAAATCAAACAAGTTTCATTACCTGCAACCCTAGCCTCCCCAGACTGGTAATATTCTCCCTCCTCTCACTCCTGCTCTGAGTTATCTGTCCTCTATAAGAAATGTAAAGCTTGGTACACACAGATCGAAATTTGGCCGGTTCAGTAGGTGTTCTGTCAAAAGAGCCAACTTGTCAATCTCCAATTAGGTCCCTTCCGGTTTCTCTCAAGCAGCAGTAATTGCAGATTTCGACATGCCTGTTTTCACACCACACCGGCAGCGTATACACTACAGTAGAGGATAACTACAGTAGAGTATATAATTAGTGGGTATGGTTGGTCCACCCGCTAGTAACCAAGATGGCCGCCTCCAAGACAGCGACAACTTTTTTTCTGTTTAGCCGTTGTTCTATCAAAACAGCCATCTTGTAGTGTACCGTAGTGCAGGGCTTAACAAATATCCTTTGAATCTAGGAGCCAGTTTTTTGGTTTTTTTTTTTTTTTGTTTTTTTTACCTTTTGCCAACTGATTACTTTAACCCCCTTCCCATCGTGTCATTTTTTTAAAAATTTTTTTTTAGCGCTGTCGCACTATGAAAGGCAATTGCACTGTCGTGCAGCACTGTACCCAAATGAAAATATTTCTATTTTTTTTTTTGAGACAGATGGAGCTTTCTTCTAGTGCTATTTGATCACTACTGTGGTTTTTACTTTTTGCTAATTACATAAAAAAAGACCTGTCCTAATTTCTGTTATAAAATTTAGCATATAAAGAATTCTTCATGGGGGGCCACGGAGGAGGCTGCGCTGTTGGGGGGCCACGGAGGAGGCTGCGCTAAAGGGTACTCATAGGTGCCCACACCGGCACTCCAGGAGGTAGAGAGCTCTCAGGCTGGCCAGACTCAACTAGGAGCCAATCCATGGGAGGAACCGGAGCGCCTGGGGAGGATCCCACCGGTTCCTGCTCCTAGGTGTAGTCTCCCTGGTCAGCTCAATCTAGATGCGCACCCAGCAGGAAGAAGGAGAGAGCCGCACAGGAACACTTCTTGCCTGGTTTCCGCTCCTCCCCCCAACCCGCCCTTCCTATTACCTTACAGCCCCTTGTCTGCTCTAACCCGCCTTTCACTTTCCCACCCCTCTCCTCCTCCTTTCCCACCCCCCTCCTCCTCCCTTTCCCACCCCCCTCCTCCTTCCTTTCCCACCCCCCTCCTTCTCCTTTCCCACCCCCGTCCTCCTTCCTTTCCCACCCCCCCCTCCCTCTTCCTTTCCCACCCCCCCTCCCTCTTCCTTTCCCACCCCCCCTCCCTCTTCCTTTCCCACCCCCCCCGTCCTCTTCCTTTCCCACCCCCCCCGTCCTCTTCCTTTCCCACCCCCCCCGTCCTCTTCCTTTCCCACCCCCCCCGTCCTCTTCCTTTTCCACCCCCCCGTCCTCTTCCTTTTCCACCCCCCCGTCCTCTTCCTTTCCCACCCCCCCGTCCTCTTCCTTTAACCCGGCTTCACATTGGCTGACAGCTGATCATGTGGTAAGGGGTCGGGACCGACCCCTTACTCTGATCTGTGATCAGGCGAGTCTCATAGACTCACTGATCACCGAGCGTGCCGCGCGCGCCCTGCAGGCGGTGCGCAGGCCGCTCGTGCACGGGACGACGTCAATAGACGTCGTCCCGGCAATGTAGATCCGCGCTGTTGCTGTCATTTGGCAATGGCCCGGATCTGAAGTGGTTAAAGTGGTTGTAAACCCTGTATTACCACTTTTATCTACAGGTAAACCTATAATAAGGCTTACCTGTAGGTATCATGAATATCTCCTAAACTTGCACCAGTGAGGAGATATTTACTGTATCCGCCGATGTCATCGGCACATGAGCACTGGAGAAACATCCCGCTGGTGCCAATTGTTCAGTAGCTGTGACCGGCTGCTTCCGCGCCTGTGCTGCGCTGAAAAAGTACTGCATGCAGTATGTACTGCTCACCATAGCAAGGCAGTGGTGTGAACCGACAACATAGGAAATGAGGCATTTTGCCTTGTCTATACTTTGGAGTTGTGCTGGAGATGGTTGTCAGCAAAGCCCCAATGCATCTGTTGTGAACCAGTCATAATAAGTTTGTAATGCTGTTAAAAGTATTCATTGTTAATGATTACATAGAGCAGGCACTTTTATGGTATACTAAATCCTCCAATGTGATAAAAAGAGGATTTATTTACTTAAAGATCTTTCCTTATGCATTCCACAGTTGACAGAAGAATTGTCTGTAGTATATTGCAGGAAAAATTAAAATATACAGTGATCACAGCATTATCACTTAAAGTGGTTGTAAACCTCAAACATGAAATATGAACAAAGCATATCCTTTTATATACAGTGCCTTAAAGTATTCACACCCCTTGAAATTTTCCACATTTGGTCATGTTACAACCGAAACCGCAAGTGTATTTTATTGGGATTTTATGTGATAGACCAAGGCAAAGTGGAACATAATTGTGAAGTGGAAGGAAAATGATAAATGGCTTTTAACATTTTTTTTTACAAATAAATGTGAGAAGTGTGGGGTGCCTTTGTGTTCAGCCCCCCTGAGTCAATACTTTGTAGAACTGCCTGAAAATATAGCTGCAAGTCTTTTTGGGGATGTCTCTACCAGCTTTCCACATCTAGAGTAACATTTTTGCCCATTCTTCCTTGCAAAATAGCTCAAGCTCTGTCAGATTGGATGGAGAGCGTCTGTGAACAGCAATTTTCATGTCTTTCCACAGATTCTCAATGGGATTTAGGTCTGGACTTTGACAGGGCCATTCTAACACACGAATATGCTTTGATCGAAACCATTCCATTGTAACTCTGGCTGTATCTTTAGGGTCGTTGTCCTGTTGGAAGGTGAACCTCCGCCCCAGTCTCAAGTCTTTGCAGACTCTAACAGGTTTTCTTCTAAGATTGCCCTGTACAGGCGATCCCCCAGTTACAAACATCTGATTTACAAATGGAGGGAGACAACAGGAAGTGAGAGGAAATCTACCCGTAGGAAGGGAAATTCACTCCTATAAGAGGTATTATGGGGAAAAGGTACCTCCACTGATGTTTTATCACCAATCCTTGTTTCCACAACAACCCAAAATTTTCAAAATCCAATTGTCATTGGGACAGAAAGTGAGGTGAAATCTTCTGAACAGGGGCACAGACAACAAAACAAACGTTACAGGGGGATGATAACCCTTCCCTATGCTATCTAAAAAGCTTAAAAAAAGTATTTTTGGCTGGAGCTACACCTAAAAAATTTACCTGTTCCGACTGCAAACAGATTCAAATTAAGAACAAACCTACAGACCTTAACTTGTTTGTAACCCGGGGACTGCCTGTATTTGGCTCCATCCATCTTCCCATCAACTCTGACCAGCTTCCCTGTCCCTGCTGAAGAAAAGCATCTCCACAACATGATGATTTTACCATGGGCCTCTTGGCTGCTACTCTGAATAATGTTCTTCTTGTCCGGCCTGTCAGTTTAGGTGGACGGCCATGTCTTGGCTACTCCTTTGGGCGGCTGGCCTAGCGCCACTCCTTTTGGGCGGCTGGCCTAGCGCCACTCCTTTTGGGCGGCTGGCCTAGCGCCACTCCTTTTGGGCGGCTGGCCTAGCGCCACTCCTTTTGGGCGGCTGGCCTAGCGCCACTCCTTTGGGCGGCTGGCCTAGCGCCACTCCTTTGGGCGGCTGGCCTAGCGCCACTCCTTTGGGCGGCTGGCCTAGCGCCACTCCTTTGGGCGGCTGGCCTAGCGCCACTCCTTTGGGCGGCTGGCCTAGCGCCACTCCTTTTGGGCGGCTGGCCTAGCGCCACTCCTTTTGGGCGGCTGGCCTAGCGCCACTCCTTTTGGGCGGCTGGCCTAGCGCCACTCCTTTGGGCGGCTGGCCTAGCGCCACTCCTTTGGGCGGCTGGCCTAGCGCCACTCCTTTGGGCGGCTGGCCTAGCGCCACTCCTTTGGGCGGCTGGCCTAGCGCCACTCCTTTAGGAAGCCCGCTGGCTGAGCCCGGAAGAGCTAGGAGCCTCCTGATGATATCACAAAACACGGCAGCACAGGACCCGATTGCTGACAAAAGAGGATTCTGCAGGACAACGCTGTGAATATCTGAACTTTGTAAATCCCACATATTACTTGGAGTGTCTTACCTAGTTTTGAAATGGACACATACATTTGTCATATTTGCTCACTGGCTTTATATGCCATTTTAAATGTTCAGTAGATATTAAGAGTTGATGGTAATGATGGAAACAACATAAAATGAGAAATGCCGTACTTTGATGTACAGCGGGAGATGTGTTTACACAGGTAAAGACTTTAGTTCACGCCTAACCTCAATCCTAACCATTAAATACACAGCCTTATACCTATGCAGCAATGCTTTACCTGCTTAGCATTAGTTTTACCTACCAGAAGATTTAAAGTGGTTCTCAAGCCTACACATTTTTAACCTTCATGCATTCCTTGCATGAAGGTACAAAATGTTTATGTAGAAGAATTGTCCTTTAACCCCCTCCTTATACTTGCCTAGTTCTCTCAATCCAGCGCTGTTCCTGTCTGTAGCTGCTCTTCTCTCCCCGCTCTCACAGGCTTTGCTGAGGCAGTGGGAGCCAATGCCTCCCACTGCTGTCAATCAAATTCTGTGACACTGGAGCGGAGCCAAGCTGCTCTGTCTGTGTCCTATGGACGCAGGCAGCGTGGCTTGAGATTGAGCCCGCACAAGTGCCCCCATAGCAAGCAACTTGTGACTTGCAGAAGAGGAGAAACCAGGAGCGTGAGTGAGGGAACCAAGAAGAGCAGGTTTTGGGCCACTCTGTGCAATTGCATTGCACACAGTTGGTAAGTACAAAGTGTTTGTTGTTTTTAAAAATTAAGACTTAAAGCGATGTTCCGCCTGGGGAAAATAGGTTTTAAAAGTCAGCAACTACAGTATTTGTAGCTGCTGACTCTAAATTTTGACAATTACCTGTCCAGGGAGCCCACGATGTCGAGACCCCAGATGATTTTCGGATCGGCTGTTGGATGCTGCCACCGTCATTTGCCGTAAGAGAAACTGGCAGTGAAGCCTTTTCGCTTCACAGCCAGTTCCCTACTGCGCATGCGCGAAGCGCGCTGCACTTTCTAATTGGCTCGGTGGCGGGGAAGGAGAGGGGGCTGAACTTCCGAGGGACGGCGCCGTTTGAGATTTTAGTGCAGACGTAAGAATACAGTGGATTAGAATCCCACTGGATTTATAGTCGGAACACCAGATTTTTTTTTTTTTGCACTTATTAACTTAACAAAACACAAAATGGAGCAAATAAGAGGAATTTATCATTCAGATTTACGTACTTTTTAATAGTATTAAATGCCAAATAAAGGTTCAAAAAAGTGATCATATATTGACAAGCGAGTAGGAAGCCTCAATGCCAGAGCATCTCTTTCCTAGCACCACACCGCTGAAGAAGCAACAAGTCTTTGTGTAGTGGGTACATAGATAATCTGGTTGAGAAAAAAAGAAAAGGCTCATGTTTATCCAGTTCAACCAACAGAGGGGAAAAAAAACATACCGACATAGAAAATCTCCATATACACTGTCTAATACCCACAGATGATCCAGAGGAAGGCAAAAAACAAACAAAGCATGATCCAAAATTCCAGGCCTTTTTTGGAAAATGTTGCTTAAAGTGAACTTACACTTTAAAGGGGTTGTAAACCCTCATGTTTTTTCACCTTGAATGTATCCTATGCATTAAGGTGAAAAAACTTCTTCTAGTGACCAGCCCCCCCCCCCCGTTTTACTCACCTGAGTCCCGTAATTCCCACAGCGGAGACACGATCTTCCTCTGCCCGGGGTTCTCTGCTCTCGATTGGACAGATTGATAGCAGCACAGCCATTGGCTTCCGCTGCTGTCAATCAAATCCAATGGGGCGGGGCTAAGTCCAGTATTCTGCGCAAATGCTGGACTCGGGAGCGCGCCCCCAAGGTCACCCCCCGAGAGAGCGCTTCTCCTAGGGGGTTATCTGATGCAGGGAGGTATTACCAGTGCCATCGGGGGTCCCCAGAAGACGAGGTTCGGGGCCACCCTGTGCAAAACGAGCTGCACAGTGGAGGTATGTATAGTATGTTTGTTGTTTTAAAAAAAAAACCCACAAAGCTTTACAATCGCTTTAAGTGGCTGCGTCAAAGTACGTGTCCATAACATACCTTGGGGAGAAGGGAGACAAATAATGAGGGAATGGGTCTGGATCTCAGAATTATTAAAAAAAAATTTGAATGTGATTCTGTGCATTATTAAATTTGAAATCAAAGTGGGGAAATCGACTACATGCAAAGAACATTGTCAGTGATTGTATGTATTGTATTCCATGTTTTTATTGTACACAATTGGCATAAACATGTAATTTCACTGTAGTCTGCCTTTTAAATTGTGCTCTGATGGCTCTAATCTTTTCTTAGCTAAAGGAATTCCAGCAGAAGACCCCTTCAGCAGCACCTGCAGGCGGCAAGAAGAAGAAAAAGGGGAAAGAGTCGAACAGCCATCCTGATACCCCAAATCGCCTCTCTCCAGATCCAGTAGGTTTAATTAAGGCCTTTAATGTCTGCACATCTCTGTATCTTTTCTTTATCTCTACCATTCAAAACATGATTCAATTTTTTACTACATAAAGGATAAGTGTAGTTTTACACTGTTAACAGCAATGGTTAATAAAGCCCCCTCTCATGCAAACCCTGTTCCCTACTACTCCAGCTGGACAATGTCTTCGTAACCGAGATATTGGTAGCAGACTCTGCATTCAGCATGGTGTTCACTGCAACATGAATCCGCAGCTCTCATAGGGTGTAATGGGGCTTTTTTTTTTTTTTTTTTATAATTGTGTATTGTTTTTTTATCTTTTTTAACATATGTCAAACATCAAAAAAGCAAATGGGGAACCTTTTAGAATGGTAAAGTATCCTAAAACTCCTGCTTACCTGACTAATCCACTGGAAGCCACTGCACGCTGTCCTGAGAATATCTGCCCAGTTGCACTGCAGTAAAGTAGCATCAGTAGCTAAATAGAAAATAGTAGTGGCACAAGGGGTCTTAAAGGCAAACTAAAGTTGATAAAATAAACCATTGTGAACTCTTTATTGTAGAATGTCTCTTCTGCATTGAAATACACTTACCTGTTTGTTTGCAAACCCCTGTAGAATGTACAGTAAGCTACATATTCTCAGCTCATTTTATATTCTGGCGTGCTGCCTGTGTGTCGGGGTGACTGCGCATTCAAGGGAATTAAGTCATCCCACACTGGCCAATCAAGTGGCTGGAGACCAGCACCTGAAAAAAGCTGGCAAGGAAACTTGTTGGAATTAGGCCCCTTTCACACGAGGCGGACTCCATTTCTACGGAGCCCGCCTCGGTCCGCCAGCTCAGCGGGAGATCAGTCCGTTGATCTCCGCTGAGCCGGCGGATGACAGGTCTCTGCTCACTGAGCGGGGAGGGGCTTGTCAGGCGCCGCTGCCGCCTATGGAGAGATCGGACGGAAATGGACAGCATGTCTGTTTTCATCAGATCTCACCCGATCCGATCCTATCCGCCAGCGACGGATCTGGACGTAGGGCTATCCGTCTGCTTTTAGCGGATCGGACCGGGTCGGATGTCAGCGGACATGTCTCCGCTGACATCCGCCGCTCCATAGGTTAACATGGAGCGCCCGTTCAGGTCCACCGTCAAAACTGACAGGCGGATCTGAACGGTCCGATCGTGTGAAAGGGGCCTTAAGGTGTAAGTATTTTGCCTTTTAGTTTTGCTTTAAGCAGGCGTAAATGTCTAAACAAGAGGAGTTTATTTTTTCCAATGTTTTAATGGATCGCAGCCTTGACAAGCATGTACTGCAATTCATCAAAACGTTGGAGAGAGAAAAATAAGATCTTCTTGTTTGGAATATATATATATATATATATATATATATATATATATATATATATATATATATATATATATATATATTGATAGAAAGTATTCAGACCCCCTTAAATTCCCACCTTCATTTTTTTTACCTCATTAATGTACACACAGCACCCCATATTGACAGAAAAACACAGAATTGTTGAAATTTTTTGCAGGTTTATTAAGGAAAAACTGAAATGTCACATGGTCCTAAGTATTCAGACCCTTTGCTCAGTATTTAGTAGAAGCACCCTTTTGATCTAATACAGCCATGAGTCTTTTTGGGAAAGATGCAACAAGTTTTTCACACCTGGATTTGGGGATCCTCTGCCATTCCTCCTTGCAGATCCTCTCCAGTTCTGTCAGGTTGGATGGTAAACGTTGGTGGACAGCCATTTTTAGGTCTCTCTCCAGAGATGCTCAATTGGGTTTAAGTCAGGACTCTGGTTGGGCCATTCAAGAACAGTCACATAGTTGTTGTGAAGCCACTCCTTCGTGAGCTGTAAGGTCTTATATAGACAGGTGTGTGGCTTTCCTAATCGAGTCCAATCAGTATAATCAAACACAGCTGGACTCAAATGAAGGTATAGAACCATCTCAAGGATGATCAGAAGAAATGGACAGCACCTGAGAAATATAAGAGTGTCACAGCAAAGGGTCTGAATACTTAGGAGCATGTGATATTTCAGTTTTTCTTTTTTAATAAATCTGAAAAAATGTCAACAATTCTGTGTTTTTCTGTCAATATGGGGTGCTGTGTGTACATTAATGAGGAAAAAAATGAACTTAAATGATTTTATCAAATGGCTGCAATATAACAAAGAGTGAAAAAAAATTAAGGGGGTCTGAATACTTTCCGTCCCCACTGTGTATATATAATGTATGTATCTAGTAGGGACACTCATGGGGATAAAATATGCATCCAAACAAGAAGATTTTATTTTTCTCTTTGCAACGTTTTGCTTAAAGCGAAACTAAAAAGGCAAACTACTTAGACCAAATTTTTTTTTTTTTTTAGTTGCAGCTGCTGAAAAGGTACTGTTTTAATCAAGCTAAATCATATTATGCTATATGTTATAACCTAATTATTTATCTATTTACTTTGAAGTTGTAACTTCCAACCAGTAATTTCAAACTTCAGTAATTTATCCATTAAGCCACCTGCTTGAGTACAGTTTTTGAAAATATAGTAAATTACCTTAAAAACAATATATAATAATTATTTGTGTATTACTTATGGTAATTAACCACTTGCCACCCAGGCCAATTCTGACACTTCTGTTCTACATGTAAAAATCATAATTTTTTTGCTAGAAAATTACTCGGCTTACTGCAGCTGCTGACTTTTAAAATATGGACACTTATCTGTCCAGGGCACCCGCGATGTCCTCACCCGAAGCTGACCCGTCCCTTGGCTCCTGGTGGAGGCGTCGGCATCATCAGTAAGGGAATCAGGAAGTGAAGCCTTGAGACTTCACAGCCTGGTTCCCCACTGTGCATGCGCGAGTCGTGCTGCACGAAATGATTGGTCCCTGCTGTCTTCTGGGACCTGTGTCTCTCCCCAGAAGACAGCAGGGGGGACGGAGGAGGGACCGGACATGGTGTAGATGGCTGTGGATTTTGCGGTACTCTTTTGCCGGAAGTGGGAGCAAATGCCTGGATTAGACAAGTGTCTGCTCCCCCCTGAAAGGTGCCAAATGTGCCACCGGGGGGGGGGGGGGGGACCGGATCAGCGGACGTTCCATTTCTGGGTGGAACTCCACTTTAAACAAGCTTTTAACAGATATAAATGTGTTTATAGGTATAAGTTTTTAGCATTTGCACCCTATTGACAAAAATATAGCTACTATGTTTTATTTTTCAGCACATTTTTGCCAACATAAGCCTTGGAGTTTTGTCACATAAGCGTATCCAGTTTCCCTGCTCCAGGTTACTTGTTGACTTTTGTTTGCCCATGACACACATCTGATAGCATGCTTGCATGTTGCTCATAGCTATACTTTAGAGGGGTCTCCTATTTTAGATAAAACCAACAAAGGTAAAAATAAGTGCCACCCTGGCCTCCTTCATGAAGTAGAAAACGACAAAGCTTCTGCAGCTGCCATTTTACTGGCAAGTCAACACATCCCATACTACGATGTAACTGATCGGAGTAAGATCTTTTGTCATATACGTTTTGTTGTAAAATCCCTTTTAAGAGATGATGTGCTTTGATTTGTAGGCTTTATTTGTTGTAACACGAAATACCGGTTCACTAGATGTCCTGTTTAAATCTGTTCCTGGAGATCAGAGTAGGATGTGACACATGTCAGTAGAGAAAAGCCCACTTATTTTCTCAGACTGTCACTAGTACCTGCCAGTGATGGATCCGGAGAAGAACCACTTCCAAGGACTTCTGAAGTTACTGAGGAAAGCTTGCCATTCACAGTCCTCTATTGATCTTCTGGTCCTTTTCTGCCTCTTGATTGACAGCTTTCTGCAGTATTGCACAGAATCGAATGTATGGAAATGATAAAAGAACAGACTGAGCAGGTTTTCTAACTAGCTCATAGATTGTGTCTACAGGGTAGCATTAAAGTACAGTATAACCAAATTCTAGAGACAAGGCAGAGGAACGGCGTTTTACTGGGTGTAATTGTAGTATTCTATAGTCTATTTACAAAAATTATTAGGGTCACACAAATACAAACCTGACTTAGGCTGGCCATAAATGGTCGAATTTCGAAAGAATTTTCATTTGAAAATCAGAAATGTGTGCATTTTGTGATCTGATGATGCCACCATTGAATTTGAAATTCGGCCAACCAAGCCTTCAATTTCACCTCATGTTGCTACAGAAAAGAATTTTCGTGGCTGGGAATCTTCTTTTCTTTCCAGGAATTTTTTCTTTTCTTGCACATGAGCATTTCTTTTTTGATTACATTTCTCGCACTATTCTCCCATCATTGATTAGAAAATCGTTCGTTTTTCCAAAAATTTCCAACATGTCCGATTACTTAAATTTGATTGCCGCACGAAAATCGGCTGTTGCTGCAGCCCACTAATGGTGCGAAATACGAACGAAAATTATTTGATAAGATTTTCGAAATTCTTTTGGTGTTTGGCCTGCCTTACTCCCTACCACTTTTTTTTTTTTTTTCTTTTTTTGTTTGTTTTTGTTTCTATCCTGCCTGTGCCTTCTACATTGCAGTGTGTATTTTCCTCCACCTATGATTGAACCTCTGTGCTTTAAAATTATTGTCTGCATTGTTAAAGACAAAGAAGCACTTTTAGTCCATGTTAATAAGGGGTTTTAACTGTGTAGATCCTTTTACTATCCCCCATCCTTGGAATTTCATGTTCTTCCTTGTGGATACTTTTCCATCTGCAATTTTCATCATTCAGTCCACAAGTACCACCGATGGAAGAAGAAAAAAACATAAACCGATACACTTCAATATCTTAAATAATAAAAATTCACGCACAAAGTGAACATCATTCATCTTTGGCTTCTGACGTCGCTTCTTTTTCTCCTTCCTTCGCATTTCGGCCAGTAGGTACATTAAAAGCGCACAATGTTTCAATTATAAACAGTAAAACATTTGCATATTATAAACCCCTTTCTCAATTGAACCACCTCCTTGTGTTTACATCATCTTAAAGGGAAAGGAAAATAAAACCGTTATTACATATTGATCGACTGTTACTAATACCAAACAGACTAGATAATGCAATACGTTCCCTAAATATTAGTTGTTTAGTATTATAAATTTATAACTACATCTAGTGTTCATATTGTTTAAGTGCAACTTTAGGTTTTCCTATATTAACCTTTTTATTGGCATTCAACAGACAGTTTTGACTCCAACCAAGTGTCCTTCAAACATTTAGTAAATAAGCTGCTTTTGCAAAGATGAATGCAGTGGGTAGAATGCGATCTGCAGTGTTTGGGTAGACATCAAAACTCTTTTTTTTTTTTCTGTAATGTTTTGCTCAGTAGATAAAATGGATGGTAGCTGTGCTTTGGTGACTGCTGTGTACTTGTTCCTGTTCAGAACTCTCCCTGGCTGCTATTTCGGAAGACTGTTTCTTGAAATATTATAGATTGCTGGATAATGTTAAAATAAATAGGTTTCTCCTTTCTGCTTATCTGTCTTTCCCTTCTTTCTCTGTTTCCTTTGCTGCGTTCAGATTGAGGCCATTTTGAAGGGGCTGGTATCAGATCTTCATAGAACCAATGGGGTATCCATCCCCACACTGGCCGATATGAAGGTGAGCTTTTATTTGGGGTTCTGGTTTTCTGCTTTTAGTAGCTTTGCTTGTGCTTTTCTGCTTCTGATTTTGCTGGCTGTGTGCTTTTTTTTTTTGTTTTCATTTTGCACTTTTCATTTGCATTGGGGACGGTTTATCATCAAATGACACACAGGCTCTTATCAAAGTGATTAGATGAAAATTTTATCTGGGGAAGGCAAATCGCTAAATACACAGATGAAAGATGTGTACTCTGCAAAGGATTGGTATTTCTGTCTATACAGTCCTAAGATTTACCAAATTTGGCCAAATTGAAATCGAAGTCCTTTGTTATTGATGCAGTTGTAATGTGTCCAAGGGGTGAGATCAAGGCACATGATGCGAAATTTATTTAACCCTTTCACTGTCAGGTCCGTAATTCTATAACTCTGATCAGCGGATTACAACCCGCTGATGAGTTATTAACCCCTAAATGTGACCGTCCACCCCCACCCAGCCCGCTTCCACTCCTATCCTGATCCGACCCCCCCCCCCCCCCTTGCAAACCTGCTCCCCGCAGCCACTATCATTAGCCGGCTTCAGGTGCTTCTTGGGGGGTCCAGATATGTCCCCCGCCAGTCAGATTGCCCCCGCACCCCTGATCTATGGCTGCTATGAGCAGCATCTCTCCTTCCCTTCGCCTGCATCGTCTCCCTGCACAGATCTCCATGATCTGTCAGTCTGGAGAGGGGGAGCGGTGCGGGTGAAGTTGGGACTTGGGGGGCTTAGTAAACCTGTGTTTACTAAGATCCCCCCAGTAGAAAAGAGGGCACATGCAGCGATCACTACTGATCGCTGCTATGTGCCTACTGACAGCTGATACATTGTAACACTTGCGGTTACAATATAATCAGACTGTCATTTTCTGAATCAATGGAATCTCTATACAGATTCTCATTCATTCAAGTAAAGTGATACAGAGAAAAGGGACTATCTTCGGTCCCTTTCTCAGTCTCAAAAAAAAAAAACATATGAGGGTCTGTTTTAGACCTCTGATATCTCACCAAAGACCCCCCCCCTCCCAAGAAATTTTTTTTTTAAATGACTGTAAAAAAAAAAAGTTGTAAAATGAATTTAAAAATAAAAACTGAGCCCTTGCAGCCCCCGGGCATCGACAGTAAAGCGCCGCTAGTTTTAGTAATTCTTTACCATCGTTTTTGCGGTGCTTTTCGGGCACATGGCTGTAAGAAAAAAATGTAAAAAGTTAATAAAAAAACGGATACCTCAACTTCTCCTTCCGGCCAACCCGATCCGTCCTGATTGGCCAGGAGGCGAAACTGGAAGACGATAGCGAATATTAATTTGCTATTGTCACAAGTAGGTGGGTTCGGGGTGCAATGCTATGCGCCCGAGCCCAGCCTTTTTCAAGCCAATTAAAACCTCAGGCTGTAATCATGTGGCTTGGAAAAAAAAAAAAAAAACCTCATACAAACATATGAGCCCAGCGCCCTGCAGGTGAGCAGCGCCCCTAATGGACCGGCCGCTCCTGGTAAGACCCTTTTCACCTGGAGCGGACTCTAAAAAAAGAATGTCCGCCAGCTCCGCGGGGAATCGGTCTGCTGATCCCCACTGAGCAGGCGGATGACAGGTCTGTGTCCACTCCGCTGATGCAGAGCGGACACGGACACATCACTATTCTCTATGGGACGATCGGATGGAAACGGACCGCCTGTCCAGTTTCATCAGATACCATCTGCTAGATGGATGGGGAATGGAATCCTCATCCCTTTTTGTTTTTGTTTTTAGCGGACTGGATCAGATGCGGGCGGGTGTAAACAGACACATGTCCATTTACATCAGTCTCTCCATAGAGAACAATGGGTGGTACGATTGGACCGGCCTAAAAAAGGCAGACCCGATCGCTGTGCTTGTGTGATAGGGGTCTAAGGCCTTGTTCACACCGGGCATACGCAGCATACCTTTACAGGGATGCACAGGTGTTTTCCGTGCATCACTGTGCAGGCAGTCCCCTTGATGTCATTTGGGATGTAGCACCTGCACGAACAGAGCCGTTGCTCCCAATTTTACATCCATGTAGGTCCGCATGCATGTCCCTGAGCTCACACTGTCTGCGTTGGGGGTCATGTACCCACACGGATGTCAGAGTGGGAAAAGCAGATATGCCTGTGCAGCCGTTGCATCCCAATTTACATAAATGGGACTGCCTATACGGGGATGCATGGAACACCTGTGCATCCCTGTGTGTGTAAACATGGCCCCCCATGGGCGTACACTTTAGTATGCCACATTTGAAGGAGGCTTTAGTACTAATTTAGCAGGAATTTTGTAAGTTACGTTGTGTTTATGTGCAATATTAAAGATTTTAGTGTATTTTTAGTGAAAATAGCGATATGAACATTTGCGCAATTATTGCGGGGCCCAAAAAATCAGTAGCACTTCTTTTTTTTTTTTTTTTTTTTTTTTTTTTTTATTCTACTGGCCATGTGCTTTTTGAAAATGTCTAGTTTGAGGGGTCTTTTCAAATTCGGAGAGCTGTAAGGGAATAATGAAAACCTCCAGATTTTTAGAGAAATTTTTGGGTACGTTCGATTTTTACCATTTTGCAAAAAGGTGCAATTTAAAATTTACAAATAGTTATTATTTATTTAACTCCATACAGGTTAAGTTTTTATATTTGGTAGGGATTTAGCAGGAATTTTGTAAAATTAGCAGTGTTTTTATCTGCTAATAATTGTTTTGTGTATTTTTTGCGACTTTGTTGGTTTGATAAACATTTGTCCAAATACCGCAGGGTCTAAAAAATCAGTAACACCTTCTTTTTATTCTACTTGTGTGCTTTCTGAAAATATATGGTTTTGGGGGGGGGGGGGGGGGCGTCTTTCACAAATTCTGAAAGCTAGAAGTGAAAAATAAAAACAAAGGAAAAATTGCAAAAATGGTCTGTGACAGTGTAATTGTCATTCAAAGTGCGATAGTGCTGAACGGTGAAAATTTGGCCTGGGCAGGAAGGGGGTGAAAGTGCCCAGTAGGCAAGAAAAAAATATAAGCCTTTCGTATAACTTTAACCACTTAAGCTCCAGAAGGTTTTTTCCCCCTTCCCGACCAGGCCATTTTTTTGCAATACGGCACTGTGTTGCTTTAACTGACACTTGCGCGGTCGTGCGACACTGTACCCCAACAAAATTTGTCCTTTTTTCCCCACAAATAAAGCTTTCTTTTGTTGGTATTTGATGACCTCTGCGGTTTTTATTTTTTGCGCTATTAACAAAAAAGCCCGACAATTTTGAAGAATATTTTTTTTTTTTTTTACTTTCCACTATAAAATGCATCCAATAAAAAAAAAATGTAAAAAATCAATATTCTTCATCAATTTAGGCTATGTATTCTGCTACATATTTTTGGTAAAAAAAAAATAAAAAAATCCCAGTAAGCGTATATTGATTGGCTTGTGCAAAAGTTATAGTGTCTACAAACTATGGGATAGGTTTTTTTTTTTTTTTATTGTTTTTATTAGTAATGGCGGCGATCAGATTTTTAGCGAGATTGCGGCGGACAAATCTGACGCTAAGTGACACTTTTTGGCGATCAGTGCTGTATAAATGGCACTGGCAGGGAAGGGGATTAACATCAGGGGCTATCAGAGGGTTAAGTGTGCTCCTAGGGAGTGCTTTCTAACTGTGGGAGGGGGGGGTGTGCTGTGACTGAAGGAAAACGGAGATCCATGTTCCTGCTTAGCAGAAACACAAGTTCTCTCTTACATCGGCCAAACGCTGTTCTGTCTATCCTCTGAACAATTGCCAGGTCTGGGCGGCCATCGTGGGTGTCGGACACGCTGATTGGCTCCCGCCGTGTCCGATCACAGCGGAAGTGCAGCTCTGGTGGTGCACGTGCCCCAGAGCCGACAACAGCGATCACGTTCAGGTACGTTAAGGGCCGCCCTGCCGCAGTAAATGTACACAGGCCGGTCCTTAAGTGGAACTATAGGCAAAACTTTATTTTGGATAGTGTAAGGGAGGGTTATCACCCCTGTCAGTTTATTTTTTGCCATCTGTGTCCCATTGGGGAGGTTAACCTTCACTTCCTGTCCCATAAACAAGCAGGAAGTGAGAGAACATCCCTGCAAATTAAGGAAATTCCTTGGGGACCCCCAGGTCACCAGGACTAGTGGCTCCATTGGAAAATGTCCCCCATGTTACTTTTCTGGGGACAGGCCACAATAAAAATTGAATAAGTTTACTAATCTCTCTTCCCTCTGTCCAAAACTAGTTTGGGTTTATATACACTGTAAGGACTAGTTTGTAGTTTAGCTTAAGCATCAAATCTATTTCAGGTCTATCTGGACTGCCTTGTGTTGACCACAAGATACCTAGATTTCTAGAGAGAATGGATTTGGGTATAATGAGACGGTGTACATACCCTGATCACAGAACTGCAGCATGTGACTGAAAAGGATTATTGGTTTCTTCTGCTGTCTGTACTTGGCATGGGTGCCTGCAAGAAGGATTTTATCTGTCTCTGGCTTTACATGACTGATCCTGCCATTTGCTGGTTCGCGCCTCTGAAATAGCCCTGGCAGGATATAAAGCTTGTTTCAAATCAAGCATATCAGTGTCACTTCTGTTCAAACAGTTGTCACAAGCAGCAAGATGACATTCCTGCAGTTCCTGTGCAGATAATGACGACGATGCTCTCTGAGACTTCTGATGTACTGAGGGGGTCGTTTTTTTTTTTTTTTTTTTATTAATGTTTTCACCCAAGATAAACACACATTTCACCCAAGATTCACCCATTTTTACTGTAAGAATCAATTAGAAATATGGATGAGTGTTGGATGAAAACATTGATGGGCCCCCTGATACCTGCCTATCTCCGATATACAGAGAAGCCATTCGGCTTCTGTGAATGGAGGGGGTGGATGGTATCAATCATCCACCCGACCGCCATTCATAGATCCAGTTTCATTCATGGAGGCTGTAGTAACTACTTCTATGAATGAAGGAGGTGGGTGAAAAGGATGGGCATGGTCAGGCACTGTTGATGAGAGCCTGTGACAACTCCCACAGTGCTATTCATCCCTGCTGCACTGGAAGATTTGGGGGTGGGGGGAGGCAGGCATTGGAGGAGGAAGATTTCGGCAAAAGGGGGACACAGCAGCACACGGGACACATCTCCCTGGCCCTTGAGCTGATTTTTTATTTTTTGTTTTAGGTCAACTTAGGTTTTTTTTTTTTTTTTTCAAATAACAATTTTTTATTAAGCATAAAGACATACATATGCATAGAACAGTAGTGTCGCTTATAATTAAATGCAATTGGTAAACAGTCCAGCCAACTTAGGTTTTAAAGCAGTAGTTTGGGTAGTAGATTAACAATCGCATCTCCTTTATTTCTCAAGTGACAGGTTAAAGTGGTGTTCCGGTCGAAATTATACTTTTTAAATAAAAATACCCCTATAATACACAAGCTTAATGCTTTCTAGTAAAGTTAGTCTGTAAACTAAGGTCTGTTTTGTTAGTTTATAGCAGTAGTTTGTTATTTTATAAACTTACAGCAGGCCGTGGCCATCTTAAGTCTGGGCATCTGAAGCCAGACTGTATTTCTTCCTGGATCTCATCCTTGTAGATCTTGCACATGCTCAGTGCAGCACAAGCAGTGTAATAGGTTTCAGGTCAGGTTTCCATAGCAACGGCAGTGTCAGAGGAAGTTGCCGCCCCTTCCCAGAAGGCATTGCAAACAGGAAACGATGCGATGGGCCGCGGCCAGGGAGGAGGAAGTGAAAAATGAACACAGCAGATATACAGTAGGTGCTGAGAAAAGAAAAAAAAATATCCAATTCGTTTACAGTGCACAGTTTAGTGAGGGATGCTGAAGAGTTGTAAAAGTGGGTGGAACTCCACTTTAACTTTGAGCCTGAGATTTTCTGAAGGCCGGCATCCTGGCATCAGTGTTACACATAACACATCTGCTACTTTCTGATGGCAATTAAAGTGTTAGGGCTGGAAAACAAACCATCTTTCAGTAAATATTCATGTAATCGGAAATGGCATGTGTTGCTTAGAAGATTTTCATCTGTACAGACATTTCCAATCCAGCCATTGAAGATCTGTGTAATGAAATCCTGGTGCAAACATTGCAGATGTGCAGGTTTGTGCCTATGGAGTGGGCAGGGGGGCACATTACAGACACCATGCCTATCCCTGGCCCTTCTCTTTTTTTTTTATTTTAACAGCCAGGTCAGGTTTGCAATAAGGTGTCTATAGACTGACCTTTTTTTTTTTCTTTTTTTTTTTTTCCCCGGATTACTAAACTGTTTTCTTTGGGACAGCGTCCCACAGTCCCAAACAGTCTTGGGTTATAAAGAGGTCCTTGTGCCATCTATTTTGGGTTCCCCAGCTCCATGTTGGGACAATGTGTACCCCCCCCCCCCCCTTTTCCTCCATTTTTTTTCTCCTGAACATGTGTTTGTTGGTGTGACCTCTTCTGTGTAGGGGAGAAACTGGTTTAAAAGACACTGAGATGGTTGGGTTGTGCATGCATGTCCAAACCTTTACCGATGTCTGTGGTCAGCCGTATTTACCATTAGGAGAGCATTTGTGGTTTAGCCAATTAGATTTGAACTCGCTGCATTTTTAGAGGGTACTGTTGAAAGCCTGTTTTTGGTTTGCTGTGTCTAACTTCACAGTAGATCTACTAAATTACTAAATGAAGGCCTTAAAGCGTATCTAGATTCAAACACAAAAATTTGATATATTGCTGCTTGCCAGTCTTTATATGAGCTACTTGGTAATCCTGCAAATAACACTCTTCCTGTGTTTGTGTGACTACACTCTCTACTGTATACTGTATGGAAGGTGTCATGGTTGTCACCTAGGCTGGCATTTAAACATGTCTGCCTTTTTGTTCCTCATCTTCATTACATGAGAGTGATGGGATTAGTAGTTTACACAAGAAGAATACCATTGTTTGTGCTTTATTTCAGCTCACAGGAAGTGACCAGGACACTATTTCTGGCAAGATCAACAGGTATTTCCTGTACTTGCTGAAAATGTCCTGAAAAATGGAAACTAATACAGCTACAACACCTCGGGGCTGGTGAGCTGCAATATGTTACATGTTTGTTCGTTAGTTATTTTCTAATGCCCAGTACACATATTGGCCGGGTCAGTAGGAACTGCCCAATTTTTGGTCTATGTACACAGTCTGTTTTACAGAAGCCGGACTTAGGCCTCTTTCACACATGCGGACCCTATGTCCGTATTTCATCCATCCGTTTTCGGATGAAAAAGGGACATACAGGCATCCCTATGGGATAGCGGGTGTCAGAGGATGTACATCCGCAAACACCTGATGTCATCCGGCTCCGCTCTCGCCCGATTCTGCGGACGGAAGAAAATCCTATTTTTCTATCCGTCTGCAGAGCGGATCGGAGGAACACGGACAGACGGTCCGTGTTCCTCCGATCCCCCATAGGGGAGAGCGGAGATCTGACTGGGCGGTCCCTGCACAGTGTGTGGGTCCCGCCCTGTCATCCGCCGGCTCAGCTGGGGAAAACGGAGCAATCCCCGCAGAGCAGCGGATGTTCACGGGGCGGTCCCTGCACAGTGTGCGGGTCCCGCCCTGTCATCCGCCGGCTCAGCTGGGGAAAACGGAGCAATCCCCGCAGAGCAGCGGATGTTCACGGGGCGGATCAACACGGATCCGTCCCGTGTGAAAGGGGCCTAACGGGCATGCTGGTAAACAAGCATTCGATCAGTGCTCACAGCCATTGGCTGCAAGTGCTGATCGGTGTATTCTGGTGGGTGGGGGAGAGAGATGGTAGTCCCCCTGTCGGAATACAATGTCCAGGCAAGAGAGGTCACTGCATCAACAGTGCTTTTTTCCTTCAACCCACTGGTTGTGTGTACCCAGCTTAACTCTTCCTGAAAACCAGTCGGGAAAGTTGAAGAAAAGAGCATGTAGATATTGTCTGTTTCACAGGTGTCTGAGCTCCTTCCCTTTCATCCTATATGCCAACAACTCCCTAACTAGTCAAACAGGAACTTCTCACCGGTACGCACGTGAGTCATTACTGACACGTCATTCGCTGCTGCCGGAGAAGGATGACTTCATTATGAAGAGTGCCTTCTATTTCCAAGTCTGTTGTTTGAACTAGAAATCTCAGCAAAGTCAAAAAAAGGCAAGAAAACGCCCATTTACCAGATATACATCTTTCTAAATGTCTTTGTGAGTTGTTGTAAAGTGGAGTGCTCGGACACCTTCAGTGCTTGGTGGATTGTTTGAGCAGTGCTTTAGGCAATATCCATCTGTGGCAAAGCTGAATTTCAGGTTAAAATCCTAATCCCAGGATCCCAATAACATGCCCCCACACCTATATATCCTGTCTTACTCCTATGCAGCGTCCGCACGAGCGGACTTTTCGACCGGACTGGTCCGGCGGACAATCCGATCGTGTGTGGGCTTCATCGGACCTTCAGCGGACTTTTCCAGTTTAAAATCTGAAGGACTTTAGATTTGGAACATGCTTCAAATCTTTACGTCGTAACTCTGCCGGACCCAGAAATCTGCTTGTCTGTATGCTAGTCCGACGGACCAAAAAGGATGCTAGGGCAGCTATTGGCTACTGGCTATCAACTTCCTTATTTTAGTCCAGTGTACGTCATCACATACGAATCCGTCGGACTTCGGTGTGATCGTGTGTAGGCAAGTCCGTTCGTTAAAAAGTCCGTCGAAAGTCCGCCGGAAAGTCTGTCGGACCAGTCCGGTCGAAAAGTCCGCCCGTGTATACACGGCATTAGGACTCGTTTTACATTGGCAGCAAGGACTACTGCGCATCTGAAAAGGGATTCACAGATCGCTGTTCAGAGCTGTTTGACAGGTGGTGATGTGTCACTATATCGCCAGATCTCCGCTTGTTTTAACCCCCTGAACACAACAGCAGGTTTAATTCCTGCTGCAGCTCTGATGCTTTACTTGTGTACACCTTTGCCACTGCCTTTGCCGCTTAAAGCGGAAGTAAACCCATCCATAAAACTGTTTCATTTCCGGCATGTGCTGGAAATGTAACACTCCCATTGGTTGTGCTCTCAACCAAACTGTCAAGCCATCCAATGGCTGATGTCATAACTGATCACATGTGCAGCATCATGGCAGATTAAACAGAGGCAAAGATGGCAGCTTCCTTGGCTGAAAACGATAGGAGGGTTTACTTACACTTTAAGGGGGAGGGAGGAGGTAATTCAACCATGTGGTTTTACTGCCCACCGCACCGCAAGTGGTGGGCTGGGCAGTAAAACCACAAGGCCTTGTAGCTGCTCTTACCTCCTTTGTTAGGAGCTCACTAGATTTCTTCCAGATCAACATGCATTTATCTGTACCTCTAGCATTGCATATGTTGGTTTTTGTTTTTCCGCCTAGACATGGACTTTACGGCTTTGTACAGTTTATCCTTGTAAATTTTATCCTTGCCAATTTCAGAAAGCGAATATGAAATCGGAGCCCATCAAAGTGCTGTATTTTACATGTTCCTGGGCATTAATACTGGCATACGTGTGTCAGAGCTGCTGTTTGCTGGTGAAGATCCTTGGTACTGGTAGTTTTAGTGTTGCTGGATTACTATTCAAGTGCAGTTTATTCCACCATGACATTCAAAAGAATACTCTACACACGTTCTTCCATTAACAGAGTTGAGGTCTGCAAAATGTGGCTGGTTGCTGATCACTACTCTGTGTGCTATAAGAAATATGTACACCAAGGTCTTCAGCCAGCAGGCCTTCAAAGCCCAACATCTGCTGGAACTCCTATGATTTTTTTTTTTTTGCAGTTTATATTCCAGATACGCTAGGTTGATTTTTTCTTTGTGCTACCAGAACAAGCAATGATAGGAAATCTCTCTAGCAGGAAGATGAACTGATTTATTTTCTTTAGTTTTAAAGGTTAGAACCTCTCATGTTATGCTATTATTGACACTGTCCCAGTGGGGAGGTTCTTCCTCACTTCCTTACTGGAGATGGGGTTCAGACACAACTGGAAATGAGGGGAAATCTTCCCAGTGAGGAGAAGTTTTCACTACTTTGGGCCCAATCACATCTATCCAGGTTTGTGTTGAGGCAGCTCGTTCTTTTTAATGGGCTTTCAGTACACCACAGTGAACATAAGAATCGACATGGACTTTCCTTTCTAATGCAGTGCATCAGGGAATCTTTGCCTTAGTGTTTTGGTATAGCATTCACATTAAAGACACCACAAGGCCTTCCCATGCCCATCTAAACCCAAATTAGTTTGGTAGGAGATCTACATAACATTGGACTCTTGGCAAACGGTTACATAGGCAGCTGAAATACTGCTAACCATTTGTATGAGCCCTTACACACCAGTTCTGGTCAGGAACCACTTCCTGTCTGTAAATGTAGTTTATCAGTGCTATATACATTTTTCCTGGTTTTGGGTTTTTTTTTTTTTTTTTCTTCCGTCTATATGCAAAATGTGCATTTCTAGAACAGGAAAAACTGCATTGCTGTAGCCTCCCTAACTGACATAGTTGACCTAGTTGTGTATACATGTATGTCTGACTGTAGAGATATTAGATTGTAAGCTCCACTGGGGCAGGGAATTTTCAAGATAACGGTTTGTGTATTTTACTATTTGGTTTGCTCCCAGTCTTGTCCTGTGTATATATTTTTTTATACATTCTTGTATTTGCTTCCAGTTCTGTCCACTGTTTTATGTTTTTGTCTGCACATTCTCATTGTTGTCTTCTAATTTAAAACTGTCTTGTCTTTCTGTAAAGAGATCAACACCACTAATCCATGTTGTGTACCCCAACAGGTGATCTTGGAGCAAGATGTTGCTCATGATGTTGAAATCTTAACAGAGGATGTCTACGATAATTCTAAAACCCCAACCGAAACTCAGTTTGATAACCCATTGGCTGAGGTGTGCAGCAACCACACACTGTCCTGTTTGAGTAGTGCTAATTCGAGTAGCAACATTTCTAAAACCTCTCTCTCCCCAACTATGATCTTGGCCCCCTAAAGCTATAAATCCTCTGTTTTGGCTGCGGAATTATAGAATTTGCTTTGTAAGGTGGGATCTGCTTTGGTTTAGCTTTATTATAGTGTGTGTGTGTGTATGTATGTGTGTGTATATGTATATATATATATATATATATATATATATATATATATATATATATATATATATATATATATATATATATATATATATATATATATATATATATATATATATATATATATACATACACACACACACACACACACACACACACACACACACACACACACACACACACACACACACACACACACACACACACACACACACACACACACACACACACACACACTATATTAGTATGTATGTCTTGCCCTTTAAAAAAAAAAAAAAAAAAGCCCTAAATGGACAACCCCAGTTTACCTCCGCTCAGAGCTGTGCAAATGGAAAAGGACATGGCCTTGCTTTCCTCAAAAAAAAAAAAAAAAAACACAGACCTGAATGGACACAGATGTAGTCAGATATAAATGCATGATCGCTTGTTTATATCCACAAACCCATAGGAATGAATTGCTGTCTGTTTTCCTTCCAAAAATGGACAGGTGAAACATGGACAAATGGCACATCCTTGTAAAAGTGCTTGTAGGTTAGGAATCCTTTTTAACCACTTCCCATCCGGGCCAATTCTGGCACTTCGCTCCTACATGTAAAAATCATCCTTTTTTGTTTTTTATAGAAAATTACTCAGAACCTCCAAACATTATGTTTTCTAGCAGAGACCCTAGGGAATAAAATGGCGGTTTTTGCAACTTTTTATGTCACACGGTATTTGCGCATCGATTTTTCAAACACGCAAAGTTAGCCCAATTGTTTTGTATAATGTCAAAGATGATGTTGGCCTAGTAAATGGATACCTAACATGCCGCGCTTTAAAATTACGCACACTCCCGGTGTCAAACTTCGGTACTTAAAAATCTCCATAGGCAACGCTTTAAACATGTAAACATGTAACCTGTAAAAATTTTTTTAGAGTTACAGAGGAGGTCTTGGGCTAGAATTGTTGCTTTAGCTCTAATGCACGCAGCGATACCGCACATGTGTGATTTGAACGTAGTTTACGTATGTGGGCATGACTTGCGTATGTGTTCGCTTCCATGCGTAGGAACGGGGGCGCTTTTATATTTTATTCTATTTATTTTTAATTTTGCTTGAAATTTATTTTTCTTTTTCTCCTCTTTAAAAAAAAAAAAAAAAATATATATATATATTCCTATTACTAGGATTGTAAACATCCCTTGTAATTGGAATGGTGCATGACAGGTCTTCTTTATGGAGAGCTGTGTGGTCAATTAGACCCCATATCTCTCCTTCAGGCTGGAAAGACTGAGATAAAAAAAAAAAAAAATATCCCTCTCTCGGCCTTTTTAGCCACGTCCTTGGCTTGTTTACTTCGGCCTGGACATGACCTCATAACGTCGCCCCTGGGCCTCCAAGGGTCATAGTTGACTGGGGACCATATGGTCACCAGAAGTCTCTCTATGGTAAACTTCCGGCGGCGACCGGTTTCTTTCTCCGGTTCGCGATCGCAGGGGTAAGCTGGGAAAAGCACCGAAGGCGGGGGGACGGGACACACATCTCCTCCCGCCACCTGTAAGAACGATCAACAGGCAGAACTGCTGCTATGATTGTTCTTGTATTGCACAGAATCACCGGCTGAAAAAGACATCTGGATGATGCCTGTAGCTGCAGGCATCATTCAGATATCCCCAGGACATCATATGACGGCCTGTGGGTGGGAAGTGGTTAAAGGGAACCTTGCTGCTTCACGTTCACTTGCTCTTTGAGTCATTTAAGTTACTTGGGTGAAATTTTGTGTTCCCCCCCCCCCATATTGGTGTAAACTGCAGAACATAGAAAAAAAGTATGTGATGAAAAACAGGAAAGCGGTATTGGGGGCTTTCAAAGTGGCAGACTGATATTTGGAAACTTATTAACACTCTCTGAATAAGCAGATACACCCAGTACAAGGCAATTTCATGTTCCAACCAATTTATGGTGTTTGTTTTGGCATGAAGTAGGTGATGTGTATTTCCTGTTTCTTGTATCATCTTCTGACATTGGGAGTCCTCTCTGCTATAGCATGCTGCTCTGGTTTGTGGTGGCTGTGAATAAGATAATTTGCTGGTACTGTCATTTTCTCTTCTTCTGGGTTTCGCTTTTCTGATCTTTTTGATTTTTTTTTTTCTTTTTCTTTTGCTTCCTCGCTTTTGGTGATTCCCCTGTTTTCTTGTTCTTCAGCAGAATGACTACGATGGTCCAAAGGTGACATCCGATGGAAACAGGTAAGTGTTTTCCTCCCAGTATGTGTCCAGTATTACATGATTTTAAAATGAGTTCCTCTGTAATTCTGGAGGATATAACAAAATCCCAGAGGCACCTTCTTGGCTGTTACAGTAGATTATGATTTGATGTTGGCTTATGGCTTTAAAGTGAAAACCATACAAACAAAGGGCAACCACCCCAACCTAAAACTAGCCTTTGCAACAAGGAGTATATGGAAGGGCGACGCATGTCAAAAAAACAACAAATAAAAATTCCCGTCTCACTTACCAGCCTGCAACAAACTGAATTAACCCTGTCTATCAGTTCACATTAAAACCAAAGGGTTGAGTTTGCAAATACATATGTAAGCTGCAGAGGACGTGTCACTTTAGTGTACTGCAATCCTTGCTCTATAAAGATTGAGAGTCTCCTGGGTTGGTGTGCCTGGAGAGAGCCCACACCACCTTAACCAGATCTTGCCCGGCCTATAGCAGAATGACAGCAGGTGGGACGGCAGGTGGTGACGTCCAGCAGAATAAGCCGCTCGTGCGCGCAGTGCGGCGATCGGTAGTGCGGTGTTTCGCTCTGACACACAGCATCTCTGATCTTGGTAAAGAGCCTATGACGTAGGCTCTTTACCATGTGATCAGCTGTGTCCAATCACAGCTGATCACATCGTAACCAGGAAGTGCCGTTTGTCTGCTTTTCTTCTATTCGTGTTGACATGGTGCGAGTAGAAGAGAGCCTATCTGTGGCTTTACTGACATTGGGGGTCTGCGCTGATGATCGGCACATCGTTTTATGAGAGCAGTCCCATCAGGGATGCCCACAAGTGCCAATCCGTGCCCACCAGGGATGGCTATCAGTGCCCATCAGTGCAATCTATCGTTGCCCATTAGTGCCCACCAGTGCTGCCTATCAGTGCTGCATATTAATGCCCATCAGTGCAGCCTTATCAGTGCCCGTCGGTGAAGGGGAAAAAACAAACAAAAAAATTTTTAATTTTTTTTAGCAAAAAATGAAAACCCAGCAGTGATTAAATACCACCAAAAGAAAGCTCTATTTGAGGGAAAAATTATAAAAAAAATCTATTTGGGTACAGAGTTGCATGACCGTGGCAGCAAAAGCTGTAAAGTTGTCATGTCAGGTTTTAAAATTCATAAAATGAATCATACTGTCTGGAACTCAGGCATAAATTTTGTCCCTTGTCCCCACTGTATTACAGCTTCTTGTTGGAGACTATACCGTCCTCTAGGTTCAGACGTTGGACTATTAAATAAAAAGTCTTGGTGTTATTAGGGATTAGGAATCAACAAGGCCCTCATTACCATGCAGGAACGAAAGTTGTTGGGAGTTCTCTGCATTAGTGGAGTCATTTGCAGTTATGAACAGCTATAAACACTTTTAGACCCCTTTCACACTGGGGCGGTTTGCAGGCGGTATTGCACTAAAAATAGCGCCTGCAAACCGCCCCTAAACAGCTTCCGCTGTTTGTTCAGTATGAAAGCCCGAGGGCTTTCACACTGAAGCGTTGCGCTGGCAGGACGGTGAAAAAAGTCCTGCAAACCGCTTTTTTGGAGCGGTGTATTCACCGCTCCTAAACCGCTCCTGCCCATTGAAATCAATGGGACAGCGCGGCTATACCGCGCTGTACGAGTGATTTTAACCCTTTTTCGGCCGACAGCAGCAGCGCTAAAAATAGCGCTATTGTACCGCCGACGCCCCCACCGCCCCAGTGTGAAAGGGGCCTTAAGGGTTGGTCCATGAGCATCTTTGTACACTTAAAGGGTTGGTCCTCACAAATGTGTAGGAGTTCCCCATTTTTCTTTTCCTGGGCTGCAGAATTGCTCCTACCGCAGAGGGATGCATTAGGCTTCATGTACACTGCTGCTGATAAACGGACGTTTAGACCCCTTTCACACTGGAGCGGTTTTCAGGCGGTATTGCGCCAAAAATACCGCCTGAAAACCGCTCCTAAACAGCTTCCGCTGTGAAGCGGTGCGCTGGCAGGGCGGTGAAAAAAGTCCTGCAAACCGCTTTTTTGGAGCGGGGAAGGAGCGGTGTATTCACCGCTCCTTCCCCGCTCCTGCCCATTGAAATCAATGGGACAGCGCAGCTATACCGCGGCAATACCGCGGCTATAGCCGCGCTGTACGAGGGATTTTAACCCTTTTTCGGCCGCCAGCGGGGGGTAAAACCGCACCGCTAGCGGCCGAATACCGCTGCAAGAACGACGGTACAGCAGCGCTAAAAATAGCGCTGTTGTACCGCCGACGCCCCCACCGCCCCATTGTGAAAGGGGCCTTAGGAGCAGTTGGTCGTTTTTTGTTTTTTTTTCCAGCTGCCCCTGAACTCTCATCTGTTATCTTATTAGTACATGTACACAGGGTCGTTTTATAGGCAGTTGAGTTTATAAGCATTCTTTTGTAACGCAGACCAATGCGTTCAGGATGGATGTTCAGAGGCATTTGCAATGCCTGCAACAGCTTGTAAACGCGGTAACTCGCGTTTCGTTTACAAGCGTTTTTAATGGAGAAACATTTTTGACTATTTTCAATGTAAAAATCGCTTCTAAACGTAAATGCGGCACAACCGACGTTTTTTAAGCGTCAGTTGCTATCTGTCAAGTTAAATCGTTTAGGAGAGTTTTTAAAACGTTTTAAATAATAAATGAATTCTTGCGAGCTACCAAATAAATATCCAAGTTAATGTTCTGGACAGCTGATCACGTCCCATATGCTCGTGCTTACCCAGTAAATGTAATGCTGTACTATCATGTGACCACCACATAAACTAGTTTTAATGTTACCTTTTGCTAGATAAAAATTCATCAAAAACATGTATGTATGTATGTATATATGTATGTGTGTGTGTGTGTATATATATATATATATATATATATATATATATATATATATGTATATGTATATGTATATGTATATGTATATATATATATATATATATATATATATATATATATATATATATATATATATATATATATATATATACTGCAATCCTATGCGAATATACCTTGTGGCAGCATGTGAAATTTGTATATAAATCTATATAAAGTGCATCAACATTTATGTTTTATCATCCTTAAGAATCAGAAGAATGGACTGAATTGGAATAGACTTTGATTTATTTTATTTAGGGCACATCAATGCATGAAGATTTTTTGCACAAGAGCACTTTAATGCACTATATAAATTTCTGGTTCTGTACTATTCAAGCACTTTAAATACTGTTTACATATATAATGTGGATGCATTTTATATACAGTTTTCACATGCTGTTACGAGGTATAATCACATAGGATTGAAGTAGAGGTTTTAAAATGTCCCATGTACATGAAGCCTTAGGCCCCTTTCTCATTTGTGCGACATGAAACTCGTGCAATTTTTGCACCGATTTTGATGCGACTTTAAGCAATGTCTGTAATATTGAGGTCTATTGCAAATCGCATCAAAGTCGGACCAAAGTAGTGCAGGGACTACGTTGACGTCGCACAGATATGAATGGAACTCATTGGAAATCACAGGTTACGACATGACATGCGATTTTGCAGTCCCAAGTCGTAGGAAAAGTCTCACAAGTGTGAAAAGGGGCCTTAGTGTTAGTCTAAATTCCCTATAATGTATTTGGAAAAAATCCTATTATAAGAGCGAGTCCCATTACAATTGTAGCAACGGTTGGAAGAAGCTGGGATTTGGTTTGTAAAGATCTCCTCGGTGGGTCACCCAAAAACCTGTTGAGTCAACCAGAATTTCCCAAAACTGATTTGGGTGACTGCACCGTGAAAAACGGCTTGTTGTCCCAATGGCAGGAAAATAATTCTTACTGTAAACTGCATTTTTAATATTATAATTGGGTGGAAAAGACTACGCCTGTGCTTATAATGTGTACTATTTACTAGGTTTGTCTCATCAACGGACAGTTTGCGACAGCTTTCCGAACAACTGAATGGACTAGTGTCACAAGTAGGTAAACCTTCTGTTTCCATCCAAGGAACATAATGTAGTTCTTAATAGAAAGTGCTATGTGGCATATGTTGTGCTTACATGCTAAAGGCCAGTCAAGCTAGTGGGGCCATGTTCAACTTTTCATGTCATTTTAGAAATCTGAAATTGGGACACATTGAGTGTATGCTATCTGCTACAACTTTTGCATGTAGAAATTTTTGCTTGCACACATTTTTTGCCAAATAACTGTTTATTGAAAGTTTTCAATTGCTCACATACAAAAATGTATAAGATTGCAATAACATAACCAGAAACGCATGCAAATACAGAATATCTAGGATCGAAACCATATCAAAAATATACCATAACCCTGCAACAAGTTGGGTGCTAGAAAACCATATGTAGGGAAGAAGTGGATGACTAGAATGGGGAGGAAGATATTGGAAAAAATGTTTGCAGAAACCGCAAAGGGAATGAACCAAATATTTCACTACTAGGCCTCGGAAAGTGGAAGAATCATTAAAGGCCCGCCAGAACGTCCAAATGGTGCACGCCTTATCAGGATTGAGACCATCTTCTGTGACCAGGGTTTCCATTGGGTTACACACATTTTCAGCTGTGAACAAAGCACGAGTTTGTAACGTTTCAGGAAGGATTAGAACCCCTGTTGTGTTTTACTGATATTTGGGGCTCTCTTTAAGAGAATTCCCTCACTTGGTGTCCTAGTGACAATGGTATTACCAGACAGGAAGTCAGGGGGAAATTTTCCAACTGCAACGTAGACAAAAATAAAAATGATTTTATTGGTAGAGTAGAGGGAGGCTAGAACTCCTGACCAAGCAAAATGAATATTGGGACCCATATTGATTCCAGCCACATGTTAGAGCTTCAGTCTGGACTTCATCATTGTATGTAAGTGCAGGGTGTCATAGTGCAGTACTTTGGGATGGGTCCATGGTGCCCTGCATTCACAGAAAGTCCTCTGTCTTAAAAAGACATCTAGTGGAAAGGAATTATTGTGGTGGACCTGCTGAAGAGGAGGTGAGTATGGTAGCTTGGGCTTTTTAAAGCAAGCCCACGTGAAAATTGAAAGACTGAGCTCAGAATGGTAAAAAGGCATACTTGGATTAAAATAAATCTTATAATTACACAATAATACAAAGCTTATTTTCGGTAGCTGGGGTTAAAAACAAAAATAATGCTTTCATCCAGAGCAGGTCTTCTCTCTTTTAGTGAATCCAGTAGTCTGCAGTATCTGCAACAGCTCTACTATTACAAAAAAATTCAGCTCTACTATTACAAAAAATTCAGCTCTACTATTACAAAAAATTCAGCTCTACTATTACAGAAAATTCAGCTCTACTGTTACAAAAAATTCAGCTCTACTATTACAAAAAAAACTAGTATTCTTCAGCTGTATACAGTACTAGCCCTCACACTCGGTCATTCTACCAATTTAAACCACTTTTGCAAAAATGTTCAATTAGACATGGCCAACCAAACATTATGCCTGCAATATGAATAATAATATATAAACTTCTAGGGTAAGTTGCAATATTATGATTGTTTTTTTTTTTTTTTTTTTACTAAAATCAAAGTAAAAATTAGTGTGTGTGTGTGTGTGTGTGTGTGTGTGTGTGTGTGTGTGTGTGTGTGTGTGTGTGTGTGTGTGTGTGTGTGTGTGTGTGTGTGTGTGTGTGTGTGTGTGTGTGTGTGTGTGTGTGTGTGTGTGTGTTCACAAACCTTTGCTCTGACCTGAAAATATAATTTCCTTTCCAGAATAATTCCTATATGAATGGGGAGAACATCATCTCAGCCACAAGTCCAGAATTAGAAGTAAGTTTCTCCTAGTTAGCTGTGGTAATTCTTGGCTGACAGATATCATAAATTCCACGGGGGGGGGGGGGGGTGGTGTTATAAAAAAAAAAAAAATATATATATATATTGCATCCGGAAAGTATTCACAGCGCTTCACGTTTTGTTAGTCTCATTCCAAGATGGTTTAATTTTATTATTTTCCTCAAAATTGTACGAACAATACCCCATAATGACAATGTGAAAGAAGTTTGTTTGGTTGTTTATTAAAAATAAAAAATAAAAAAAAAATCCCATGTACATAAGTATTCCCAGCCTTTGGCCAATACTTTATTGAAGCACCCTTGGCACAGCCTCCAGTCTTTTTGAGTATGATGCTACAAGTTTGGCACACCTTTTGTGGGCAGTTTCTCCCATTCTTCTTTGCAGGACCTCTCAGTCCATCAGGTTGGATGGGGAGTAACAGTGCACAGCCATTTTCAGATCTCTCTAGAGATGTTCAATCCGATTCATGTCTGGGTTCTGGCTGTACCATTCAAGGACATTCACAGAGTTGTCCTGTAGCCACTGCCTTGACATCTTTGTCCTGTTGGAAGATGAACCTTCGTCCCAGTCTGAGGTCCAGAGCGCTCTGGAGCAGCTTTTCATCAGGGATGTCTCTGTACATTGCTGCATTCATTTTTCCCTCAATCCCAACTAGGTTTCCAGTTCCTGCCACTGAAAAACATCCCCACAGCATGATGCTGCCACCACCATGCTTCACTGTAGAGATGGTATTAGTCAGGTGATGAGCAATGCCTCCTAGTTTTCTCCAGACATGACCTTTGCCATTCAGGCCAAAGAGTTTAAGCATTGTTTCATCAGACCAGAGAATTTTTGTTTCTCGTGGTCTGAGAGTCCTTCAGGTCCCTTCTCCAGATCTGTGCCTCAATACAATCCTGTCTCGGAGGTCTACAGACAATTCTTTGGACTTCATGGCTTGGTTTGTGCTCCTACGTGCACTGTTAACTGTTGGACCTTATATAGACAGTGTGTGCCTTTCCAAATCGTGTCCAATCAACTGAATTTACCACAGGTGGACTCCAGTCAAGTTGTAGAAACATCTCAAGTATTAACAGTGGAAATAGAATGCACCTGAGCTCAATTTTGAGTGAACACTGTGCCACTGTAGACCACACCCCTCAAAAATAAGAGATCCACCACCATGCTTCACAATTGGGATGGTGTGTTCTCTTTTATAGGTCTTGTTTAATCCTCTCGATACTGAACTCCGTGGATATATACTGTGTATATATAGAGTTTTTTAGTTTTGATCTCATAGCTTTTTTTGCAGATTGAAAGTGAGTTGTGTTGTGGCACTGATGCAGCAAAAATGTCTAAAATTTTACAAATTCTGCCAAGTGTATGTAAACTCACGACTCCGAGCACAACTGTATATGGAGGTTCAGGACTGTGTGTAGGCAAAGCTGTTAGGGATGAGAAAGGAATAGAAAATACATCCATGCTTTCCAAAAACAAACAAGATTCCACAATTTAGGGCAAGAGTCATTAACTTAACTTAAAGTTGCAGCCATGGCACCTAAAGTTCATGGCCCTTAATCCTTTGAAAGGTAGGATTGAATAATTGAACCAAGTGTTGTCCTCTCTTATAATGCCCGTGTCTATAACTTTTTTTTATTCTCCTTTCCTTTTATCAATCTGTCCACTCTTCTTTGTATATGCATGCGCCGCAGTCTCGTTTCCAGGATTTGTCTGCTGCCTTGGACTCCAGTAATTTAACAAACAAACAGCTCAGTGCAAAGATGGATGAACTGGTAAGAGAAGAGCGATGCTAACCCGTAGAGTCCTATAATGTGTACTGCTCTCTGTGCTCTATCATCTGCTGACTCTACACACCGCTGTTTGGTTGAGTCACTTTGGTCTTTCCCCTCTTGCATGTGTATGACCTTGTCTTGTATTACTACTTATGTCCTTGTATAAGTTGTCTATAGAGCATGCTTAGTGGTACAGCTGTTATCAGGTGCAGATGTTCTAGCAACAAAGCTTAGCATTTTATGTGTATTTTACTGTACAAAATGCTGTGTTCTTTTTAGTTATTGATTTTTTTTTTTTTAAATGCTGTTTTACATTTGGCGTTTGTTAGTATTTTTTTTCAGTCCATGTGCAGTCATTTTTATTTATGCTGAATTTAAATTTTTGTGAAAAATCTTAGTACACTGCAGTGCTATAGATAGAGTAGTGCAGCAACAAGATCCATTGTTATGTAGTCTCCCATGTGATCTCCTACCACTGCTGCTTGCTTTGGTACCTGCGAGCTAATCAGTGAACCAGGCAGGAACAATTTGTGCAGCGAGGAGAATTGCACGAGGGAATTCATAGAGAGGAACGTTTTAGTACTACATCTTTACACTGTACTGAATTTATTTTTTTCACTTGTCCCTAAATTACCACATCAAAAATAGGCAATGATTTAAAAGGTTTCAGTGGAATCCTTTGTGGACATCAGTTGCGTTGTAGTATATTAAAAAACTAATGGTTTCCAAATTACAGTAATAACCCCCCCCCCTCTTTGAAAAACAATATTAAGTCAGAAGTAGGGCTGCAACTAACAATTATTTTCAAAATAGATTAGTTGGCCGATTTATAGTTAATATGTAAAGTTAAAAAAAAAAAAGGCAATTTATTCCAAAATATCTCTATGCAGTGCTTAATATAAATATCCAACTAGATGGTTAGGGAGCAAAATCTCTAATCCATTCTGAGATTAACAGACAGGAGAGATATACGGTATATACTATTAGAGGGGATAAACTGTATATACTATATAACTGTATATTGGTGGATAAATACTGTATATACTATTAAAGGGTGAATCTGGTAAATATCAGACTCAGAGATCAAATTTTTTTATTCAAAGAAAAAAAAAGACTGTTTTGCCGATTTTCAGACAGAACTATAATATACCGTATATATATATATATATATATATATATATATATATATATATATATATATATATATATATATATATATATATATATATATATATATATATATATATATTAATCTAAACTTTTTCCCAAATTAATTTTAATGAAAGTTTTTTTTTTTGTGTTCCTAAACCCTCAACTGTAAAAATCAGTCTATATTTGCAGTAAAGCATGCTTGTTGTTAAGGATGGGCTCAGGAGTTTTCACAACTCCACGTGCCCGCACCCACCAGGAAGCTTACGCTGCGCAGCGCTAATCACAGGCAGTGAGACATTTCCCATTCTGTGCAGCTGCGGATCGGGAAATGTCTCTCTGCCTGTGATTAGCGCTGTGCAGTGTAAGCCTTCCTGGCGTGCTCGGCACGTGGAGTTACGAATGCGCCTGAGCCCATCCTTACGTGTTATACTCACTGTGGAACCTAAGGGGTTAATCCTCTGCATTGTGTAAAAAGGCGTTTTGATCCTGTCTTCTCTGTTCCTCCCCTTCTAACGCAGTCCCCAAACCTTCTACTGATAGAACAGAACCTTGGGGGCAAGCTGCACATGCTCCGTTTGGTAGGAATATCAGTTAAATTATTTGCTATTTGCTGCTGACTCATACCATATCTCCTAATCCCATATAACTTAGAGGAGCTCCAGTCTCCCTCCAAAAAAATATCAGTTGCTGACTTTTAATATAAGGACACTTACTGTACCTGTCCAGGGATCCAGCGATGTCCACATCCAAGCCGATTCTTCAATCGGCCTCTGATGCAGGTGCGGACATCTTGGGTAAGAGCAGCCATCAGTGAAGCTTTCCGGGCCTTACTGCATTTTGCGTGAGCCACACTGTGCTTTCTGAATGGTCCAAACAACCTCAAAGATTGCTGTGGCAATATGACCTGGAAGTGGGAGCAGTTGCCTGTCAAAACCAGGTACCTCCTCCCCCCCCCCCCAAAAAAAAGTGCTAATTTTGTCAGTGGAGGGGGGAGGATGCAAACAGGCAGAACATTCCCTTTTGAGTGAAGTTCCACCTTAAATACCTTAAATACTAGGGGTAAGAAACCAAAGTGCTCCCAGAGTACATCTGTTACACCCTAAGGGTCGGTTCACACTAGGACGACCTAGCCGCCTGACAAGTCGCCTCCCGTTCTGTACAATGGAACCGTTCTAATCGGAGCGACGCAAGTCGCTCCGACTTAGAAAAAGGTTCCTGTACTACTTTGGGGGCGACTTGCATAGACTTCTATATAGAAGTCGTTTTGCAAGTCGCCGCCCCTGTCGTGTCCAGGTCGCCTGAGGCAGTCGCGCTGCAAGTTGCGCTGCTTTAGTGTGAACCGACACTAAATCGACATAACAGCCTGTATGAGACAAGTGATAGGGGCGCTAAACCTGGTACCACTAACCATAGCTCCCATAATTTGAAGATTTGGATTACTCCTGCATTGTTCGTCTTCAAACAGGGAAAAGATAAAAGTTGTTGGGGGTAAGGGCTCATTCACACTATATCCATTGAGCTATTCAGTGCAAGGGCACATGGAATACATTTGTTTTCTATATGTCCTGTTCACACCACAGTGCTTCATTGTGATGCCTTGTAGCTTTCTACGTAAAAAAAAGAAGGCATGTCTGCATTTTGCAGTGTAACGCGTTACCGCAGCACTTCACAACAAACTGTGGTGCATATAGTTGAATTTAAATGTTTTTTGACTTTTCAGTAAAGTTTTACTAGTTTTTCTAATCAGACACTACAGAAAAATACCTGTTGATCTGCCAAAACTCTGCTTGTCGTTTCTTGTTATGGGTTCACAAAACGGTGCCTTTTCTGCACTGCAGTTGTAATGGTGTCAGCCCTGTGTAGTTGTCTGAACTACAGCATCCCTGATCTCCACAACAAGAGGTGTTCATTAACCACTTCAGCCCCGGAAGGATTTACCCCCTTCCTGACCAGAGCACTTTTTACAATTTGGCACTGCGTCGCTTTAACTGCTAATTGCGCGGTCATGCAATGCTGTACCCAAACGAAATTTGCGTCCTTTTCTTCCCACAAATAGAGCTTTATTTTGATGGTATTTGATCACCTCTGCCGCTTTTATTTTTTGCGCTATAAACGGAAAAAGACCGAAAATTTTGAAAAAAAATGATATTTTCTACTTTTTGTTATAAAAAAAATCCATTAAAATCAATTTTAGTCATACATTTAGGCCAAAATGTATTCGGCCACATGTCTTTGGTAAAAAAAATGTCAATAAGCGTATATTTATTGGTTTGCGCAAAAGTTATAGCGCCTACAAACTAGGGTACATTTTCTGGAATTTACACAGCTTTTAGTTTATGACTGTCCATGTCATTTCATGAGGTGCTAAAATGGCAGGGCAGTACAAAACCCCCACAAATGACCCCATTTTGGAAAGTAGACACCCCAAGGAAATTGCTGAGAGGCATGTTGAACCCATTGAATATTTTTTTTTTTTGTCCCAAGTGATTGAATAATGACAAAAAAAAAAAAAAAAAAAAAAATTACAAAAAGTTGTCACTAAATGATATATTGCTCACACAGGCCATGGGCATATGTGGAATTGCACCCCAAAATACATTCAGCTGCTTCTCCTGAGTACGGGGATACCAAATGTGTGGGACTTTTTGGGAGCCTAGCCGCGTACGGGGCCCCGAAAACCAAGCACCGCCTTCAGGATTTCAAAGGGCATACATTTTTGATTTTACTCCTCACTACCTATCACAGTTTTGAAGGCCATAAAATGCCAGGATGGCACAAACCCCCCCCAAATTACCCCATTTTGGAAAGTAGACACCCCAAGCTATTTGCTGAGAGGCATGTTAAGTCCATGGAATATTTTATATTTGGACACAAGTTGCGGGAAAGTGACAAATTTTTTTTTTTTTGCACAAAGTTGTCACTAAATGATATATTGCTCAAACATGCCATGGGCATATGTGGAATTACACCCCAAAATACATTCTGCTGCTTCTCCTGAGTACGGGGATACCACATGTGTGGGACTTTTTGGGAGCCTAGCCGCGTACGGGGCCCCGAAAACCAAGCACCGCCTTCAGGATTTCAAAGGGCATAAATTTTTGATTTTACTCCCCACTACCTATCACAGTTTTGAAGGCCATAAAATGCCAAGATGGCACAAAACCCCCCCAAATGACCCCATTTTGGAAAGTAGACACCCCAAGCTATTTGCTGAGAGGCATGTTGAGTCCATGGAATATTTTATATTTGGACACAAGTTGCGGGAAAGTGACAATTTTTTTTTTTTTTTGCACAAAGTTGTCACTAAATGATATACTGCTCAAACATGCCATGGGCATATGTGGAATTACACCCCAAAATACATTCTGCTGCTTCTCCTGAGTACGGGGATACCACATGTGTGGGACTTTTTGGGAGCCTAGCCACGTACGGGGCCCCAAAAACCAAGCACCGCCTTCAGGATTTCTAAGGGCATAAATTTTTGATTTTACTCCTCACTACCTATCACAGTTTTGAAGGCCATAAAATGCCAAGATGGCACAAACCCCCCCCAAATGACCCCATTTTGGAAAGTAGACACCCCAAGCTATTTGCTGAGAGGCATGTTGAGTCCATGGAATATTTTATTTTTTGACACAAGTTGCGGGAAAGTGACAATTTTTTTTTTTTTTGCACAAAGTTGTCACTAAATGATATATTGCTCACACAGGCTATGGGCTTATGTGGAATTGCACCCCAAAATACATTCTGCTGATTCTCCTGAGTATGGGGATACCACATGTGTGGGACTTTTTGGGAGCCTAGCCGCGTACGGGGCCCCGAAAACCCAGCACCGCCTTCAGGATTTCTAAGGGCGTAAAGTTGTGATTTCACTCCTCACTACTTATCACATTTTTGAAGGCCATAAAATGCCCAGATGGCACAAACCCCCCCCAAATGACCCCATTTTGGAAAGAAGACACCCCAAGCTATTTGCTGAGAGGCATGATGAGTACATGGAATATTTTATATTTTGACACAAGTTGCGGGAAAGTGACAATTTTTTTTTTTTTTTTTTTTTTTTTGCACAAAGTTGTCACTAAATGATATATTGCTCAAACATGCCATGGGCATATGTGGAATTACACCCCAAAATACATTCTGCTGCTTCTCCTGAGTACGGGGATACCACATGTGTGGGACTTTTTGGGAGCCTAGCCGCGTACGGGGCCCCGAAAACCAAGCACCGCCTTCAGGATTTCAAAGGGCATAAATTTTTGATTTTACTCCCCACTACCTATCACAGTTTTGAAGGCCATAAAATGCCAAGATGGCACAAAACCCCCCCAAATGACCCCATTTTGGAAAGTAGACACCCCAAGCTATTTGCTGAGAGGCATGGTGAGTATTTTGCAGCTCTCATTTGTTTTTGAAAATGAAGAAAGACAAGAAAAACGTATTTTTTTTTTCTTTTTTCAATTTTCAAAAGTTTGTGACAAAAAGTGAGGTCTGCAAAATACTCACTATACCTCTCAGCAAATAGCTTTGGGTGTCTATTTTCCAAAATGGGGTCATTTGGGGGGGGTTTGTGCCATCTGGGCATTACATGGCCTCCGAAACTGTGATAGGCAGTGAAGAGTGAAATCAAAAATTTACGCCCTTAGAAAGCCTGAAGGCGGTGCTTGGTTTTCGGGGTCCCCTATGCGGTTAGGCTCCCAAAAAGTCTCACACATGTGGTATCCCCGTACTCAGGAGAGGCAAAAGAATGTATTTTGGGGTGTAATTTCACATATTCCCATGGCATGTTTGAGCAATATATCATTTAGTGACAACTTTGTGCAAAAAAAAAAAAAAAAAAAAAAAATTTGTCTTTTTCCCGCAACTTGTGTCACAATATAAAATATTCCATGGACTCGACATGCCTCTCAGCAAATAGCTTGGGGTGTCTACTTTCCAAAATTGGGTCATTTGGGGGGGTTTTGAACTGTCCTGGCATTTTATGCACAACATTTAGAAGCTTATGTCACACATCACCCACTCTTCTAACCACTGGAAGACAAAGCCCTTTCTGACACTTTTTGTTTACATGAAAAAATTATTTTTTTTTGCAAGAAAATTACTTTGAAACCCCAAACATTATATATTTTTTTAAAGCAAATGCCCTACAGATTAAAATGGTGGGTATTTGATTTTTTTTTTTCACAAAGTATTTGCGCAGCGATTTTTCAAACGCATTTTTTGGGGAAAAAACACACTTTTTAAAATTTTAATGCACTAAAACACACTATATTGCCCAAATGTTTGATGAAATAAAAAAGATGATCTTAGGCCGAGTACATGGATACCAAACATGACATGTTTTAAAATTGCGCACAAACGTGCAGTGGCGACAAACTAAATACATTTTTAAAAGCCTTTAAAAGCCTTTACAGGTTACCACTTTAGATTTACAGAGGAGGTCTACTGCTAAAATTACTGCCCTCGATCTAACCTTCGCGGTGATACCTCACATGCATGGTGCAATTGCTGTTTACATTTGACGCCAGACCAACGCTTGCGTTCGCCTTTGCGCGAGAGCAGGGGGGGACGGGGGTGCTTTTTTTTTTTTTTTTTTTTTTTTTTTTTTTTTTTAATTATTTTTTTGATTTTTTATCTTATTTTTAAACTGTTCCTTTCATTTTTATTTTTTTTAAATCATTTTTATTGTTATCTCAGGGAATGTAAATATCCCCTATGATAGCAATAGGTAGTGACAGGTACTCTTTTTTGAAAAAATTGGGGTCTATTAGACCCTAGATCTCTCCTCTGCCCTCAAAGCATCTGACCACACCAAGATCGGTGTGATAAAATGCTTTCCCAATTTCCCAATGGCGCTGTTTACATCCGGCGAAATCTAAGTCTTGAAATGCTCGTAGCTTCCGGATTCTTAGGCCATAGAGATATTTGGAGCCATTCTGGTCTCCGATCAGCTCTATGGTCAGCTGGCCGAATCACTGGCTGCATTCTCAGGTTCCCTGTTGGGACAGGAGAGCCAGAGAAAAACATGGAAGACGGTGGGGGGGGGGGGGCATTTCCTCCCACTGCTTGTAAAAGCAGTCTAGAGGCTAATTAGCCGCTAGGATTGCTTTTACATGAAAGCCGACCGCTGGCTGAAAAGAATGATACCAAGATGATACCTAAACCTGCAGGCATCATTCTGGTATAACCACTCAAAGTCCAGCAACATACCAGTACGTTGCTGGTCCTTGTTGGGCATATATTGTAAACTTTTTTTTCATGCAGCCTGTGGGCTGAACGAAAAAAAGATATTGATCGGTGGGTATGCCCACCATTAGAATACCTCCCTTCATCCACCCACTTCTAATGATGGGCATACATGCACCATTTATATATGCCGAAGCATGGGGGCATCCTCCCGCAAAAGGCAGGAGCAAATTGCTCCTCCACCCACTGCCCCCACGCTTCGGCATATATGCTGAAGTATGTAACTGTGGTGGTGAAATCACCTCCGACAGCGTTGGAGTCACGGCTTTATGTATCGTGGGAGCAAACGCTGTTGCTGTCAAGATAAATAAATCCGCGCTGCAACTGAATGGCGTACCTGCTAAGCAAATGATGGTTAACAAAAAACAAAGTAACATTACAGTATAACAGTAATACTTACCATACCTGCAAAGCAAATACAAAAAAAAACCATAGTAAAAAATAAAACATTTAACGCAACCTGTGCCTACCTAAAATATATATATGCCGAAGCATGGGGGCATCCTCCCGCAAAAGGCAGGAGCAAATCGCTCCTCCACCCACTTCTGCCCCCACGCTTCGGCATATATGCTGAAGTATGTAACTGTGGTGGTGAAATCACCTCCGACAGCGCTGGAGTCACGGCTTTATATATCGTGGGAGCAAACGCTGTTGCTGTCAAGATAAATAAATCCGCGCTGCAACTGAATGGCGTACCTGCTAAGCAAATGATGGTTAACAAAAAACAAAGTAACATTACAGTATAACAGTAATACTTACCATACCTGCAAAGCAAATACAAAAAAAAACCATAGTAAAAAATAAAACATTTAACGCAACCTGTGCCTACCTAAAATATATATATGCCGAAGCATGGGGGCATCCTCCCGCAAAAGGCAGGAGCAAATCGCTCCTCCACCCACTTCTGCCCCCACGCTTCGGCATATATGCTGAAGTATGTAACTGTGGTGGTGAAATCACCTCCGACAGCGCTGGAGTCACGGCTTTATATATCGTGGGAGCAAACGCTGTTGCTGTCAAGATAAATAAATCCGCGCTGCAACTGAATGGCGTACCTGCTAAGCAAATGATGGTTAACAAAAAACAAAGTAACATTACAGTATAACAGTAATACTTACCATACCTGCAAAGCAAATACAAAAAAAAAACCATAGTAAAAAATAAAACATTTAACGCAACCTGTGCCTACCTAAAATATATATATGCCGAAGCATGGGGGCATCCTCCCGCAAAAGGCAGGAGCAAATCGCTCCTCCACCCACTTCTGCCCCCACGCTTCGGCATATATGCTGAAGTATGTAACTGTGGTGGTGAAATCACCTCCGACAGCGCTGGAGTCGCGGCTTTATGTATCGTGGGAGCAAACGCTGTTGCTGTCAAGATAAATAAATCCGCGCTGCAGCTGAATGGCGTACCTGAAAACAAAAAAATGTTGAAAAGCAAACATGATAAAACATAACAATAAAACAATGCAGAATAGAATACAGTAAAAAAGAGCAGAACAATAGAGAGAAAATAGAGAGAGAGAACAATAAAACGACAACTATTTTTGGTTTTTTTATTTTATATTTTTTTTGTGTATTTTTTTTTTTTTTTTACTTTTTTTTTTTTTTTTACTTTTTTTTTTTATAACTGTAACTTTTAAAACTGTAACGGTTCCAGGTTTGGGTCTCTCAAAATGCGATGGCATCTTGGGAGACCCTGTGGAAGTGTGTCCTAGTCTGTGCAGTGCTGTACCCTACGCTAATACTCAACTAGTGTATGGTAGCGTTCAAAACATTCACCAATGCAAAGACCAGGATTGCCAGGACAGGAGGGACAATAATACCGGGTGTCACGCCTAAATCCGCGCTTTCTGCAGACACGACATTTTCTTTGGGGGGCTCGTTGGGTAGGGGTACTCTGGAGGACATAAGGAAAATGCCTCTCATGCAGCCGGCCTACTGCATTTGGATTGGGAAGGTGAGGTGGAGCACCGTCTGGAAACAGAAGGGCTCTGACGATCTCTTCCTGGAATTTAAGGAAGGATCCAGTCCGTCCTGAAGCTCTGTATAGCACATGAGCGTTCAGCAAAGCCAATTGAAATAAATAAACAGACACTTTTTTGTACCAGCGTCTGGCCTTACGGGCAATTAGGTACGGCGCCAACAACTGGTCGTTGAGGTCCACCCCTCCCATATTAAGGTTGTATTCGTGGACACAGAGGGGTTTCTCCACAACACCAGTCGCCGTAGTAATTTGGGTCATCGTGTCTGCATGAAGGGAGGTGAGAACGAAAACATTCTTCTTATCCCTCCACTTCATAGCGAGCAAATTATTATACTGCAAGCAGGCTCTCTCCCCCAGCCTAAGACGGGACTCTACAAGCCGCTGGGGAAAGCCCCGGCGATTAGGTCGCACGGTGCCACATGCTCCAATCTGATGATCAAACAAGTGACTAAAAAGTGGCACGCTCGTATAATAATTGTCCACGTACAAGTGGTACCCCTTTCCGAATAAGGGTGACACCAAGTCCCACACTATCTTGCCAGCGCTTCCTATGTAGTCAGGGCAGTTTATCGGCTCTACGTGACTATCTTTGCCCTCGTAAACCATAAATCTACATGTATAGCCTGTGGCCCTGTCACAGAGCTTATACATCTTGACCCCGTATCTGGCACGCTTGCTGGGAAGGTACTGTTTGAAGGACAAGCGGCCAGAAAACTTAATCAGGGACTCATCAACGCAGACAACTTGATGGGGGGTAAACAAGTCTGCAAAACGTTGGTTGAAGTGGTTTACGAGGGGCCGAATTTTGTAGAGCCGATCGTATGCAGGGTCTCCACGAGGACGACAGAGTTCATTGTCGTTGAAGTGCATGAACCGCAAAATCTGCTCGTATCGTGCCCTGGCCATTGAAGCAGAGAACACGGGCATATGGTGAATTGGGTCAGTGGACCAATATGACCGCAACTCACTCTTTTTGGTTATGCCCATGTTGAGGGAAAGGCCCAGAAAGATCTTAAATTCGGAGACCGTAATTGGTCTCCAATCTCTGGCAAGGGAGGACTGGGGATTAGCGGCGATGTGTTGACCAGCGTACAAATTGCTTTGGTCCACAATAGATCTATAGAGATCTTCGGTGAAAAACAGTGAATAAAAATCCAGTGGCATAAAGTCAACTGTTTCCACCTGAATTCCGGGTTGGCCAGTGAAAGGGGGAAGTACGGGTGCTGCAGAAGTGGTGGGTACCCAATTCGGATTGGCGAATGCAGCAGGAAGGGCACTATGGGCACGACGGGCCTGTCTTTGTCTTATTGGTGGCAGCGGGACACTAGTTGTGCTTGCCACCTCACCAGCTTGAACTGCACTTATGGGACTCGCCACGTCACCACGTGATACTGCAGTGCTGGATGTACGACCAGGGTGTACTAGGCCGCTGGTGCTTGCCAGTTCACCAGAAGGAGTAGCGGCGCTAGTACCTCTCTGCTCCCTACGAGAGCCCTGCGGTTCTTGCACGTCAAGGACAGAAGAAGAAGATCGGGGTCTGGTACGCCTGACCCTAGCAGGGACCACAACTCCGTCGTCAGAGCTATCTGTCATGGAGCCGCTGTCCTCTACAGGTTCGTATTCTGAGCTTGAACTTGACAGATGAGTGACTTCCTCTTCACTATCTGTCATGCTCAGAATCCTGTAGGCCTCTTCACTAGTGTACCTTCTATTTGCCATTTTGGGCTCTAAATTTAGGGGTACACTAGTGAGACTCACAGGCAAAAAAGCTCCTGACTGTCAGCGACTGTATCAAAACGCTACCAAAAAACTGTTAGCGATCGCAGGGATCAGGCCTGACTCTGCGACCGCTGCAGTTATGTGTGCTTAGTGTTTTGTAAGTGTCAGTTATCGATCGATACTGCACTTGGGTGGGCTGGGCTGGGCTGGGCCGAGGAGCAAAACGCAGGTGCTAGCAGGTATCTGGGCTGATCCCGCTAACACTGCGTTTTTTGGGGGGACCCTAAACTGCTGGGGAGTATAGATCTGATCGGATCAGATATCGATCCGTTCAGATACTATAGCACTAAGGGAGGTGTATGCTGCGTGCGTGGGTTTTAGCGGTACTAGCGCTAACCTGACGCTGCCTGGGGCGACGCAGACCTTATCTGATCCTAAAAACTTAACTTCTATCACCGCCGGGCAATTAGGGGGTTAAACCTTTATAGGGTAATAAACGGCGGGTGCCCTAAAACTGTAATAAACTACAATAAACTACAAAAAACAAACCAACTAACCAGCGTCACCTGTAACAATTATATGGTGATCGCTGGTGAAAGGGTTAACTAGGGGGCAATCAAGGGGTTAAAACCTTTAGCAGGTAGTATATGGGGGTCCCTGTCGCTATAAAACACTGACAGCGAACCTATATACTTACCTCCCTAACTAGCGTCACCTGTGTCACTAATACAGCGATCAGAAAAACGATCGCTTAGTGACACTGGCGACGGGGGGTGATCACGGGGTTAAAACTTTATTAGGGGAGTTAGGGGGGTACCCTGGACCTAAAGGGGGGTACCCCTGACCTAAAGGGGCCTAACCTAACTGCCCTAACACTTGTTACTGTCACAAACTGACACCAATGCAAAAAATCAGAAAAAAAAAAAAACTGCTATTGGTGTCAGAGTGACAGGGGGTACAGGGGGGTGATCAGGGGGTGATCGGGGGGTGACAGGGGGGTGACAAGTGTGCCTGCGTGTTCTACTGTATGTGTAGTGTTGGTGCACTTACTTGGATGTCTTCTCTCCTCGGCGCCGGACGAAAAGACCGGCTCAAGGAGAGATTACATCACTTCCTCTGCTTCTGTTTACATTCACAGAAGCCGAGGAAGTCTGTCATTGGCCAGGAGCGATCGCGAGGTGGGGGCCACGAATGAGTGGCCTCCCCCTCACCTTTGATCGACCCTGACCTCGATCCGACCGCCGCAGGCACCGGGGGGGGGTCCGATCGGACCCCCCACCCGCGGGCAGGCAGGGACGTACAGGTAAGCCCTTTTGCCTGCCCGTGCCGCTCTGTCGACGTACATCGTCGTGCGGCGGTCGGCAAGTGGTTAATTTGTTGTCCAAGATAAGAACTTTAACCGACCAAAAAGGGGAAAGAAAATAAGAGAACTTAATTGTTGGGCAATATATAAACTTAATGCTAACTCTTTGTTAGCACAGCTTTTACACGTCATCCTACAAATTGTGATTGGCTATCACAGTTGGGAGCCAATCACTAAAGGCATGTCTGCCTGTGGTTGATTCGGTGAAATAATTAGTGCTTCATACAGGAAGCCTCCCAATTGAAAGAACACTTCAAATGGCATATTGCAGGTTCTGTTTCAGACTACTGATTAACTGGCTAGTGTGCTGCTTCACATCGACTGCTAGACTTTGCTGCATTCTGTGCACGCTTTTTTTATTAATTATTGTATTTTGTGTGAATTAGAATCGACAGAAGCAAGATGTTATGGAGAAATTGGACAAGGTAAAACTTTTTTTTTTGTAAAAAAAAAAAATATATCTATATACAATGGGGGACGGAAAGTATTCAGACCCCCTTCAATTTTTCACTCTTTGTTATATTGCAGCCATTTGCTAAAATTATTTAAGTTCAGTTTTTTTCCTCATTAATGTACACACAGCATCCCATATTGACAGAAAAACACAGAATTGTTGACATTTTTGCAGATTTATTAAAAAAGAAAGTAAAATATCACATGGTCCTAAGTATTCAGACCCTTTGCTGTGACACTCATATATTTAACTCAGGTGCTGTCCATTTCTTCTGATCATCCTTGAGATGGTTCTACACCTTCATTTGAGTCCAGCTGTGTTTGATTATACTGATTGGGCTTGATTAGGAAAGCCACACACCTGTCTATACAAGACCTTACAGCTCACAGTGCATGTCAGAGCAAATGAGAATCATGAGGTCAAAGGAACTGCCTGAAGAGCTCAGAGACAGAATTGTGGCAAGGCACAGATCTGCCCAAGGTTACAAAAAATTTCTGCTGCACTTAAGGTTCCTAAGAGCACAGTGGCCTCCATAATCCTTAATGGGAGACGTTTGGGACGACCAGAACCCTTCCTAGAGCTGACCGTCCGGCCAAACTGAGCTATCGGGGGAGAAGAGCCTTGGTGAGAGAGGTAAAGAAGAACCCAAAGATCACTGTGGCAGAGCTCCAGAGATGCAGTCAGGAGATGGGAGAAAGTTGTAGAAAGTCAACCATCACTGCAGCCCTCCACCAGTCGGGGCTGTATGGCAGAGTGGCCCGACGGAAGCCTCTCCTTAGTGCAAGACACATGAAAGCCCGCATGGAGTTTGCTAAAAAACACCTGAAGGACTCCAAGATGGTGTGAAATAAGATTCTCTGGTCTGATGAGACCAAGATAGAACTTTTTGGCCTTAATTCTGAGCGGTATGTGTGGAGAAAACCAGGCACTGCTCATCACCTGTCCAATACAGTCCCAACAGTGAAGCATGGTGGTGGCAGCATCATGCTGTGGGGGTGTTTTTCAGCTGCAGGGACAGGACGACTGGTTGCAATCGAGGGAAAGATGAATATGGCCAAGTACAGGGATATCCTGGACAAAAACCTTCTCCATAGTGTTTAGGACCTCAGACTGGGCCAAAGGTTTACCTTCCAACAAGACAATGACCCTAAGCACACAGCTAAAATAACGAAGGAGTGGCTTCACAACAACTCTGTAACTGTTCTTGAATGGCCCAGCCAGAGCCCTGACTTAAACCCAATTGAGCATCTCTGGAGAGACCTAAAAATGTCTGTCCACCAACGTTTACCATCCAACCTGATAGAACTGGAGAGAATCTGCAAGGAGGAATGGCAGAGGATCCCCAAATCCAGGTGTGAAAAACTTGTTGCATCTTTCCCAAAAAGACTTATGGCTGTATTAGGTCAAAAGGGTGCTTCTACTAAATACCGAGCAAAGGGTCTAAATGCTTAGGACCATGTGATATTTCAGTTTTTCTTTTTTAATCTGCAAAAATGTCAACAATTCTGTGTTTTTCTGTCAATATGGGGTGCTGTGTGTACATTAATGAGGAAAAAAATGAACTTAAATGATTTTGGCAAATGGCTGCAATATAACAAAGAGTGAAACATTTAAGGGGGGTCTGAATACTTTCCGTTCCCACTGTATGTGTGTGTGTGTGTGTGTGTTTTATCATGCACACTGTTTTTTTCATCTTTTTACATGAATTCACAAATTTTGTTTTGTTTCCTTCAGGAACGAAAGGAGTTTGAGCAGAAGTTTTCGAAGGAGCAAGGTGCACTTCGAGAGCAGCTGCAGGTGAGCAGCCAAAGAATTTAAATTTCATCAATTTCCCATCATTCTTTTAAAAACTTTAAATGTAATGAATAGTGTTTGTTCACAGGTTCACATCCAGACAATTGGAATTTTGGTATCTGAAAAGTCAGAGTTGCAGACCGCCCTCTCGTTTACACAGCAAGCAGCACGTCAGAAAGGAGGTATGTGTCCTTTAATTGTTAACTTTACGCCAGCCCTTAAAGCGTAACTTTAGACATATATTTTTTTAAACTTTCCATCTATTAAATCTTCAGCCCTTGTTTTAGCTTATGGATAGTAAAAAAAAAAAAAGCTTTTTTTTTCTGCCAGTAAATACCTTCTACAACCCACTTCCTGTTTCTTGTCTGGTCATTAGCCTAGGCTTATGACATCATGTACAGCTCACTCTCTCTTGTGAGTTTGCCAAGGAAGGGAGGGGGGTGAGTCCTAAGAGGGCCAATGAGAGCTGCAGGTGTGCCTCTGTGTAAATCCAGGAAGTGAACAGGCAGCAGCTTCAGCTTCCCACAGTTAAAATGGCTGCAGCCAGACTTGGTGGAGGGAGTTTTCTGCAGCATATATGGCAAGTACAGAATCCCAGTATAAATAAAATATGCAAAGTGGTTGGAGGGAAGCTTCAGAATGGCAAAGATGTTTTTATTACAAATTATGTGAGCAGATTGCAGTTCCTCTTTAAGTTAGGTACATATGCCCTGAAATCGGTCCGGTTCAGCCAGGAATGCCAGAACTTTGATCTGTGTCGGTACATTAATCTGTCACTGGCTGAACAAGAAAAAGCTTGACAGTGTACCCAGTCTAGGCTTTCCTATTCAAATCCTAGAAGCTTATGGTGATTAAGTTCTTCAGCAATTAGTGTTACTAAACCTAGGACCCTGCATTCACTATATCTGGTCTCCCACAGTACGCAGAACATGGAAATGCAATTATTTTAGTAAATATAAACTGTTTTTCTCATTGGCAGTATATATCAGTCTTGTGATTTCTATCAGTTCCTGGTGAAGCTTGTAGCAGTTTTCATACTGCCCTGAGCTGTCCTTTGAGGCTACAGGGCTCCTGACCCTCTGTCTGGACAGTGCCGATCACATGCACTCTCCCAAGAAATAATAAATCCACACTAAACTGAGCACGTGCAGCCTGACTCCAATGGCTGTGTCCTATCCAGACTTGTCCAGGGGGACAGTGCAGGGAGGGGAGGATCTGTACATACAGGATCAAGCAGCCTTTTTACGCTATGCAAAGGATTAACCCCTTAGGTTCCACAGTGAGTAGGACAAGCATGCTTTACTGCATATACACACTGATTTTACTGTTGTGGGTTTAGTAACACTTTAAGGAGACAGAAAAGCTTATTAAGCAAAGTTTGTGCTGGAGCACTCCACTCAGTATAATGCTTAAAGCTGAATATGTACTTATATTTTGCCTTCCCTGGTTCCCTATTCTCCCACCATAAAGAGTGATATCTTAAAATATTTTTATATAAATACCTTATCACTCAGATGTTGTCATCCGCAGTCTGTTTCTATATGCAAAGCAGGCAGATTATGTGCTGTACATAGCTTCCTGAAAACTTTATAGCACCCTTCCTCAATACTTTTCTCTCAAGAGCCCCAAACCTTGGTGCAAACAGTGGGTTATCTTTTGGGAGGAATTGGGTTATTATCCACATGTGATGCTGAGCCTCCATGATTAAAAGAACTGAAATCCAATGAATAGAAGGTAGAGACAAGTGATAGGCTGTGGAGGGAAGTGTTTGATGCTGGAAGTCCTCCAGGACATAAGACTTTATTTGACCTATTGCAACCATTTTTTATATACACTGTGAAAAGCTCACTGAGTAAGCTATGCTAGTACAGGAGAAAATCCAGTACGACAGTAGAGCTGGGTTTTAGCTTTCAAACATGGGTTCCAGAACAAAGAAATATGAGCAGGAAGCAAGTTCAATTCCATGTAAGCACTTAACAAGGCATGTATGATCTGAATGAAGAACATCATTCACATAATAATGGAGTGATAACTTAAAGCAGTTGTATAGGTAAAATTTTATTTCGAAAATAACAAACATGTTA